>JAOTOM010004018.1:0-211639 GCA_034440615.1 Ashinkailepas kermadecensis | reverse complement strand
GGAAATTCCTTGCGATGCTGTAATATTTAAGGGCAGTGCTGTCCAACACATCCTCGAAGGTTTAGTATGTATATTTAGTAAGAGGGGAAGTGTGTTTAGCAAGAATATTTACTAAGCTCCTCGAAGTTTAGTATGTATTTTTACTAAAGTTACCTATACAATGTCGCATATATTTGACGACGTCATGGCATACAAATTTGCTTCGGAGGATTCTGGTTTTCCGGTTAGGTTAGGTTAGGTTAGGTTAGGTTAGGTTAGATTATATTATGCTATGATACATTTTATATATTATGCTACATTATCTTAGTCTAGGTTAGGTTAGGTTAGGTTACTTGTGCCTCTGACGTCATCAATTGTAGCGACCGCCATTGACTTAAAAGTAATCATTTGCGGTGAAAATGAGTGATCGCAACGTCTTCATCACGTTAGAAAGCATACTGTTACATACACAAATTCCCCCCAAAACCAAAATTTACCTTGATTTCCAAATTTACCCAATTTCCTAAGTTATTAACCTTTGACAACGGACCGCTGTGATCAAGTAAAAGTGCTCAAAATTCACTGAACTGGGTGCAAATTGAGTTACGATGCATAAGGTTTGAAGAAAAATATCCTCAATACTGGATGACTACAAAATATTCCTCTCCACATGCCGGATTACAATGCACAAATCCAACCTTGTCTATGCATGATAATAAAATGTGTCGGAACAAATGCTCACTGGAAAGAATGGGAGAAGATTATGACTCACCTGGTGAGCAGAAGACAAATATATTTGCTAGGAAGCAAATTAAAGTGAACATTGCGCATGATTTCAGAAAAGTCTTCTGCAACCAAGTTGATACCATATTTAAAAAAAACTGAACGACGTCATGCGGGCTTGAAGGAAAACTTCGATCTACCTTCTAGTAAAGGTACCTGGGGTTTGTTATTTGTCACACAAACGAACTCAATTTTATTCAGTGCAAATGCCTGTTGCAAATGCCAGGGTCGTTTCGGTGCCATGTTCTTTTTCACAATCACATCCCATTTCTGTGTTGTGTTCCTGGCACTAGGATTGACTCATGCATGATACTGATTGTGATTACCAAGCTTAACATTAATACTTATTTGTAGTTATTATTATCCGTTTTTGGTAAATAACTTATGTGCCCCTCATTCTTTACTCACTGGCAGCTGATAAGTTGACCAATTGTAATGCTAAGCATGAATAATTATACTGTGTTTTTATTTCGTACTTTGTGTCATGGTATATTATTCACAAAGATACATGCTTTATATCATTTGTTTCTAACTTGCATTTGAGTCACAAGACTCAAATGACTCATTGTGATTCAAGTGATTGACTCGTGATTCAACTCATTTTTTTCAAAGAAAGATGTGATTCAACTCGCGACTCAAGATATGTTTTGTGGAAAAAAATCGATTCAACTCACGACTCATCCCAAAACGATTGATTCATGAGTCGATTCTCGATTCAACTCGAGTCGAGCACAAGTCTGGTTGCTAGGACATCGCCATGCTTCATTGTTGAGGTGGGATGACGCTCAGAGTCAGCAGTGCGGAGTGCACAGTTTGTGACGGATAGTCGTCACGCTTTGACTCGTTGGTGTCAAGAAAGACACACGCAACAGGGGTGTAACTCCCACGATCTAGCGATCGCATTGATTCTTATATGGACTGCAAGGCACCGCTGGCTGCTGCTTGACCTCCTGACTGATAGCTTTGCTGAATATGGCCTTACAGTCCCTATATCAACCACCTTCAAACTTGGGATGTGTGCCGAAGATTTCGCAGAGGAGCCCGAGTCGGAAATAACTCTTGAACTTTTGCGTATGTGTGCAAACAGCAAAAATGTAATAATTCGCTTCATCCGAAATTAGCTGCAATATTACCGACATCAGTGTCATCTACCGAGCATGGTGCAAGTATCTCCATCTTGAATGCTGGATGCCAAGCTGCCGAATTAACATAGGTGCCACCTAGCGCAACAATCCGTTTTTCTCATGACTTTTCCGCGCAGGTTATATGCCGTATACAACCATTCAGCGCGACAAAGTCGACCAGACTGACGCTTGCCAAGCAGTTGCCTGGCTTCAGGGCACGCAGGGCGCGTGACGCGACATGATCACGCGCCGGGCGACTGGCTGGTCCTGAGGCGGTGCCGGCTGGGCCGGGTTCCCGGCTAAGTTCTGCCTTAAAACCTTGTCTTCGAAAAAAAAAATGCACGCACTTCAATGAGAATGTTGTGATGATGACGGCCCGGAAATAACAATTAAAAGGCGAGGTCGAATTCCAGGTGAGGTTGCTAAGACTTGAAAGTTTGTAGGAAAAGACAAGTTATTTCGGATTTAAATAGCGTAATTGTTGGGATAGAGACGGGTCGTTCAGGACGGGTCAAAACTATTTCTGTATGCACGGGAGTAGGCTCGCTCGTGCTGCATCCTCGCTGAGTATTATTGCACGAAAAAGGGAATTAGTCATAATTTTTATATCGGTAAATGGGTCGTACAAAGCTAGATATGGGGAGCGTCAACCCCTCTACTCTCTCGGCTATTACGCCCGTGTTGATCAAAGTCAGCACCAAGGGAATCAAAATGTGACATGAGCTTTTTTGGCCTCGGTGATGGGAATATTCAGCAAAGAAAGACACTTCATTGGCAAAGACAAGGTAAACAAGTTCAATAGTGTTGGTCAGAATCAGGTACTTTGATGCATATTGATGCAATTGGTACCGTTTTTGAGCAACGTGCTCCTTTGCCTACCGCTGCATTCCCATTTCGGCAAATACCGTGCAGTTGTTCCGTTGCATTCTACCATAATTGATAACTCCATTTAAGTAAACGTGCCATTTGTTTTCACGGTGGATTTCGTAATATCCTAGAATGGCTTAGTGCAACTACTGTGCAACGAATGGTGAAGAAGGAAATGATGTGGAGAAAGCCACCATTTAAGAAGTTCTACTCCCTCACAAGAAATTAAGACGAAACGAAGGTGTAATATTCTTCTTGCTTTCTTTTTCTAGGTTAGGGATGCGCGATGTCAAGGGAGGTGAATAGACGATTGTAAATGTGTGCATCCCCATCAAGAAGAACATGTTTTGTCTGTCTTGGAATACTTATTGCCAGGGCTCATATGCTTGCATTTCCTCAAATGTTATCTGGTATACAACTTATTTTTTAAGCAACTTTAGCCGATTAACATTGTTTTCAGCGAAATCATCTTCATGTTTTGATTTGAGCTGGTCCAGAGAACATATTGTGGGGATATTTTTAATTAAAATTTTTAGAATAAAAATTACGTTCATTCCCGTAAGGAATGCATACAGTCTGACATTTCCGAGCTAGTGAGGGTAAATGGTTTGAAGTTCTCCTATGCAGAAGACCTGCATGAAATGCACTACGAGCTGTACCGCGTGATTGTTTTTTTTTCTTGCATGCTTGATTAAATTACCCGGACTGACTCAGACATTAACTTGAAGGAGAAGCCAGTTCTGAGGTTTATCTCAAAATATCAAGTGAAGGCGTTTATTTTTTTCCACTGGTCAAAATTATTCAGCATGTCCCTGACATCCAAAAGAAGCAAGGCTAAAAAGTTTTTGCTAGATGTTTGCGGAAGTGATGTGAAAGTGATCCCTCTCGGAGACAAGAAAAAGAAGTGTGGATCAAGTAGAAAGAAATCTAGAACCCTTTCTAAGCGTAAGAAGCCCTCAAAGAAATCCGTCGGATGTGGCCGCAAACCGAAGAAGGCAAAGAAGCCTCGCAAAAAGTCGGGATCAAGATCATGCAAACCTAAGCGCCTGGTGAAGAAAAAGCGTTGCTAGGAATTCATCGCCAGAAACTTGAAACTTGCTTTCTACTATCGGTGGTAGCCAACTGTCACGTGTCTTTTGCTATGACTTCTTATACATGCAACGAATCAATATACCTTAAAATAGCGGCATGGTCTAAATGCTATTCAGTTACCTGATGCTGATCAATGCGAACGAAATATCAGCAGATATGATGTATCCATGGTGGGACGTGGCATTGACTGAAATCAAAGCATGTACATCTATGCATGTCATGCAAAACATGTAGATCTATCTGTACATGCTATTAAATGTTATTCTATGGCTGGTGAAATAACGCACATGTATTGTATCACTTGATATATCACATTGCAATTCCTGGCATCATAATTTTCCTCACAACAAACCATCCATGGGCCTAATAAATTGTAAGTTATGACGTGCAGGGACGCACCCAGGCCCTTGCCTTCCTGCGTGTCGCCTCGAACGGTACAAATGAAGTCATCTGGGGTGGGAGGGTCTAAAATGCCCACTTTTTTTGCCCAATGGACGATCTCAGCAATTACGCAGTGGGTGTCAATGAAAATTGCAGTGGTAGATGTTTTTAATTAATGTAGTGGTTTTGACCTACAACCGTAATGAATATTTTCCTTTAAATGCCTTTAAATCACCCCCAAATGGCGTTGAAATTCCCGAGTTGCCCGATGGACTATCTACGAAAGTAACTTACAGAATTGCGCCAAACACACACTGATCGATTTGTTTTCACCGTATTAGAAGAGTTGAGGCAGTTAAGAGAAAAATTAACATGAAATGTAGGAATTCATCACATCACAATTCAGCTAGAGATGGGTTACATCGCAAGTCAACTAGAGGTGGGTGATGGATTTGTTGTGCTGACCCATCTCTACCCTGAACCCATCTCTAATTGAATTGTGATATGATTTTTTCTACATTTCATATGTTAACTTTTCTCTTAACTGCCTCAATTCATCAAATACGGTGAAAAGACATCGATCCGTGTGTGTTAGGCGCAATTCTGTAGGTTACTTTCGTAGATCGTCCATCGGGCAAATCTGGTTCAATCCTCCCATTTCGTGGCTTTCTACCAATTAATATTGGATGGAAATGACTCAACTGGCCACAAATCGATGTCGAAGTTTATTTTAGAGCCATTTTCACGAATATCGGTATAGTAGTTACTGAGATCGTCCATCGGGCATATTCTATTGTCGTGATTACAGCGTCACTACGCCATTTGGGGGGCGATTTAAAGGCATTTTAAGGAAAATATTCATTACGGTTGTAGGCCAAAACCACGACATTAATTAAAAACCATCTATTACTGCAACTTTTATCGGCATCAACTTCGTAATTGCTGAGATCGTCCATCGGGAAAAAAGTGGGCATTTTAGACCCTCCCATCTGGGGTACACCTTTATGGCCGTTTTAATGGTTTGGTGTATATTAAAATCAAAATATTTTCAATTCAACTCACTTTCTAAATTTTCTAATATCGTGCCTGTGCTCTTAGAATCTTGTTCAGCTGTTATTTTATAAGTTTCAGTTAGGCTGCGAATTACGAAACGCAGCGTTTTAGGGACACACTTTTTCTCAAAATCTTAGATTACGCGGTTGAGTCATAAATGGAGCAGTTGTTTACATAGCTCTCTTGTAAGTTCTGTGCTTCATTTCACACCTTGTGTTCGCTGTCCCCGCGTTTTAGTTGAATTTTGTTTTATTGTGTTGTGTTGTGGTATATTGTGTGTAGTTGCACGGTTAGCTGTAGATTTTGCTGTCGTTAAAGGAAACTAACCACCTTGCCGAAATTCTGCAATCATACTAATTAGGGGTATTGACACCTGAAAATGATGAATATGACATTGGTTTTGCGAAATATTATGCCCATACTTCAAAAAACGGGATTTTGGAAAGTTTTTTCTTTTTATCATAGGCCTCTAAAGGTTCGCCAAGAGAGGAATATAAATTATATAATATAATATATAATATATATATAATTATATATATTATATATATATATATATATATAATATATATATCTATATATAATTATATAATATAAATATAATATAAAATAACACATTTCAAAACGGCAAAGGAATTTTCACAACGCCCACCGAGTCTGTCCATGTCCCAAAACCGATGATAAAAGGCCTTATAACTTCGGCTGGAAGATGTTTTGGACCGAACGGAGTATGAGGTAAGTGATTTCTCGACGTGGTCTTCAAAACTGCTATCTCAGTTAAAATCCCATTATAGAGGTGGTTGGTTTCCTTTAATTAGTGATAGAAATTGACATGTGTTCCGTATTAGGTATCTAATATGTTGATGCCGCTTATCCTGTAGATTTGAAGTTTCAGGTAGTTTCTGATTTCACGGAATGTCTTTTTCTAGTGCAATGCTTGTGAATGTGCTGTACATGATGTGAACACTTATTTCCTCTGCAAATGCATACTTTTAAGTTGGGAGGCAGCATACCATGCAAAAATGGGCTTGGAGTTGGGTAATATAGCATAAAAGGTAATGTTCCAAATGAAGAAAAATGAAGTAGCATAACCTAAACCAACCTAGCTTAGCCATCTATGCAAGAAAGCAATTTATTTTTGTTAAAATGGAAAATTTCTGAACATGAAAAAAAAATGTTTATTTTTTATTTTTTAAACCTAACCTTACCTAACCTATCCTGAACTGTTTTTGAAGAAAACTCAATTGAAAGAAAACCACCCATACCCCCAATTTTTTATAACTTCCCACAAAACACTAACCTAGCTGAAATTAACTAAACATAACCCCCTTGTTTGCTTCATGGGGGTATAATGTGTGTAAAACGTGTTCAGTGGTTACCTTAAACTGTAATAATATATCCTACATATTGTGCTTATCCTACATATTGTGATTGAGATAGAGAAGGTGTCCTAAAATTCAGTGTCAGTATCCTAGGGTAAATTTTTCAAACATCTGGAAGAAACATCTGGAAAGAATAGAGTTTTTCAATCAACATGCTTAAGTTTCCAAGAGATGGAAATACATGCAAGACTTAGTTGACAAAGTGAAAAAGAGCTGATAGAGTTCATCAAACAAACTCATTAATTTGGTCCAACCACTTTACCTCTGATGATTATGATCCGGGCTATCTGATGCAGCTGAAGCTGATGCTGCAATGGCAATACCTGCCTCTTCCGAAACCCGGTGCCATTCCATGAATTAATCTGCCTACCAGATTTGTATGGTATGAAGTGTTGGATCATGCATGTCTGTTGTGCTTGCTGTATTTTGGAGAATCTTATCCTTGTATAGCTAAATGAAGAAACAGTTAAACTAGTTTGATGCCACTTCAATTCACATGAATATAGCACGACCACCATCAGTAAACTAGGACTGGAGCGTGACGGCCTTGCTGTCGTTGCCGGCTTCGTCGCCTACAAAATGAGGCGTGTTAATACAGCGCTTGGCTATTCGACGTCTGAAGCACCGGAGGCGCTCCTGACAACTATGTCCAGCACTTGGCTCACCACCATCGATTGCGGCCGGCTCTACGTGCCACAGACCTGGTAGACGGTGCTGGTAGACCAGTTGAATTCTTATTTCTGCTCCATCCTGGGCCCAACCTGCACCGGCGAGGCCAGCATTGTGAGGCGCCTGGTAGGCGTCATCACATCGTGACATCACGACATCGTCATAGGATGTCCACCCTCACACTGCCGGTCATCTGTCACCGTCCCTGCTGTGTATCGTGTCGTGTCGCCCGGTTCTGCTCTTTTTCTCCGTGTTTGCTGCTGCCGCCGTGACCGCCAGTTAGCGGACTGGCGGCGCCCCGTGTGCTGCCCGTCCTGGCGGCACTTGGCACCGCTTTCGTGTCACCCGATCCTGCCGTATTGTTAGCGTGTTTTGCTGTTGCGACTGTGACGATTGACGGGTTGGCGGCGATCCCTGTACCGGCCCGTCCTGGCGGCACTTCACAATGCTCTCGTATCGCCCGGTCCCGCTGTCCTGTTGGCGTGTTTTGCTGCTGCCGCTGTGACCACGGGCAGAATAGCGGCGCTCACTATGTTTGCCCGTTCTGGCTGCACTTGGCACTGCTCTTGGCTCTGGCAGTGCTATGTGGCAGGTGTGACAGGAATGTCTGCCTCTCACGTGCTCCTTATGGTACTGTCGATCTGAGAAGAAAAAATTTGTCACCTTCCTTGACATCTAAATCAGGGGCGTTGCCGCATATATAGGGGGATGAAAAGGTGTTTCGGTTAATTACTTTTGCCATGCAACACCACAAGCACAATGCTAAATTTGATACAGATTGGGGCTCTCTCCTCCACCTGGTTCCATCATGGCGACGACCACGCTTCAGATACGTCCTTACTTCATCCCGCCGCGGTAAGATGTTAATTCTCCGCCGTATTGGACTTGTCCTACCTCCCTTTGCACGCTCTTTCGGGCATAATATGCGCATGAAAGGTATTGGAGATCCCTTCCGGGACTATGACGTTCTACGTTTTGCACCTAAGCCTCTTAAACCCTCGTTTCCTCCCCCGTAGTGTACACACGTTGCGTATCTTCGAAGCGTGTAAGCGGCTGGCCCATGTTAAGTGTGTACCCCTGATGACGTCATTTAAGGACCTGCGCAAAAAGCTGCGCAGTAGGGATGACGCCACCTGGTATATATCGCCTTTGACGCACCTACAAATAGAAACCAGCTCTGTCCGCCATGAGTTCGGGCTTCCGGTATCCTTGTAGGATCACGCTGGGCCCCTGATGTGATTTTGTTGGACATCAACGGCGAATGTTTGGGCCTCTATTACTTTTGGGGGCTCCGTCACAATTTGTTGAGGCCTCGCCACGATTTTTTGTTGTTGTATAATTGGAGATCAAGGTAAATTTTGATTCTTTGGAATTTTTATTTTGAATACAGGGTATTTTAACGTAAAAATGACGATGCGACCACTCATTTTCTCCGTAAATGATTACTTTTCAGTGGGCAAAGAAATACACGATCAAAATCTTCACTCTAGAAATACAGCACATCGCATATAATTATCCGTACCTGGCAGTGGCGCAACCAGGATTTCAGTTCGGGGGGGGGGGGGGGCCAGGGTTGAGAGTGGGCCCCCTCGCAAGCGGGCCCCCTTCATGTTTTTAAAAAGTCTGCGGAAAACATGCACTTACTTTTGAGCGGGTCCCTATGTTTGTAAAACTTCGCAGAAATAAAAGCACTTTTCCTTTACGTGCCCCTTCCTCCTAGAGAAATAATATGATATATGTATACATGCAATGTATACATGCATATTGGTTCAATGCGGGCCCCTGAATCAAAATGCGCCCCGGTTCGAGGCGGGCCCTGGTTAAAACGGGCCCCCAGATTTTCAGTTGGTTCAAAGGGCCCCTGATTCGAGCCACAGATCCGCTTCGCGTGCCCCTAGCCAGGGCTCTGAGTAGGGTGGCCCACTCCGAGCCAGGGGCCCGCTTCGCGGGCCCCTGGCTGGGAGCGGGCCCCCTCATTTTTTGTTTGGGGGTGGGGGGGGCATGGCCCCTTTGGCCCCTCCCCCCTGGTTGCGCTACTGGTACCTGGTGTGTCACAGACGTGATAAAGACGAAATTCAACACTTCATGTACTCGATTTAATACTCTTTGACATCGAAAACCTGATGTTTCTGTCTTAATTCGACATTTATTTCCGATAATTCATACTCCCAAACCGACGCGTCCGCAACGCGACCAAGGCCGGAAGTTCCTTGCGATGCTGTAATCGTTAAGGGCAATGATGTCAATGCCCAACACTTCCTCGAGAAGGTTTAGTATGTATATTTACTAAGAGGCGAAGTGTGTTCAGTAGGAATATTTTCTAAACTTCGGAAGTTTAGTAGGTATTGCTACTAAAGTCGGCTATGGAGATATATATACAATGTCGCATTTTTTGATGACGTCATGGCCGAACAATTTGCTTCGGAGGATTCTGGTTTTCCGGTTAGGTTAGATTATATTATGCTATAATACATTTTATATATTATGCTGCACTATCTTAGTCTAGGTTAGGTTAGGTTAGGTTAGGGTATTCCATTTATTCTATGATTTACTTATTTAGTAATTGGTAGACAAACCACACGCAGCAATGCGCACCACTCGTATCAGTGTAAGCTTAGCCTCTTGGTGAATCGGTTGTGCTGCAGTATTTTATATAATTATTAAGCTTTCTTTTGAGGACAAACACGCAAGTTCATAATTTTTCCGACAACACAGCGCCGTTCCCAGCGGGGTTATTTGCTCAAATTGTTGTTGCTCGAATTCCACTGCTACGAGATTCAAAAGTTCCTTCTCGAAGCATCGGGGCTATAAGCCGCAGACTTGTGCCTATGACGTTGTCAATGGGGTCTGAAAGTTGATAAAGATGTAGATGGCGCTGAGAGTCAATGGTCACCCAGCCTTCTTTGGCGAACCTAAAGCGCTATGTTTTGTGGGTTAGGGAGGGCAGAATCTTTATATTTAAAAAAGCCTATTGTACATTTTGTAAGCAGCGTATGTTGTTTGCGCGTATTTAATTATGTTGAATGTACTTCAGACACGTCTAGTTTGCTGGAATATTTACCATTAGTGCGCTAGAAATTAAGAGAAGCAAGCCAGAAGTATGGGTGTATGTGCGGTTCCCGGCTGCCATAAACGTGATCCATCTATCAGGTTTCCAGCAGACTGCAAGGTAAGAAGGCAGAAAATTGATTTGGAAAACAACTATTGTTTGACTGCCTTTCTGTAAAAGACGTAGTGGGAACCATTTAGGAAAGCACTGGTAAGGTACCTAGGCACATTAGGTACCAAGATAAGTACCTATCTATTGTCCAGACTGTAAAGTATGGCACAAGGTTCACTGGGGCACATCAGCCCACAGTGAAAATATGCACCAATCCACACCTAGGGTGAGAACAAAGATAAGAAGAACTATAAGAGATAAGAACTATACAACAAAGATAAGAACTATAAGAAAATGGATCCATGATAGGTAGGTACTACGCCTGTAGGAAAGCTGTGGAAATGTAGGAACCAGGGCTGGCAAAATACCGGTAAAAACTAGTTTATGTCATGTTAGTGGCAGAAACCATGGCTGGTATTTACCAGTATTTACCAGTATAAAGTGGTTAATACCAGTATAAATGAGTCAACACCACTGGTTTATACCGGTTTATACCAGTAAAAACCATTCTGTGGCAAAAACTGGTCAACCCTGGTAGGAACAGTTATCTAAGTAGGTTGAGGTATGGGGAAGCAATATTATATTAGCTTAAAGATTATTACATGCATCCACCAATATTATGCACATATTGTTTGTGAATGCATCATTAATTTATTGTAAAATTTTATTGCAACCCCCTGCAAAAAGGACTCCAAAAAAGTTACCATAGTTACCCTGGCCATGGTTGAGGTGGCCACAGCATATTCTCCACCCATGCTGCTTACCTTACCTTACCTTAAGTACCTATTGTCGGGTAAAAATTACGCCAAAAAGTTGTCCTGATTATAACAAAACATTACCCTTTCCTTATCTCAGTCCTGTTGATTCAGATTAGAGTCGTTAGTAAAAAGAGAATAAGGAAAATCACCAACGCAAACACACACACAGATGCACATATCACATGCACCCATGCATACACAACACCCACACCCCACACTCACCCAACAAATCTCACCAAAAGCCAGCACATGCATTTTTAACAGTAGGTGGGTAGAGATCTCTTACCTCCGGACCAGCTCTTCCTTCCTGCCCTTTGTGGATGCATGCCTTTCCCTTAATAAGCGTGAAAGTTGAGGTGTTGTGAAACTCCCATAAAATCCCTATCACTATTCAAGTCCATAATTGCGCCTAGTAGCTACCACCGTAACGTGCAGTCAATAGCAAAGCACTTGCCAGCTCAGACGCGTATGTTCTACCCAAGCTAGTGGCCAGAGTCCGATAATTGGCGAGTTCCTGGCACACTGTAACCCATGAACAACCTTTCTTCAACACAATATTTCCGAAATCCTTGGCCTAAATGACTTGCAACCCTAATAAAAGCCATATGCCAACACCGACTCCCGGCAACCCCACGCAAAATGCACAGCAAAGATGGCCGACGCCTCCTCGTCGGGTGACCATTGCGTACAGCGCCGCCCTGGTGGCCAAATCGTAGCTTTCAGACCCCATTGTATCGACCGCCGCTGACTTAAAGGTAATCATTTGCGGTGAAGATGAGTGATCGTATCGTCTTCATCATGTCAGAAAGCATACTATTACAAAAAAATGCCCCAAAATCAAAATTTACCTTGATCTCCAAATTTACCGATTTTTCAGGTTCAGGTGCGTGTTTTAGGGGCCCCGATTGGGAGAGTCTATAATGCTCACTTTTTTGCCCGATGGACGATCTCAGTAATTACGAAGTGGATGTCGATGAAGTGCAGTAATAGATGCCTTTGAATTAATGTAGTGGTTTTGACATACAACCGTAATTCATATTTTCCCTCAAATGTCTTGAAATTTCCACAAAATGACGTTAAAACGCCGTTATCACAACAATAGAAAATGCCAGATGGACGATCTCAGTAACTACTGCACCGATTTTCATGGAAATGGCTCTAAAATGGCCGCCCCGGTAGCTTAGTTGGTCAGAGCGCCGGCCTGCACTCGTCTCCCGGTCCTGGTAAGACAAGGTTCGAGTCGCTTCGCGCGCTCGCATTTAGCCCCGGCTGGGAGGGTCAGTTGGCAACTGGCTCGATAAGGCCGGGGACGAGCTACCGGGCGGCCGTGTCGGTGCATTGACGGCACGTTAAACTTTCGGTCAAAATTCTGCCGTTGAACTGGTATTCATGGATCGGGTGGTGGGGCCAGGGTTCACGCAACGAGCTTTGCTTAGCAATAGGACCCTGGTTCATAAAGCCACCCCAGCAAGAACTTGGATTCAATTTATTTAAAAGAAATAATAATAATAATAATAAAACAAAACGAAAACATAATTTCGACATCGATTTTGGGTTATTTGAGTCATTTCAATCTGATATAAATAGGTAGAAAGCCACGAAATGAGGGACTGAATTTCGAGATTTACTCGATGGATGATCTACGAAAGTAAGTTACATAATCGCGCCAAACCCACACTGATAAATGTCTTTTCACCGTATTAGATAAGTTGAGGCAGTTAAGAGAAAAAATCATATATGAAATGAAGAAATCCATCACACCACAATTCAATTAAAGATGGGTTACATCACAATTCAATTAGAGATGGGTGATATATTTGTTGCATGACTGAAAGCTTGGTTCACTGTTGTACTGACTTCCGTGTTAAGAGTCAATTTCATATTTCATGTTAATTTTTTTCTAAACTGCCTCAACTGATCTAAGACGGTGAAAAGACATTGATTAGTGCGGTGTTTGGCGCAATTCTGTAAATTACTTTCGTAGATCGTCCATCGGGCAAATCTCGAATTTCAATTCCTCATTTCGTGGCTTTCTACCTAATTATATCGGCTTGAAATGACTCAATGGACCCAAAATCGACGTCGAAGTATATTTTAGAGCCACTTTCATGAAAACCGGTGCAGTAGTTACTGATATCATCCTTCGGGAATTTTATATTGTTGTGATTACAGCATTTCAACGCCATTTGGGGGCGATTTAAAGACATTTGAAGGAAAATAATCATTACGGTTGTAGGTCAAAACCACTACATTAACTAAAAGACATATATTACTGCACCTTTCAACGACAGGCACTTGGTAATTACTGATTTCGTCCATCGGGCAAAACAAGTGGGCATTATAGACCCTCCCACCCCGACTCGGGTTCTCTGGATCCGATGCGAGTTTTATGCACCTCTTATTAATATTCCGTAGCTCGAGTCGCTTGTCCATGTCCTGGCGTGATTCTTTGGGCCCCAACCCGATTTTTTTCGGTACACCAGCGTGATATTTGGTGTCTCGGCGCGATGTTTCTTCATGGTCCTACACCATTTGGGATCTCCAAAGCTATTTTCCAAGCTCAGATTGATCGTCGGGATCCTCGCTTAGTTTTTTTCGGGGCCTCGGCTTGATCTTGTTCGAGTCTCTGTGCGAATTGTAAGGAACTGGCGTGTGTTTGTTCGGGCCTCACAGTTATTTATTTAGCCCGGGCGTGATTTTGGGGGACCCGCGCGTTTTTTTTCAGGGACGTATGCGACTTTGGGGGACCTGTGGCTCGATTTTTAGGCTCCAGGGCGATTTTCTGGGCCGGATTGATTCCGAGGTCCCTGCATAACTTGTCGGTGGCCTGATTTGATTTTCATCGGGTCCCGGTGCGATTTCTGGCATCCCGGCGGGATTTTTGCGGCCCCGGCGCGAGTTTTGCAGGACTCAACGCAATTTTGCGAACGCTCAACGCAATTGTTCAGAGCCCGGAGCGATATTTTAGAGCCCACCACCTCTCAGGGGAAATACACCCTTTGCCGGTATGCCATTGTCCCGGATGCACCGAAATCAGCACGAACTAAAAACACCACTGAATTAACGAATAAAGCCTCAATGACCACGGAAAATGGATGCCTGGCCGTTCAAATACCACGGAAACACTCGCACAGGAATCACACCAACACTATGTTGGGGCAGGCAAAAAGATGAACATCTTCACGTCTACTTTTTCTCATTCCGCCGAGCGATTGACAGGCAAGATCAGATAGATCCCCTGCTCTCTTCACCCTCCCGTGGCCATCGACGGCTCAACTGGGCATCAGGATGGTCAACCGCTGAAGTGGTCTGCCCGTGGAGGGTCGTGTCCGCTAAAACGACTTCAGCCTTCAAAGCCCACCTGGAAAAGCGCTGGGAAGGCAAAATGTTCGATATCTGGAAACACGTGCACTGCTTGATTAATATTTTTGATAGTGCTATCGAGAACTATCCGTCACGTACTGCACTAAGACGAGCACAGGTGAGAGCGAACAGAGCGGGGCCAAAACAGACCCGTGGCGCTCCTTAACCGAAATCGCGGCATCACTCCTCGGGACGTGGCCGAAGGATAGCGGGCTAGTTTCCTGATGTCGAACGACCCATTATGTGACTGTTCTCCTATGCCCGTGATGCAGCTTAGATAACCTATCAATCTCATGAGCGCATCTCCTCCCCACACTACACTGATCCACTAACCTACAATTTCCACAGATTATGTCGATCCCACCTTTCCATCTGTTCCCTACATCATATCGATCCCACCTATTCAGTTGTTCCCTACATCATATCGATCCGTCCTGTCCGTCTTTTCCTCACATCATGTCGATCCGTCCTGTCCGTCTGTTCCTCACATCATGTCGATCCGTCCTGTCCGTCTGTTCCTCACATCATATCGATCCGTCCTGTCCGTCTGTTCCTCACATCATATCGATCCGTCCTGTCCGTCTGTTCCTTACATCATATCGATCCGTCCTGTCCGTCTGTTCCTCACATCATGTCGATCCGTCCTGTCCGTCTGGTCCTCACATCATGTCGATCTCACCTGCCTGTCTGTTCATAACATTACATCGACCCCCACCTTTCTATATCTGTCTCCACATTTTGATGCTGCCCACTGCCTGTTTCCACATTTCACCGATACCGCACCCAGCCTACCCACCTGTCGTGGCATCGGATCGATCCTTCCGTTCACCTGCGCTGGCACTATATCTGCCCCTTGCAGGTCCGCTCAATATCGATTCGGATCCTGCCGCCACAGTCGGCGATAGCAGCAGCAGGTGCGAGCTGAGCCGTTTGGTCGCCAGCTCAGCCTAGCTCAGCCTAGCTCAGCCTAGATCAGCCTAGCTCAGCCTAGATCAGCCTAGCTCAGCCTAGCTCAGCCTAGCTCAGCCTAGCTCAGCTTAGCTAAGCCTAGCTCTGCCTGGCTCAGCCTGGATCAGCCTGACCCAGCCTGGCCCAGCCTGGCCCAGCCTGGCTCGTCCATATATCTGCTGCCATAGCAATTCTGTTGTAGGAGGTGTAGCATGCCAGCAATTGAAGCAGGTCGGACGTTGTGACATGTCAGCAGGTGAGCTGGTGTAGCAAGTCACCACCCGTAGCAGATCAGGTCAGCAGCTGCAGCTGGCTAACACCTTAAGCGAATCAGGTCTGTAGCAGATCAGGGCCCAGCTTCACGAAACTCCAAGATATTTCAAACCTAAGACATGCAAAACTAGGAATGTAAAGTGAGCAGTCTCATGAAAATCAAGACTTCTTCGTTTCAAATGACTTCTATTGCAAAAACGCTTAGATCTTGCGCATAGATGTTGTTATTGTGCTTATTCATGAAATGCTGGGAGTCAACACAACAATAGAAAATGCCGGATGGACGATCTCAGTAACTACTGCACCGATTTTCATGAAAATGGCTCTAAAATAAACTTCGACATCGATTTTGGGCCATTTGTCATTCCAATCCGATATAAATAGGTAGAAAGCCACGAAATGAGGAATTGAAATTCGAAATTTGACCGAATTTGAATTTGGACGATCTACGAAAGTAATTTACAGAATTGCGCTAAACACACACTGATCAATGTCTTTTCACCGTATTAGATCAGTTGATGCAGTTAAAAGAAAAATAACATGATATTTTAGGGAGTAAAGTCACTTTCTGATTTGCATGACGCATGAAGATAATATACAACCAGTGGTGGTGTTTTGTATACTTTTGAGGGGCCCAGTACTCCCACCAACGTTTTTGCCCCCAATAATTTCAGCTTTTCAACATGGAATCTATGGAGTGTGCTCCCAATCCATTTGCGCCTGCCCATTTGCCTTCATGTATTTTCCCCACCCACAATAATTTTCCTAAATCAACACCGTGTATGCAGCTCATGGTCATGTTTTAAAATACATTAAAACACAATATTCAACATAAAATATCCGAGTTTGAAGTCAGGATGCAGCCTGATCAACATCATATACTTGTCAGGGGGCAAGTGCCCACTCAATGCTGGCTTTTCCCCCTGGGACTCTATGGAGTGTTCATTTGAGGATGCCATTACCTCCATGTATTCCCCTCCCCCAACATTTTTCAGAAATCCACACCCGCGTGTGAGGGGCAGGATCGGATTCATACATTTGCATGAGGTGGCATTCGTCTACGGGGTCTACGGGGGGGGGGGCGGAGCGGAGCACTGCGAAAGTCCCAGGAGGGTGGCCTCTTCGGCGGAAAATTTGCTGAGTGGGTGGGGGGTGGGGCACTCGAGCATACTGCATACAGTATGGTGCAAAAGGCCCACTTCAGCATTTTCATCTCAAGGAAAGGGAGCACCACGATTTCTCTGAGAAGGGTCTTTGGCTGAATAAAAAATTGTTGAGCGGGGAGGGCGGTGGGAGGGGACCCACTCGAGAGTTTCTGTTGGGCGCCTTTTCCTGGCTAGATTGGCGCTACTTTCCATGAGGGGGAACATGCACAGTGCCCTCCCCTCTGCATCCGTCTCTGGGGGGAGGGGCACGTCTTTCTGTCTCGCCCCTCGGCGACGCTCATGATATGATCATTCGTAGTAAAAAAAAAGTAAGTACCTCACTAATATCACAAGTGCATGGGTCGCCGAAAGGCAAGTGCCGAATTTGCGTTTCACCGTAGATGTTGTCCAACTGTTCATCTTCCACCTGGCGGGATATTATGTAAATTGAGTTTATCGGTTTGGAAACTCACGCGTCAGGTGATAAGTGGCCTTGGACGTCAGTTGTACGTGAATGACGTTTGGTGCTCTGTGAGTGTGGGTTCATTTTGTCGCTATTTTGCGAGTGAGTTGAAGTTACTGCTGTTAATTTGAGCAAACATGTATAAATTACATATACCGAAGGATGGGCTATGTCGGGAAAACGCTACACCGAGGACGTCTGGGATGCCGTCCACAAGGAAGGGAAAGGAAAGGCCACTGCTTGACTAGTTCTCTCCGATGGCGGGCCATTTGATGGCATCCAAGGTTGGTGGTACATTTGTGCTTTAAAGTGTTTTTAAAAAATCCTGGAATTTATCATTTCAATGTAATGTTTACCAATGGTGATGGGTGATGGGACTAAGGTGATGGGACCACTCATTTTCTGTGCAGGGCCCAATGTTAAAAGTTGCCTTCCCGGTTGTTGTTATTAGGGGGGGGCAAAGCCAACGTGGGGAAGCAAGTGCCCCTACAAAAGCATACAAAGATCCGCCCTTGAGTCCCTCACTGCCATATGCTGCCTACAGCATGACATTTGCCTGTCTAATACCACGTGTCATGGGCGTAGGCCGTAGGGGCAGCTTATTTTTTCATGGGTTGGGTCAAGCCCATTCTTATACCAACTCTTTCCAATCAACACCATGGGGTTAATGGTTAAGGTCGCATAATATTGGTGGGAAGGACATGGCCCCCTGGTCCTCCCTGTTCCTTCGCCAATGCCAGATGATACATGATTTACTTACTTAAAATAGACCGGTGATGAGCGAAGGTCATGTTCATCGTTTCCCGGAAGATTCGTCATATCCGGTAGGGGCGTAGGATCCTATTCAGTTGGGAGGGCTCCATCCCCCTCAACTTGCAGCTCAGCCACCCTCAACTTGGCAGCCAGCCACCCCCGAAGTTTGGAAGTCAAACCCATGAACAATTCAAACAATGCTGCATAAATGTCGAGTACGACATACTACTTGTGTTGAACCTAGATAGGTGTGAGATTGCCCAAGATTTCTAAGGAGTAGTGATAATATTATCACTGTTCTTCTAAGTATTCTTTAGTATTGGTGGTGACGGTGAATCGGTGATTGGTGGTTTTCTACGTCTTAAGGGTCACAGGGAAATTTCTACGAAGTTTTCTACACAATTTTGAGGTCACGGGAAAGTGCACAGAGATAATGTTTTCATCTTTTTAATGCTAACATTTAGCGTACCGAACGAATCATTTGAGAGATGAAAATCTGTATAATAGAATACAAATAGTCGTGCTTTGCTGAGGGCAACTTTAAGTGATGTTGATTCGTGACCTTTTCTTGACCCCATGACCTTTGGAAAAACCCAATCTGATTTTGTATTTCTTTGTCGAACATCGCCCCCTCGATTGTCTAGCTGTTGGCTTCAATATTTTTTGTTGTAAAGCTGAATCCATACTGTGTTACTGAGGTGAGATGGCAGTGGACGTCTTGACCTACAAACAGTGTTATTGTGCGTGACCATGAACATATCCCATAATGATGTCCCAAAGCAGCTCGCGCATAGAGCACGATGATGATATTCCTAAGTATGTTAGAAGTCAGAGAGATCACATCTGGGTCAGTGACATGACATCTCAACAGTGGCCTTGTGTGCGTTGCAGATTATGACCGATATTGGTCTCATTTTAAAGCACTCTTCTCATAGACGAAGATAATCACCCATGTGAGTGGATTAGAGGTCACAGAGGTAACACATGGGTCAGTGACCTGACGTTAAAATTAAGGTTGCATGTGCATTGTAGAAGGTATTTGATATGGGTGTCATTGAAAACAGTTTGTCCAGAGAGCACGACATAGCCAACACTCGCTATGTAAGATCGCAGAGGTCACATAGGTATGCACGCTGAACTAGCCTCGAAATGAAGACTTGCGTACAATGGAAAACCTCGTTCGCTTTGTAAGCAATTATTTAAGTGGAATCCTTCCATTTCCTAGGAAGTATTTGATATCTCACAACGCATTTCAGTTACGTGCACATTTAGCTAAAAGCGAATCAATAACATAGCAGGCGCACATATACATATGTCCATGGTCCGTCAAGGTTCAACACAGCCCGACCCGAGGCAGGGTCATTACTCATGTAGACAACTCAAGAAACACGGTGCCGATGTGTATTTGGGAAGGATGTTGGTTCAGTGCTCAGGAAGTAGCATATTACACCATATTTCACGAATAATGTATCACTGCTACCTACTGACCAGGCCTATGCAACGCCATGCACCGCCGTGTACCGCTGTGAATAGCTTTTCCCGCCATGTACTGTCATATGCCGCCGTGCACCGCTGTGTAATGCCACGCACTATCACGTCTGGGAGTGCTGCCATTGGATGCGACTATATATTGACCGTGAGGCTATCGCCGATGTTATGTGAACTGAAAACAACATCAGAACTTGATCCATGAAGGTACATAGTCGGTGCTCCGAAACCAAAAAACAGATGAGATGATTGTTTTCACGTTTCCAAATATATTACGATAATGCGTTGCCAGCATTTGTAGAAACGTTTGATTGATGTAGAAGCTCTGATCCGGCACATGCTCACAACGGATTACCAAATGTCTTCGATGACTTATATTCCCCGATCCCTGACCATATCGCTCGCAAACGTCCATGTGTGTGGTCGGCGTGCCGAAATATCGTTAGCTTGACATGCTTATCGCAACACAATCCTGATTTCGACCGAGATCTCAGGTACACGGCATTGGCCGTTCGTCTTAGTATTGTGTCGGACAACGATTCATGACCATCGGCTCTAAAAGGCGACTGTTGAGACCATCGTAGCACAGCAGTTTATATAGTCGGGTGCGACTGGCAGCGACCCATTAGAAGGGCTCAGGATGCTCTAAAGACAATAAGCATGCGATTCGGAAGTGGGGCCTTCGCTGATTATGAAGGTGTAATTTTCACGATGATGAAATACATGTAAAGCAAAAAATAAAATAATAATTAATATAAATAAATAATACAAAATATTAGATATAAAATACATTCTAAATTTGAATGATCAAGTGCTCTTGAAATGTCTCGTGTCACATTCTGCCCCTGTTTCAGCTGAGCAGCTCGGCTGTTTAATGGGCTGATCTGTGACCATACGACATCTTGTTTGCTACCGACCATCTCTTCTCAAACACTAGACAACAGCATGTGCAGCAGGTGACATTGTTGTCAACCTCTCATGGTAGACGCAACACTACCCGAAGCCGCGTTGCTTCAAGAATTGCATACTGCCGTACTGTTGCCCGCTTGCGCGCATGAAGTCATTCCCTGGTGACGTAGCGACAAAGAATTCATCGTCCGTGACTGGTCGGAAACGATGTGTCATACAATTTCAGACGAAAGATTGCCATTTAATCCGGCCACTTAGCCATTTAATCCGCATGGCACGTGACAATCTAGTCTCCCGCGAAAGCTCTCAGAAAATCCGAGCTGTCGGATAGTGCTATTCATGGGCTTCAGAAAGGTTCCAAAGAATCAAAGGTGGCAACTTGGTCGAAGTTATCAAAAGATTCTAGGGTCCAAAACATATCGTTTTGCAAAAGATTCAAAGGAACATAGATACAAAGTACGCAATTTTGTCGGAAGACTCCAAAGTTTCAATATTCCAAAGGTTATAGCTTGTGAAGATTCAACATAATCAAGATTCGAAGTTGATAACTTTGTTGAAATATCCTGAAGATTGGAGATCCCATATAATGAAGCGAATTAAATCCAATCCAATATATACGTGTACAATATCTCCAATATATCAAATAAATCCAAATTCCAATACAGACTTGCGAAAGAAGCAAAGGAACCAAGATTCAAGTCACTTTGTCCTAATTCCAATTCCAAAGATTCAAGATTACAAAGAATGTGGCTTGTTGAAGAGCCAAACACTGAAGATTACATGTTGGAAACTTTGTCTAAAGAATGAACAGAATCAATATTCCAAATATTCAGTTTGTAAAATATTCAAACATTGAAGATTCACGTTTGGAAGTCTGGCACATGTCTGAATCAGAGAAGTGGCATAAGTCGTGTATAAGCTCTCACGTATCTACAGCGGGCCCGCACGCGGAGGGCGGCCACGGCCCGACGCACACCCGAGTCTATTCCACTTGTGTCCAGAAATACTCGGCGACCAGGTGCTCGGCCACTGGCCGGACTCACCGGGGAATTCTCCGCGATGAAGCGTGTTTGGCCAGGCGTCGAGGGCTGGCACCCACGCAGTCGGACGGACGCACGTGCGCGCATGTCCGCCACCTGCGCCCGGCCGCCTCGTGCAGGAAGGCCAACGATAGACCGTGGATTACTGCCGACTCCAGACCATGAGCTGCTGCCAACTACACCCATGGGCTGCTGCCAACTACAGACCATGGGCTGCTGCCAACCACAGACCATGGGCTGCTGCCAACTACAGATCATGGCCTGCTGCCAACTACAGACCATGGGCTGCTGCCAACCACAGACCATGGGCTGCTGCCAACTACAGATCATGGCCTGCTGCCAACTACAGACCATGGGCTGCTGCCAACTACAGACCATGGGTTGCTGCCAACTACAGACCACTGAAGTGTTGCAAGCTACAAACAGTGGACTGTTGCCAGTTACAGACCATGGCCTGCTGCCAACTACAGACCATGGGCTGCTGCCAACTCCCAGACCATGGACTGCTGCCAACCACAGACCGACCATGGGCTGCTGCCAACTACAGACCATGGGCTGCTGCAAGCTACAGACCATGAGCTCCCGCCGACTTCAGACCATGGGCACATGGACCATGACATGTGCGTCTATACCTGCAGGAGATTGAGATAAGGGGTGTAGAAGTGCATTGGTAGGGATTGATCTCAACCCCAAAACGTCATTTCCATGAACGCATTGGTTTGGGCTCTGGCTGCGATAAATGTGGTCTTCGTGAGTGAAGAACGATGACTTGCTTCAGCACTAGCTTGTGCAGCTACAGTCATAAAGTCATAAAGTCATAAAGTCATAAAGTGTTAAGGCTTAATAAGAGCCACAGGGGCCCATCTGGGTTAAGCCTATCTAGAAAAGATACTGGAAAAGTACATGCTCTCACCCCAATCAATCCATTATCTCAAGTTCCTAGGGAGCTATATATCCCAGCCTATCTAGCACCATTCACCTGATATTGCATAACACACTCCTCAACAATTACAAACGCCTCCAATCATGCCCATTGTGCTACCATAGCCAATCTCATCAGTATCACATCCCGAAGGAAGGTGCTGAATCCACTGCTAGGTACACCCTATATAAAGTTATAAGGTGTTTAGACTTAATAAGAGATCCAAGAGCCAATCCAGTTAAGCCTGTAAATGGAAGATACCATAAGCCTCGTAAAAAGACCCACCCCAACCATCACCACATCCTAAAGAAACCATTCACCAACATCCCACACACCTATCAATGCCTATCTACCCTATCTATCCAGCCCTATTCTCTTGATCCCTCTTAACACACATGGATTGAATGCCTTATCAAAACATTTCAATCTGCATCCATGCCTGCTTAAAAGGGGTCTGTGCCGTGCGCACTTAGCATAAATCTCACCCCATCCATCATACATTAGAACTCAAAAACAAGATTTTCCTGTCTAAACAATTTGTCCACCCTACTTTTAAATACATTCAACGAGGAGCTCCCCACAACCTCAGCAGGCAGCCTATTGCACTGATCAACAACCCTTTGACTGAAGACCTGTTGTAGCTTAACTGTCCTACACCTCAACTTGTCTAACCTAAATTGATCACCCCTATGTGATACTCTAAACTTAAGAGCATCATTCAAGTTGACCTGATCTAGTCCTTTAACAATTTTGTACATTTCAATCATGTCCCCCTTAATCTCCTATACTTGAGTGAGTACATATCTAATGCCACAAGCCTTTCTCCATATTATAAGTTACCTATTCAACTGATGAGTCTAGTTGCTTTGCGCTGCACTCTTTCTAACATATCTATATATTTTTATAGGTAGGGGCTCCATGCTTGTACAGAATATTCCAAGTGGGGTCACACATATGCTAAGCACAGTTTTTTTTTCATGACTTCCTTGCTCTTATATATCACACTTCTATTAATGAGTCCCAGCATTCTGAGTGCCCTGTTCCTAGCTGAGATGCACTGTTTTCTGCTTTAAGGTCTTTTGAAACCAACACACCTAATTCCCTTTCCTCTTCAATAACATCCAGTTCACTCCCTCCCATTGTATATCTGAAAGTCTCACCTCCAGACCCCAGATGCATAACCTTACACTTATCATAGTTGAAAGACATCTGCCATTGATCAGCCCACTTTTTAGGTCCTCCAAATCTAGTTAAATATTACTAGACTGATCACTACTGTTTGCAACTCCTACCAGCTTGATGTCATCAGCAAATTTGAACACTATTCCTCAGCCCTACCTCAACGTTATTCACAAAGATGATAAATAGAAGTGGCCCAAGAACAGAGCCCTGTGGTACTCCACTCAGAACATCCTTCCAATCAGATTTACATCCATTTAACACTACCCTTTGTTTCCTTCTCCTCAATCATGCTTCAATCCAACCTAGAACTTTTCCAACAATCCCATGTTACTGTAGTTGATGAATTGGCCTCCCATGTGGAACTTTATGAAAAGCTTTGCTAAAGTCCAAGTACACAACATCCATCCTGCTTTGATTGTCTACTGCTTTAGTAACATACCCCATGAACTCAAATAGGTTAGTTAAACAAGACCTTCGAGATCGAAATCCATGTTGAGTATCCATTAAAAGGTTGTGCCTATCAAGATGAACCTGAACATTCTGTTTTACCAGATTTTCTAGTACCTTACACACTATTGAGGCCAAACTGACTGGCCGGTAGTTTCCTACACACTTCATACTTCCCTTTTTGAAAATTTTTGAAAATTGGAAAATGAAATTCTCCAATCTTCAGGCACTTCAGAATATTCCATAGACCGCCTGCAAATTATGCCTAGGGGAACTGCTAAAGCTTTAGCACACTCTACTAAGACCCTAGCATATATTCATCTGGTCCAGAAGTTTTATTAGATTTTATATTCTCCAACTGCTATTCTACAGCTTCTGTAGCTATTGTAAGATCCTCCAACCTATCAGCTAATTTGATTTCAGCCAGTCTTTTAGATGCCCTAACACACCTCCTAACTTTATTTCTAGCTATTTTATATGATTCAATGTTTACCACAGAGTTAGCATCTTTTAGTTTCTTGAATGCCTGTTTCTTTGAATCCAGTAAATGCTTTACTTCCCTGGTCAGTCATGATGGGTGCTTAACCCTGGTTAATCCAATTTGCCTATTGGGAATGAACCTATCCTGACCTTGAAATAGTTCGTTAGGGACCGATGGTTTGAAGGACCATTTGCTGGATATTATATATTTATTATTATGTCAGGCAACTTCTTGAGCAGCTAGCCAAACGTTCCACGAAGATTTATCATGCCTTCCATTCCGGGTCTCATTTTCCTCAATCCGTACTGTACATACCTCGCAAGAAGTCAACAAGTTCAAACTTTAGTGGATTCCTGAGCGATCATGAGTGGAATATGTTGGTAATGTGTGAGTTTTCGTTTGCCCTTCCCTGCAGGCGGGCTTGTACATTTCTGGCGCGCGTGCGACATTCGCTGTAGTTGTGCGTTTCTGCTGGAGCCATATGTTGAGGTGTCCCACCTTTGTTAATTGTACGTGTACCGCGCGTCCTTCCTTCATTGATGTGTGGAGATAGCGAGTATTATGAATTGACGTAAGTAGCCAGAGGATTTTTTAACTTGCTCTCAGTGTTAGACATGCTAGACAGAGTTTGAATGGGGTATGTTCCTGGAAAAGACAGGTAGGTAAGGTGTTTAGCAATGCTGAGGTCAGAACTATGTTCTCGTGACTTTGTTTGTGACGAACTTGAGATGATTATGCATATTACCAAATCAGCATAGTATGAGAGAAGGCTTAATAGGTGTTAATTTATTGTGAAATAATATAGACCTATTTATTTTTACAAAGCTCAGGCCTGGTCACGAGAAGCTACATTCCTTTTGACTTTTATAAGTGTAAAGTTTTTAATTTTTGAAGAACACATTTCATTTTTGAATGGCAGCCTCCCGAGTTTTGAGTTTTCCATTCCACTTGCTCACAAGCTACAGGCTTTCTGCATGCTCACAAGCTGCAGACTCTGCATGCTCACAAACTGCAGGCTTTTCACATGCTCACAAACTGCAGGCTTTCCGCATGTTCACAAACCGCAGGCTTTCACCATGCTCACATGCTGCAGACTTCTGCATGCTCACAATTGCAGGCTTTCTGATTGTTCACAAACTGCAGTCTTTCCACATGCTCACAAACCGCAGGCTTTCCACATGCTCACAAACTGCAGGTTTTCCACATGCTCAAACTGCAGGCTTTCCAGATGCTCACAAATTGCAGTCTTTCTGCATGCTCACAAATTGCAGGCTTTCCACATGCTCACAAACTGCAGGCTTGCTGCATGCTCACAAAGATGCAAGGTTTCTGCATGCTTATATGCTACAGGCTTCTGGCATGCTCGCAAGCTGCTGCCTTTCTGTATGCTCACAAGCTTCAGACTTTCTGCTTGCTCACAAGCTGCAGACTCTGCATACCTACAGGCTGCAGGCTTTCTGCTTTCCCACAAGCTTCAGGCTTTCTGTTTGCCCACAAACTGCCCACAAACCTGATTAACTGGTTGAACTATAGCATCAAGTAAGAATTTTGGCAATTTACAGCAACAAATTGCAAATGCAATGCAATTTTACCTCTAAAGTTCCAATAGTACGACATCCCGGATATTTTTGGCAGTTGCCTTAGATATTGTTCTACTTGAAAGTGGGCGTCGAAATTTGAAAATGATTACACCGCTAAGGTGAGGACTAAATAAGATCAGATTGCGTGTAACTTTCACGGATGTCCAATGTTAAAATCGGCTTGCATGCAAATCTTTCATGCAAATTGGCCTCTTAAGTACGGCCACTACGGCCACAAGGAGCAGTGCATCTTATAGCGAAAGCTTGCTTCTACTTGGAACCAGGCGTCGAATTGTAATTTTTCCGGTCAGTTAGTAGCTACACCGATTATATCACGATTTTAAGTAAATTTCCCTATGGCGGGTTAACGCTTAGAACCGGCCGAGAACGCTAAATGAGCGGCTCGGTCCGTAACGTTATCCTTTATCATTCTCCACATTTCATAAGCATCTAAGCCCTTCAATAAGTCTTCCCAGCGAATTTCATTCAGGAAGATCCTGAACTCATTGTAATTCCCTTTAGCAAAATTTGGAATCAATGTTTTATTGGTTCTTACCCTTCCAACATACAATGAGAAGCGTATAATGTTGTGATCACTATTACCAAAGGTCTCTCCTATGTTAACATTTTTTTTATCTCAAAATTTTCCTCATTAGTAAGCACAAGATCTAATATTTCATTTTCTATTGTAGGTTCATGTGTTATTTGAAAGAAGAAATTTTCCTCAAAACAATCCATGAAACTTCTTCCTGATTTGTTTAGACCTATAGTTTTGCTTCCCAATCCTGTTATGTTGAAATCCCCCAACAAAACCGTTATCTCCTGCACTCTCCTACTTATCTCTTCCTGCGTCAACCTGTCCATGTTTTCATTCTGGTCTGGAGGTCCATAGAATGCCACAATCCTAAATTTTGTTCCATTCTTCAGAATGATTTTGTTTCATTTTGCCGCCCCGGTAGCTCAGTTGGTAAGAGCGCTGACCTGCACTGGTCTCCCCTGTCCTGGCAACGCAGGGTTCGAGTCACTTCACGCGCTAGCATTTAGCCCCCGGCTGGGCGGGTCAGTTGGTAGCTGGCCCGATAAGGCCGGGACGAGCTACCGGGCGGCCGTGTCGGTGCATTGACGGCACGTTAAACTTTCGGTCTAAATTCTGCCGTTGAACTGGAATTCATGGATCGGGTGGTGGGGCCGGGGTTCACGCAACAAGCTTTGCTTAGCAATAGAACCCCGGTTCATAAAGCCACCCCAGCAAGAATTCGGATTAAATTGAAGAAAAAAATGATGTACAGCACCAACATTCCCCAAGCCTGCGAGCCTGCTTCGCAACGCCAACTCTCTCCTTTGGCACCACCAGCCTCAGAATATTCAACACCAGTTTTTCGAGTGATATTCCACATATGCTAGCCGTTTCTCACCATAGCAGCATCAGTTGTTGTTCTTGATCAGACGGACCCGGGCAGGGGTAAACGTTTGCAGGAGTGCATCGTCCTGAGTGGCAGGATGGGTAGGTGTCGCATTGAAGGCAATCGACGGCGGCCGTGGACATGCCACCTGTCCGCTGTAAATATCCAAGCTTGTCTCGGCGCCATCTGACCAACGGCTGCGATGCGCGCCGAAGTCCAAATAACCAACCAGCTTCCTCGTGGCTCGGCATTCACCTTTCACTGTGTCAGGCGGCCGGATCCGCCGCACGAGCCGTGACCCTGTCACGTGAGATCGACCGACGACCGCCACCGGTTTTTGATAGAGGCACATTAACTGCGAGGCCGGCCGGTATCGAGCAGCGGCACCGGCCACTGATCGACGTCATCACGACACGGGTCCGCGGTTGGCGTCCAGCGCGCGCGACCCCCACGTCCAGCTTGTACGCAGTCGGTCTTGACGCGGCCGGCGACTCGGCCGTCACCGCTGCCGATCACCAGCCGGGCGGCTGGCTCTCCGCCGCCACCACCGCCGACAGCGCCGTCGCCGTCAGCCTCGCCGCCGTCGTCTTCGTCATGGGCACCGTGCTGGGCAAGGGGCGCCGGCGCAAGCCGGCGCCCGCCTGCCACCTGGTGCGGCAGGTGCGCGAGGCGGGCGCCACGTACGAGCACGTGCGGCACCAGCAGGTGGTGCGCGTGTCGCGGCTGGCCGCGTCGCCGATGGTGGCCGTCGACGGGACGAAGCCGGCGCACCTGCGACGCCAGCGCAGCGGCGTGCAGTGGCTGCGGCCCGAGGAGAAGGACATGTTCATCCGCGCCCGCCGCTTCGTCGTCCGCTCCCGGATGAGAGACGTACCGGAAGGTGAGCGCCGGAAAGCGTGGCCTTCTCCCTTCGCCCGCTCCAGGATGAGGTCGGTTGGTTGGTTGTTGGTTTTACGACACGTCGACCGTTCAGCCATATAGCGTCGCCAATCTCGCACGCCGATTGGTCGCGGGCGAAGAGTAGTGACAGGTGAGACTCGAGCCCACAATCTTTCGGTTGAGACGAGCATCTTACCCCTAGACCACTCGTCCCCTCCAGGATGAGGGACATACCGGAAGGTGAGCGGCGAGAAGCCTGGCCTCCAACGGGGAAGCTACCTACGCACTTGCTTGGACGTAAGGTGCGCCTTGCTGCCCCTTGACGCGTCCTGCAAAAATGGAAGATACTGCTCTCAGCCTCTTCTAGCTGGGCAATTACTCGAGCGAATTGGATCTCTGCTGACCCCAGTGTGACCTATGCGCCGATATCTCTGGGAAGTTACTCGGGCGAATTAGAGCTCTGCTGACTCCAATGTAACCTGTGCGCGGATATTTCTTGGAAGTTACACGAGCGCATTCGAGCTCTGCTGACCCCAATGTGACCTGTGCGCCGATATTTCTGGGAAGTTACTCAATCGCATTAGAGCTCTGCTGACCCCAGTGTAACCTGTGCGTCGATATTTCCGGTTTCCGTGAGCAGTGTTTACACTCGACAGGGAACGCTACTTTCGAACTACTTCACGGTTGATTTGTCCATAACAAAACACGCAGTCTGTTCGTTATAGATAAGACGCTGGAGCTGCACGGACGTTGGTAAATCCCTCTGGTTGAGGTAGGGATTGCCCGACCTATGCAATAAAAGTGACGTTTTATGAAAGTTGCCTAGACTGTTGGAGTTTTAGACGTTTTGTTTTCAAAAATGTTTTCAAGCGTTCCGCGCAGCCTCGGTCATTCAAATCAGAGTTGGTTTGAAAATAAGGAAGCTAAAAAACTTACGTAGTTGAAAAAAAAACTCCTTTCCGGATCCGCTTCTATCGAAGTCTGTCCTATGTACTTTTCGCTGTGCTCGAACCCCGCCGATAATTGTTTTGACACAGCGAATCGTTTATGTGCCTAATTATTTATGTGCACGTGGCGCACAATCGGCAGCCTTAGATTGTCAGTCCAGTTGATTTGAAAGGGCATCGTTTTTCACTTCCACGAAACTACACCGCTCACAGAAGTCGATGATAGCTGGTCGAGGGCTGCCTTGTTCAGCCTATGAAATGACACGGCGCAAGCATGTCCGTGTTTACGCTGTATCATAACGACTCACCTTTTCAGCACATTTCCCTTTGGTGACAACTTCCGCCCAGCCAGACAAGCGAAAATTGACGTCTTAAATCCTCCATTGTCAAAAGCATATTGTTTGACAATGGAGGATAATTTGGCTCAGGCGAGAATCCGCCCAGATGAACTTACCATGATGCCTAGTCAATGCTGCAGATGACTGAACTTGTGTGTGTATGCCACACGCGTCCTTGGTGGTCTGCTTTACTGCCTGAACCCTGACATCCCCACAAGCTACCCATGACGATGTGCTTGGGAACGGGGAAACCCACTCACCATGATCCCACACTTCGGGAGCAACTGTAGAAAATCGAACACGCATCCGCACGAGTTGATTCCCGGCTGGATAAGTAATAGGAATAAACTTGAATAAAACATAATTTTATGTTGCCTTCTTCGGTGGACAGTGACGTTCTGATGTCAGCAGCCGCTGTGATAAGTGGGACAGTTGTGCGACAAAGTTAACGCCCTCTGCGTGACTCCATGGTGTTGCATGACTGGGAACTACTCAAAGATGGCTACGTGACTCCATGGCGTTGCATGACTCGAAACTACTCCAAGATGACTGCGTGACTCCATGGCGTTGCATGACTGGGAACTACGTCAAGATGGCTGCAGCTCTGCCAACCCGACCGTCTCCCAAGAGAGCGTTTCTCCAGTACCATCGACGGCAGGCGGTTGTCATTGGTGGATACAAAGAATTGGATATCGGCAGCGGCTTCGGGTTCGATTGCATTATGAATGTGGTGGGATCAACGATCCCACCACATCCGCAGTCGTGGTGGGCCACGACTGCGGATGACACTGTACCGCAATATGGGCACACATTGGAATTGGTTATGTCAGCATGAATCTGGGCTGGAGCGCGTTATGCAAGCGCAAACGTGTGGTGCGCTTGAAGCTACCGTTCCTGAACTTGGGTCTCCAATGCGCCATGCGACTGCCAAACAGGACTTGCACGTTGCCTGCGGTAAGACCAATTCGGTGGCCGCCGAGCTGACGATGGCGGCCGATTGGCGGCCCTACGAAGCAGTGGAGAAAGTGAAAGTGGAAAAAGAAAACATGTCGCGAAAATTAAGCATCGGCAAACTGAGTCAGGCATTTGGCCGCACCCGGTCACGATTAGTCAGAAACCAAGCACACGGTTGCTGCTTTGATTTACACAAATGTCTCCAAATGGCATCTGATCTCATTCGACCGTTGGCTCCGTCCCGACAGGTTGTCGGCTCCGCACGCTCCGCCAGCACACGTGAGTCAGAGGAGCGTTTCGTGTTCGTCACGCGCCAAGCGCGGACATTTGACTGATCAGCGACACTAGCGCCACGCATCGGACGAAGCGTGAGCTAAGATGCTAACACTCCTGAATTTAAAGATAAAAAAACTACGCAATCCAAGTCGTGGTTGAAAGAAACCATGTAGCAGAAAAGCAGTGCATACCACTACCTTTTATTTCAGGTATGTGTCACCCTCATTCACGCGATTTCTGGACCGTTACTGTACTGCTGAAGATGAATACAGACATTATTTCATGTTCAAGCGATGAAGATCTAACTAGTTTTCTGGCATTTGGTTGCCCTGTCGAAACACCACGAAACGATATCTTTAACATTATACCATAGAAGGAAGTCCAGGGGAGCGATATCTGGGGAATGAGGTGGCCAGGGAATTGGGCCATCCCATCCAATCCACCGTTCTGGAAACCATTTTCTGGAGTGGCCATTTTTAGGGTTTTATTTAACAGAACCTCCTCCATTAACAGGGTACCTGAAAAACACAAATGAAATGTGAGTAAACACTTTGATAACCGCCGAGTTCATTGAACAAATGAACTCAGTGTATTTACAATGCATTTTTTTCAATTGTAAAGATACTTTATGGACACCATGTATATCATACCATCCTTCCAATTTCCATGAAACTTTCTTGTTCATCCGCACAGGTACTGAAACACAAACCGGCACTGCTTCACATAATTGGATTCCTCTAACAAATATCGAGCACGCATGCCACATTCGGACGCACTGAGCCAAGTTGTCCAAGGAAGCTTTATTGGCATCTGATATTGGATTGGATGCAATAAGGCGTGGTCGAAAATACCGATCATTGCTGGATGTGCGCTGCGGAGAGCAAAAGTAGCCGGGTAATCTCGTCCTAGCGGACCTGCGCTGCCGACCGGCGGCTGACCTACGCGACCAGGCAGCCGCGCGGTGACTCGTCAAAGACCTTGACGTGGCGAGGCCACCACGCGTAAGAAGGGCTCCACCACTTTCCCGCTCCATGCTCAAGTCTGGAGTGGGGTCGCACTTTCAACGCTGGACCACGCACTTCCAACGCTACAGTCGGGTCCATGCGGGGTCGGAAATACTAGGCATTACTGAGTGCACTCTCCGGATAAAAATACATGGTCGCCTTTCCACGCGCTTTCATCCCCAGCAGCCTGCTGGCCCACGTGACCGGGGAGTCTCTTGGCGACGAGTCAAGGTCATCTGTTTTACTAGGTCACAGTGCGCAAACAGCGTGCGTGTCCACTCGTCTTCTTCGGAATTCGAATCGAGAACGGCCCGGTATTTCCAACGCCGATTGCGCGTCAGGCAGTCGAGAGAGTGCACAGTGGCGCCCGGCCGACATGTTCCCGGACTCTGACTGGCGTCCGATCACCCGCCTGCACCAGCAGAGCCTCACAGGTCGCACGTTGACCTCGCCTGTCCAGCGCCGCTGATGGCGCCTCGTGCTGGCATTGAGATCTGAACAGTGTCACTGTGGGCTCGGCGCGGCTCAGCTCGGATTGGGTGGGTTCACTCGGTAGTTTTATGTCGCGGTACAGCAGTGTACCTGTTCGGCCGTCGCCGTCGGTCGCGACGATGGGTCAGGTCAGGTGAAGCGTGTTTCGTTGCTTTCGTTGCAAGCTTGACACACAATTTTCCGGCATCGCTCTGCAACTGACTGTTCGAGTATATTGGGGTGCGTTTGCCACTAACCCGCCCCGTCATTCCGGTCAAATCCTCGCACTCCGTTTCGAGAGAGGGGGCCATTATAAGCCCCCCCCTCTAATCTCCAAACTAAGCCTCGCACGAAAACGAAAGAAGTGTCATCGGAAATCGCTCGATGAATAGGGCCAGGCCCCCCATGATTGTATCCCCTCAAAAAGTGACGCTATTAGGGAGCTTAGGTTGTCACGATTGACGTCATATTTTTGTCTCTGGGAGTTCATTTTGGATAATATTTTTAAAACAAAACTTATTTGGAATCAGAAAACGAAGACGAAATAGACCATGGTTCCAACATGGTTTTTCCCACCCAAAAATAACATGTTATTTTTTTAATGTTCAAAATTTCAAGTTTTCGATTTTTCTTTTTCTAATGGGTAGAGTGCACCGATAAACATTGTTTTAAATATACTTGACTTCATGCAAAATACTTACTGCAGCCAGAATCTTCGATTTTAGCCCTTTTAGGCAAATACACAAAACAAATAAGTGGGGAAAAACGCAAGACTTCAAGAAATTCCTCTGGTGCGTTTTCTTGCCTCTCTAAAAAGAGTAAGCGCTGAAGGTTTCATTCAACTATCTTTGCCCGTTAAATCGTGACGACTGATTGAACGTTTTTGTGGATAACCTCACTTGGCCTTGATTAACTCGGTGACCGCGGAGGACCTGACCTCAAAATTTTCAAACAACATATGAAGTTAATGTGGGAAAAGGCATGCCAAATTTCGGCGCACTGCCGAGCGTCATATTTTGTACTATCCGCGGAAAACCTTAGGGGGCGTAAAAAGACGCCTCCCCGAGACGGCGCGGACTAAATTAGAATTTAGCACGGTACGGGCTAAATTCGAATTCTGGCCGCTAGGTGTTCGGAATGCGCCATAGGCAAAACAAGAGTTTTCCACGACCCCGTGATCCATGAATGTATTTGATAGCGAACCTGTCGCTGCTGAAATCACACCGCTTGGTAATGTCGCCAAAATTAAATTAAATTAAATTAAATTAAATTAATTTCGCCAAAATTAAATATTGATCTCTTGTCAGATTTGGCATAGTAAAGCCGGCATCATACTGACCAAAAACGGGCGTTAATCCTGAGCGTCATCATACAGTTGCCTGGTGTGATCAATGTAAATTCTTACGAAAAAAAATCGCGATGGGTGAGGTGAATGAAACAATGGTGTACCGTGGGACGTCGTATTTGTGGTGGTGGTGACAAGGTCCTCGAAAGACAGCCGTCTGACACCTGTATTGGAATGCTTTTTGTTGTAAAAGCCGTCTGATGTAAATGTCTGATCTAGTGTCGTGGTTGTGGTGAACGGTGGTAAATGTTCAGCAATCCCTCGCAATATTTAGGTGGTCCGGTGAACCAAACCTCCTTCACTGTGCGTAATCGATGGTGGAGTAGGAGCTGGTCCGATAGGGGCCAGTTCAAGCTCTTGGTTTCTGACGAAATGCGGTTTAGTTTTGTTTGCCGCGTGTTGTTTCGTTCCGTTTGCATCTTGTTTTCATTTGAGCTTGTTCGTTTCGTCAGTGAGACATGCTTTGGATGCAGTTATTGTTGGGTAGGGTATGTGTTGACAGAACTGACCGTGATAAGTAAGTATAAATAGAAAGTATGTCCACAAGTAGCTTCTAAGTTGTAACCAAGATGACGTGTAGCGATTTGGAGGCTATGCAAGGGATGAATTTTGCGACTGCTCTATGTTATTGAAGGCCCAGCAGTTGGCGTGGGGTATTCGACGGGCTCAGAGACCGCACAACAGTGATAAATTATTCGTGAAATAGGGTGGAATATACCACTTTCTGAGCACTGAATATACATCTTTTCCAAGGACGTATCGGCATCGTGCTTGTTGATGTGTGCCTATGAGGTCTCCTTGACTCGTTCCTAAGAGTATTTTGCGAATAAATAGCATACTTGTGCTCACCATTAAGGATTGATTACACAAGCATCTCGTGACACAATTCCAAACACAGAGATTATCTATGACGTGGTGTGTTAAACAATGCGATCTGTTGATAACATGGCATTGTAATCGTTATCGCCAACATAGGTATCCATATATTAGGTATCTCCAAAATTATACTAAAAAACGTGCACTGATGTGTACACTGTTGGCTCAAATGGAACGTGAAGGGCAAACGACATTTTAATTGACACGCTTCCATGGCAGGTTTCTACATCCTACTGTACTAGTTTCGACATCTCACACCTAACGAAAAACCATTATTTTAACACTGCCGCATCACTATGGTTATGCCATGGAAAGTATGCAACGGCTTAATCGAGGTTAATACAGGATATCACCCTGCCCTTTCATGACGATCAATCATTTGGAATTATTGCATCAGCTAGATTCCACTTGAATATATTTGACCACAAGAGCGTGTTATTGAAGTTTAGCACGTAAGATAATGCGCAGCTAACATTTACTCAAGTATACCTTGACCTAACTATATGTGCCAACCATCCATCTATTCCAAAGAGGGCAGTTGAGACGGCCGATGGTCTTGCTACATGGTAGGCCGGATACGATGCCATGCACACAAAACATTTTATTACCCATGCCCCTTTGCAAATGTATCTAGAATGCAATTGGCAAGCCCAAGAAAATGAAGCCGAGTATCAATCGTGTTCTCGGAGGAGCACCGAAAACAGTACACACTGCTGTTTTGTTCCGTATTTCAATCACCTAATATTTTTAAACGGGAAGAAGTCGCTTTGCTCCGCTCTCATCCTCTGCACTATCGAAACACTAGCAATGACCAGACTCGTTTTGCCGGAAGTCTTGTGTACGAACGGTATCCGTCACGAGAATTCGCATATCGAGCTTTTACGGATACGAACATTCGTTGAATACTATACCATTTGGTCTTCGTGTGGTGCACGAACTTGGTAGTTGTGAAATTCCGCTTCCGATTTGTGTACCATTGCGAATTTGTGGCGTGTTCACGTTCCCGCGCCTTCAGATCGGAGTCCGAACCCTAATGCAGGCGCATTTGCATTCTTTGTTGTTGTTTTTTTGTGTGAAATATTATGGCGGAGTGCAACATTTTGCACCATCTCACCGACAAACCGAGCATTTACTCGGGCGACAGGTCGCTAACTAGAACCAATAGCATGCCAACTAGGCGTCCAAATGGAGATCGCGTCCGCAACAAGTGCGATCGGCGACTCGAAAATGAGCCGCTGATAGTTCGGCCGGCAGCTGGATTACGGAAGCACCTCGTCAGGAGCGACTGTGGCCGTTCTACGTGGAGACGGAAGGGCCGACATCACCAGCTTCATTGCGTCGGCCGTGTTGTCAGAGGCACAGTGCGTTTCATCACGGTTGTCGCTAAACACGCCGTGCCAGGTCATAAGGCGACCGGTGTCTGTGACGCGTCGAGGTTCGGCGCCCACACTGCGCAGCGCGTATTCTGATCTGACTGGCTTGGTATCGGGTGGCAGTGGTGTCTAGTGATAAATTATTCGTGAAATGGGGTGGAATATGCCACTTTCCGAGCACTGAATAGATATCATTTTCAAGGACGTGTCGCTTGCTGATGTGAGCTTATGAAGTCTACTTGACTTGTTTCTAAGAATATTCCGTGTGTAAGTATCATGCATATGCTTACCATTACGGATTGTAATACACAAGCATCTCGTAGCATAATTCCAGGTAAAGAGATATTATATATGGTGTGGTTTTTCAAACAATGCCAACTGTCAATACCATGGTATTGCAATCGTTATTGTTAGCATAGGTTCTATATTAGGTGTCCTCCAAATTAAATGAAAGAATGCACTTATCAGTGCACTATTGGTTCAAAATTGACTTTGAAGGACTAAAACAATATTTTAATTGGCATGTTTCCATGACCAATTTCGACATCCTACTATACTTGTTTCGACATCTCACACCTAGCGAATAACTATTATTTTAGCATCGGTGGTGTCGCCCGGGTTTCACGTCCCTTCATTATCATGCGGCAGGAGGAAGCGTTGGGCGTGTGTAGTGAGGGTTTCCGTTTGCCGGCGGTACGGGTAGACATGCATATTGGCGGATTTCTTACAATTACTCGCCCGAGTTGTATTCCCCATATCATGATGCGATACGGTGATGCGGGAAATGTTTGGTGTGGTACTAGTCTGGAAGGAAACATTGCATAGCGCTAAGTTAGGTACCGATGGTCTCGGCGCACTCAATTCATATTAAATTATATCAGCCAATACAAAATATGATATATCCGGTTGGCTGGGATGCAATGGCGCCGGCGCCGTCAGAAGAATCTGGCCGATCTTCACCATAAAAGGGAGACGGATGATTTGTATGGTCAACCAGAAACCCACAAGTGCGGTATGTCCAAAATGGTGTGATATAGCGGATGTGTGGGTTGCTCTTAAGTAAACGAAGTAAGAGTACCGTGTCAGAAATTGTATCAAAGCAAAGACAAACGCGCAATCGTAGACAAATGCATACTTCCGGTTACCAAATCATGACAGTGATCATAATTATCTTATCCGTTGTGTTTCTATGGTCTGAATTAGGTTTCTTGAGTCATCCTAGCGCCTTCATGAAAACCAAATTCGTCTTCTCAGGTCATGAACATTTCAACAATTACCGGATACATGTGGCTTGGGTTTTTCTTTTCGCCACCGGCCGTTATTTTCGTACGTGCACGCGCGGAACTTCCTCCTCGGCAATATAGTCTTGTCTCCACACCACGTAATCGGAATACCGGTACGTGGGGCTCGGTCATAAACGACGCGATAAGAATGAGCCGAAATCCCCCGGGCGTAAATACATTGTGGAAATAACGCAGCAGCGCAGGCGTGGGGAGACCTGCGACGGAGATCCGGTGCGCTGCTGAGGAGGGCGGCTTGCACGTGTTTAAAACCTCACTCCTGTATTTAGGGTCTGGTCTGGTATGCTGACTGTTGAAGAGCAGGTATTTTACAGTGACTCAACTCCAGTGAAACATCTACTTTGTGGTGGTCTAGATGCCCCGTAGTGGAAGTCCCCCAAGCCGGCGAAATTTAATCGCATACATGCTGTATGCCGGCATGTCGGAGACTCGAATGGGCAAACCATTATATCCAGAATTCGAATCGGTCTGGGCAGGCCCTACGGGCTGATGGCTGGGTCGGGATAGGATCAGGCCCACGTTTGACCTAGATGAACGGCCCCACGACACACAAAGTAATACCCAGCACTCCCACACACACAAGTCCCACCCACTGGACCACTCCACCCGCCAGCACCGGCACCACACACCCAGGGGCACACTGCACCGGCTCACTGCGGTGGACACGCCGCGCACTGACCTCTGGCACGATCCACATCCCCTCCACACCGAGAGGAAGAGCTGTGCGACTCTCCGCCCTCGAGACACAGACACGCCATCCGCCACACGGTCATGCTGCGCGACCGTGTGGCGCAACTCCGCCGCCGCCGCGCAGACCACGATCGCCGGAGCCGGAGCACGTCACGCGAGGCGCTGCCGCACAGCCAACACAGCGATCCACCACCGGCGCGAAACAAACTGAACACAGCACGCGCACCAAACCACAACACAACATTCGCTGTTGTATACGGAGACTTTAATTCACATCCCGCAGTGTGGGATTATAAGGCCACAGGACAAGACACTACGGCCAGAACGCTTGCCGACATGCGGCTCTACGCAACTTCGCAGCACTGAACACCGGAACACCGACATATGTAACGCCTACCGTGTCACATCACAGGCACACCACATCCGACATCACCCTAACATCCTCACACCTACCCTGTCACATCACAGGCACACCACACCCGACATCACCCTCACATCCTCACACCTACCGTGTCACATCACAGGCACACCACACCCGATATCATCCACGCATCCTCACTCCTACACCTCTACCTCCAATGGAATGCCGCCTCTGACCCTCTATTTAATGATCATATCCCCGTCAGAATCACTTTCTCCAAACTTCATGTGGACGTTTCCTCACCACCCAACCACCCCACGTGGAATCCAAAAACGCACAAGGGACACACGTTTGGAAAGATTATCTGAGTTTTTCCAAACGTTTACCTCCACCCTCTCTAATTTCATCCGACGAACAACAAACACATTCAGGCTGCCAAACCACACCACCAACACAAACCTTGCGCGGCTCCTGGTGGGACGACTAGTGCCACCTGGTGGTCGGCGTGAGGAACCACGGACACCACCGATACGAGCGACACAACACCCGATACACTGTCCAATTACAATCGACTCAAAGCACACTGCACAAGAACAATTAAAACAATTAAAAGGAAACAATCCTGGCACGATTTTTGCACAACTTTGAATAGATTCACACCTCTTGGCGAAATTCCATCTCTACTGCAATTAATTCAACGACAACAACGACCACCCAAGAAAGCAATTGCACTATAACAACACAACATGACCACAGATCCACAACGCATAGTAGACATCTTCGCAACCACTTACCACACTAGGTCAGCAACACTACCACACGCGATACCCAACACCCACAGATTATCAACATCAACACTACAATGACATATTCACCATAAATGAACTACAACTAACAATCTTAGCGACGGCAAGCACAGGCACAGGCCCAAACGGCGTAAATTGTGCAATTTTCAAACACATCGCAACAATCTCCCAACATCCTATTAAACACATACAACGCTGCCCGCACAACACAAACCTTACCGAAATCGTGGCTTCATGCTGTTCATATAACACTCCGAAAACCAATGCTTCGGGAGAAACCAAGAGCTTTCTGACTCGTGCCGCCCCATCGCCTTAACCAGCTGTCTCCACAAACTTTTCGAACACATGGTGAAAAAGTCTCCTATGCCTTATCCAAAACGAACAGCTTATTTTCCCTGTCCAATCCGGTTTTCTACCTGGGTGCAACTGTCTGGACAACATCGCACTGCTCATCACAAGCATCCAGGAGACGGCGGCCAGGCGCAAATGCACATCCTCCGTCTTTCTAGATATAAAACAGGCATACGACACAATCAACATCTCCGCACTACTACAACACCTGCAAAGCATCAACATCCAAGGCAGACTAGCCAAATGCCTCAACTTCTATCTTCTAAATTGCATCATCCAAGGTAAAAATAGGCGGCATACACCTCCGAAATTTAACACGCATTGACAGGACTAATGCAAGGTTTGGTTCTTGTCTCCCTTTTCTTTATTCTTGGACTTAACTCAGTACTCTCTTCACACTACCCTTCGGTTAAAATACCAATATACGCAGACATCGCATTTTGTACATCGGAACGTATGCCGGACCACGCATTAAGAACCATACAAAGCGCACTAAACGACATACAGAAACAACTCAAAACACTCAACTTACACATATCTGCATCTAAATCCAAATGCATCCTCTTCGGCTACTGTACACGCACAGATGCACCACCATTAAATGTCGGTAATAGCATTATACTACAGCAAATCAGCAATTAAAAAAAGAAGTTATCACTAGACAGAAAGCTCACCTCCAGAGCGCACATATTATACATCCATACAAAACGCAAAAACGCATCCATCTATTCAGGGCACTCTGAGGTACAGACTGGGGAGCGGACAGACAAACATTCTTAACACTATGCAAATCCATCATTCGATCCTACATGGAATACCGAATACGGCCCAATACTCTTTGAAAACGCAGCGCAAGAACACCTCAACACCCTGAACTCTATCGAAACACCACTCTTTAGAATCGCAACAGGAGCATACAAAGCATCACCAACACTAGCACTACATATACACAACAACATAGCACCATTACAGTGCAGACGCATATAAGCGCTACTCAGATACCACTACAAAACACAACTCATCGCCAATCACCCATGCACCGAAGGACTTACACAATGCTCTTCCCACAGGCATCAAGTTGTAGCACGCAGCAATTACGGCTAAAAATTGCATTTGGTTGCGGAATCCAAATACTCGCCACATCACTTAACCTCACACTACCGAACATCGCACCACTGTCACAACTTACAACATGGTGGAAACAACCACCGCTCCCCAATCACTTCCCAATAGACAAACTCAGGCACACTGACACTGCAGCGAAGTTCAACAGCTGTTCTTAGAATACACAGCGCAACACCCATGTTACGACATCGTCTACACCGATGACTCCATACAGCATACACCAAGGCAGACGGGCGCGGCGAAGGTACTCTACTCAAAGAACTCGTCGCCAATAGTCTTACTCTGCGGCCGTCTGCCAGACACTGCATCCATCTACACAGCAGAGCTATACGCTATTCACACAGCATACAAAACAATCAAACATTCGAACATGCAACACTATTATAGCTCCGACTCAAAAATCATCATTACAAGGTATTCCACTATTCACGCAACAAAAAGAAAACACCCAATCATCTCGCAATTTCTCAACATTCACTATCATCTCTCAGTAGATCAACAATGGGGTGTGTCATCAAGTACTTTTTTCTCGCAAAAACAACTACCGATGCGATATTATGGTGCCCGTGCCATAGTAGATGTCAAATATCCACCAAAAACTGTATATGAACAAACTTTCCATTAGCGCGAATCGGTTGAAGTTTGCACTATTCCGTACTGAGCGCGACACTAGCGCGCCTCTGATGGTTGTTTGCGGAACTAAGTGCACAACACGACAAAGGCGATTATCCAGTTAACGGTTATAGCCGAACAACAAAATAAATCATGCCTGTGAAGACAAGGACACACCCGACCTGCCCAAACGCAAATACTCTATTCCACCCTCTTTGCTTTGGCCCGACGGACCACAGATTCCACCCCCTGCTCTGGCTCAACGGACCACAGATTCACTGACGGACCACAGATTCACTAACGGACCACAGATTCCAGCCTCTACTCTGACCCGGCGGACCACAGATTCCATCCTCTGCTCTGACCTGACTAACCACAGATTCCAGCCTCTGCTCTGACCTGACTAACCACAGATTCCAGCCTCTGCTCTGACCTGACTAACCACAGATTCCATCCTCTGCTCTGACCTGACTAACCACAGATTCCAGCCTCTGCTCTGACCTGACTAACCACAGATTCCAGCTTCTGCTCTGGCCCGACGGACCACAGATTCCACCAATATGTTCACGAACCTGTGCGGTAGGATGGGCCGCCAGGACTCGGTGGCAGGGCGGTCGCCAACAGGGGGAGTAGGCTGTGGCTGAAGACATAGAAACGGCCAAGTCCTCCCACACAGGTTTCAGCCCCTAAGGCGAAAGTATTGCTTGACCCACTTGCTCAATCTCCCGCTATTCCCACGAACCTTCAGCACTCCCGGAAGTCAACCGTCCCTGGAGCGACAATCGCCCCTGGGCTGCATTCGTGGCGTCCACCACCGATTTTAGTGCCGACGAATGTCCTTTGGCATATGCTGTACCACATCCTTTAGCTCATGCTAAGAAATTCCAACAGTATGTACACCAATCTGTGCACAAGTAGGCTTAATTAGCTGAACAAATACTGCATTGGCGGCGGAGCGCTTGTACGTGTACATGTACATGTATATGTATATGTATATGTATATGCATATGTATACGCATATATATATATATATATATATATATATATATATATATATATATATATATGTATGTATATGCATATGTATATGTACATATATATGTACATGTATATGTACACATACACACACACACACACACACACACACACATATATATATCCTTATATATTGTATTGTAACTGAACAGAGACGATACACTTGGTCGATGCAAAGATCTGGCGGGAAAGGAATGCCATGAGAGCGAGTGAAGCCAGCCGGCGAGCCGATCTATTCCGTGATTCCGAATTCCGTGAGTCAGGAGTGCGGGCTCTGCATTCTGACTACAGGTGGAAAATGTGGGGACCGAAAGCCAGATCGGAAAGCTGAAGAGCAACGCCAGAAAGCAGAAAGCAATGAGAGCAATGCAAGACCAAACGTGTGTGACATCTACCTATCTGGAAGAAAAATTGGCGATGGCATGCTTCAGGACTTTACGTCTTGACGTTTTGTCGTGCGCAACGTTTCTTGCAATGCCAAGCACATCCGCGTGCAAGATTCCCTTAATGAACTCTGATCCGGTCGCATTTCACGGCACACGTAAGTTGCATGATTTCGGGGGATTTATGGGGAAGCTCCATACTTTCGGAGAGCTGTTGGCAATATTTATGTGACATACTATATGGGCTACGACACCAGCAGAGAACATTGTTCGGAACGATCAGCCCACTTCTGTATGTATTACTGAACCACAAAGACATGCATGCAAACCCTTCACATACAATATGCTTAGCATCGAACCTGGCCTCAAATGACTTTTTCATAGCTTTGGTGCTTTTTGGGTCGTTGATGTAAGCAGTAATTTTTTAACTTTGAAATGCTTATTTGGAATGATTGTTTGGAATGCTTGACCTTGAATGCTCGCAATCCTTTACATCTTGGTAAATATCTTACATAAGTCCACGACCACGTCGGTTAGAGCGCCTTTCATGACATCGATCTCCCTTGTTTTGACTTCATCACACATGTTTACCCTCGTAATCTGACCTGCAGCTATGATTTCATACTTTCGTTATTTTTAGGTAAGCATCCATTTCGAGCTGTGGGATAATTGTTTTGTATGTTTGTTTGGGATGATTGAACCTTGAATGTTTCGGAACTTTTAGATCTTGGGAAATATATCGTGTAAATCTTGTTTGTTTATTGGGTTGTTCGCGACGCACTTTATGCACGTTCACGGCTAATGGCGCCGCCCACACTGTTTCAACGGTTGGCCGAGGGATTGGGAAATGTCCCGAGTGGTGCGAGTGTTGAACCCGGGACCTTTGGTACCCAGAACTCAACAACCTAACCACTGGGCCATCCCCTCCCCATATCAGGTAAGTCAACAAGCACGTTGGTTAGCACGCCTTGTATTATTTCGACCTTCCTTGCTTGGTGACCTGATTGACTTGAATGAATTATGTTCACGAATTAGTTGAATTACCTAAAAAAAAACAGGGAAGCCTTGCACCTTCGAACACGATTATTTGAAAGGCTAAAGAGTATTCTCAGAAAAACTCTGCGAGTGTCAACTTGATCTCCACAATAGGAGGACTAAGAACTCCGCATTTTTTTACACACTACATCCGATTCTCGGCATTCGTGCGTGCTGCCGCAACACCGACAGGGCACCGGGAGGCCGTGTATCTGCCGCCGTGCGTTAGGCCTTCGATAACGTCAGCGGAGACGTTGGCGGCGGCCGCCGCCGCCGCCTGCGGCGCCGCCGTGCCAGTACTCGCCGTCGAGCCGCCGCGAGAGGGGAGCGTCGCCGCCGACGCGGCCGCCACCGCCGCCGTCGCTGCCGCTGTCACCGCCGCCATCGCCATGGCCGCCAGTGCACCGAGGCCGCTCAAGAAGTGCAAGAGCGCCACGTTCAGGATCGATCAGACGACGTACACGATCGGTGAGCGGGCGTCGCGCTCGACGATCTGGTCACGCGCTGTTGTTGTCGTCTCGGAACCTCGGCGCCGCGCACGACAGGCGTTCGGCGCCGGGGCGCTCCCTCGGACGGCGTCGGTGGACGCCACAGGTCACGACTCAATTGAAGTGTCGAGCGGCGAGCAGCCGCCGCTAATGTCGTTTCGTTAGTGCATTGGAGTTCTTTGAAAGCTTTTGGTCATGCTAATGGGGCGTTGACATTTTGCTGCTGTGTTTCGCGGCGGAACGGCCGGTGCGGCGGAATCTGGCCGGTTGAAATTGCAGAAGTGCACTTTCGGTGAGGATGTCCAGGTACGTGTGCGCATTAGTGATGCTTAATAGTGCCGTCTTTTGGTGCAAGCAGTGCTGGAAATCCTTGCCCGGACGGCCAGTCGCGACAAGTCGGTGATGGGGTGGGTTCTGACGAGTGACGTCAATTTCGCACGAAGCCAGTTAACACGCGCACGGGAGGGGGGCGAAATCCGCCCACCCCTCCGGTTTTTCGTACATAACTGCAGATTTTACCGGTCGATATACGCGATTTTCTGCGTACCTGCTTAGAAATGACCGGCGCGTCGTTTAAAGCAAGAAAAATGGAAATCGACGGATTTTTTTTTTTAGTTTGGGGCCGTTAAAGTTTAAAAAAATCGGCGCTGATGCGCTTCCCGTATATCCGCAAAAGGGAAGTGTTCTTGGAAACACTAGCGACTTGTTTGATGTATATTGATATGCTATATATTTTTAAGGTCATGTTAGGTCACCGAGGTCAAGTCCGGTCAAGTTCATGACAGGTTAATGGAACCAAACTTGGTCAACTGGAATGATGTCATAAATGCACTACTGTTTGTCATTTGTACTGTTTGTCATTGCGTTTCCATACTTTAGTCATGTACTTCACTCCTTTCTTCGCGAAGCCGATTGCGCCGAGCTGCCCGACTGAGCAGTCGGGCGGGCGGCCCGGTTCCGGTAACTGGAACATGTAACTGACCTGATAAAGTGCTGCTATATAGGTGACCTGAGGTCAAATGTCGGGTCTAGCATCTGTATTGCATCATTAGTAATGTCCAAAACATCATTGATGCCAATTTTGGAGCATTTAAACACAATCACAGAGATCCATAACAATGGCAAGCCAAGCCACGCAAAACAAGAACATTTTTGACAAATGTGACCTCATTTGACCTTGAAGATATTGACCTAAAGTCATGAAATTTGCACACAATAGAGTTCACTACAGTACCCATCCACCCTGCGAATTTCGTTCCTCCTGCTTTAATAGGAGCGGAGATCTTAGGGGGGGGGGGGGAGCGGAATCCGCCCCCCTCCAGTGCGCGTAATTTTCAGAGGCCCTCCAGGGCGCGTGTTAAGCCGGAGACTTCGCCATTCTTTTTGGTCATGCATTCCGCTTTGCTGGCTGCTCGTGTATTTAGCAGGCTGAATTGTGTCCATACATACGAAATTTACGGGCCGACAAGAAAACTGTTTTCTTTCACATATTGATTTCTGTTTTCTACAGCTCCATCGTGAATGTGCTTAAAAGGTAATCAAAATTATTAGGAGATCAGAATAACATCAATGGTATTTCAGGAGGTTGGCTCCAATGGAACAGTGAGCCCTGTTAATATGCATATATATATATATATATATATATATATATATATATATATATATATATATATATATATATATATATATATGTGTGTCTGTGTGTGTATATATGTGTGTATATATATAAATATATGTTGTATGCATATGTGGACGCCAGGTCTGCCCTAACATTTTAGATGTGGGATAGTGGCCCCGGCAGTGAGCTCTCACTTTCCCACCTCCTCCTCCCTCCCCGCGATGCTTAACTTAGCACATTTGGAGGAGAGGACCAGTGTGAATGGCCGGAGAATGCAGGCGTGCGTGATTTCAGAGTGGCCTTACGTTTAGTGTAAAATGGAACATTTTTAACTAAGTGGCTCCCAGTCAAAACTTCTCGTTATCTACCGAACCCACTGCCTCCAATAAAAACTCCTGGAACATCACGCCGCCGGACTCCTGCTCAACTACGTCTCGAAAGGAGACTTATTCGCGTCAGGTCTGCTGCCGGAACGTGATGAGCACATTTCGCTGGGAATGAGCCCGGAGAATTAACTGCGTGACAGCTCTGGCTACCCCCTTCCACTGGCAGAGACAATGGATCAGAAGCGGAGTCACGTAGACCGAACGGCGGTCGATGCCGGGATAATTATGACAGTGTGGCATTTTGCCATAAACACTGGATTAATGGATCGATGAGCTCTTGTTGTGGCGGACAGCTAATGGGTGAGGCGGGAAACGATGTGGATTCTGCCCTGCATAATCTCAGAACACTAACAGCGTCACAAAGATCCAATGTTGATGTTTGGTGGAGCTCATCAAATCTGTATGAAATTAGGACGTAATTAGGTTCTTTCACCGAAAAACAAATCTTAATTTTGGCAATGATACCCAGAAATAGAAGTGCCCCGGGTGATATTTTCTTTTTATTTCTTGGGGAGGGTAGTGAGGGGAGGGGAGCTTATAAACATATTTTTCGTCAGGAAAGCGTGTCTGAAAATGACCGAGTATGCCGTACATTTGTGTGTGTGTGTGGGGGGGGGGGGGGGAGGCTCTAAGCTTCTTTTTAGACCGGAAAATGTGTCAGAATTTGAGAGCATGCGTGACCATTTTGTTGATGCAGATTTGCTCAGCGCCGCCAATGCAACGCGCATAATTCCGACGAGTTAGCACTACGTCTATGATGTTCCACGAAGAAAAGGTCTCAAATCACACTTCCGCAGTGCGGATTCCTTTGAGAAAACTCCACCTATGAATGGCACGGTAGCTGGCCAGCCACTCGGGGTAAATTGTACGCCTTCGCGTTGCAAAATACGACGCTCTTAACGAATTTACCGTGATTTGAATTTGCTTCTCGGAATGATTTTACCACTAACGTGATGTCCTTGACATGCTAAGGCCATACACGGTACATTTCAGCCCAACATCACAAAGTCACTAAAAAAACACTACCAATATATTTATATTAGTGGCACAGCAAGCATTTCGAAATGGGGATGAGAGGAAATAGCAGTTCATGATCACTATTTGGATGTGAGCCTTTGCTATGCTCTTGCATGCTGTGTACTTCCCCAAATCCAGACACAGTTGTATGCATTATCTCAGCAATTCATAAAACATACAAATGACCAATTGAAAATATTTTCCAACATGCGACCGATGTATTCTGTCCAAACCCTCCAAAGCGATTGGGAGATCCCGTGAAGGATTGTGGCTAGCTTTGCACTAGCAAATTGGCCTCACTTGCCATACCGCCGAATAAACTCTGCCCGGCCAGAATGTGTGGTACCGGATCATCTGCTCAAGCCGATGGTTTTGGTGAAGCGACACAGCCGGACGGCTCTGCGCTCACCACGAAAGCAGCCGGGGCGCCGGAAAAAAGCTTGCCAACGAAGCTTTACTTGTTGGCGAATGATGTGCATAGTTATTTGTATAATGCTTAATATCAGACGTGGTGCCCGACTCTTGGCAAGCTACAATTGTGTGCGATAATTTCCCTGCTGTATCGCCACTGGTGCTGCACAATGTCGTCCGGTTTGACGCAAAGCGCGTCCCCTTGGATATTCTCTAATCCGACCAGTTCCAGCTGATGGGTGAAGTTGGTGAACAACATGCAGAAGTGAAGTCCACTCCTCAAGGTCAATGCCACTGCTCTTCTCTGCAACAACAGCCTGGCCGTTCAGATAAAGTAGCAGACATCGCTGCTCCACAATACGTAGTTCATAGCGGGTCATCCTCCACGTCATTTTGATGAGCACAAAGTCTCAAAGACATCGAGTGGGTGACCTTTAGTATCGCAGCTTTGAAGGGGAGCATCCTGGAACTGCTCAGCGCCTTTATTGCACTCCTAACCTCAACATTGCCAAGTTTGCTGGACACCTCAGCTGCCGGTCAGAGCATTCTTGGAATAATATAGTTGAGGAAGCTGAGGCATTCATATCAGAAACCACGGCAGTGGGACCTGCGTGCATACTAGGCGTTACAGGCTTTGTAGCTACTGGCATGGTTCCCAAGCACTCCCGAGATAAGAATGGCTTTTCGTGCGCGCGGACGCAAACATCGCTGATGGATGGCCCATCCGTTTCGTGGATATTATTGCAAATGCTCTCCGTGTGACAACACCGACAACTTGTGCTGCTGGTGACCGTGCTCCGTCATTCTCTGGTTGGCTAGCGTGCCACCTCCCTCTCCTTCACACATATTTACCAGGGGGGGGGACGGTCAGATCTCTCCCGTTTCCCCCGGTTGGGGTGCGTGCAGTTACTAGGGCGCCGGTCAGATCTCACGCGTTTCCTGTGGTTCATGTGCGTGCAGTTTGCCAGGGTGCGGACACTTTGCCAGGTCTTTGCCAGGGTGCGGACACTATGCCAGGGTCTTTGCCAGGGTGCGGACACTCCCAGCAAGTGTCAGGTTCCGTCCGCCTCTGAGCCTGAGCATCGCCGCTTCACATTGGCACCGACATTTGCATTCCTGGCACACACAGAGAGGGCTCAGCGGCGCCTCGTCTGTGAGATCACGCCGACAGATGAGCAGAGTCCACGAGCAGAACGTCCAGTTTGCCACCGAAGCGGGGCAGCTGGTCATCGAGCCACGACTGACACCGGACAGGCCTGCGCTGACTATCCGGCCGGCGCGTTTGCCGCTGACCAGGGCCCGGTCGTGTGTCGACGCAGCGCTCGCGCTGCCAGCGGCACACGTCGTCTGTTCGTCGGTCACCAGTGGCAGCGACAGCGCCACCGTCCATTAGCGACGGTCTGGGACTGCCCAGCCATCAGCTGATCAATCACCCCCCCCCCCCCGCCCGCCCCGACGTCCGTGCGGCAACCCCACCACCGCAAAGTGGCCGCGCGCGCATTTTGGCTGTGTGCTGCCATCCACTGAACGTCTTTAGTTTTAGGGGTACGCCAGGCACACTGAAGGCTATTCATTTGCACTCGATGCAAAGCCCACAATGTTGTAGTTTGTTATTTAAGGGAGCAAACAGCATTCCAGTGTCTCTAAATGGACACTGCCCAGTTGATTTGTAATTATAATGGACGCAAGGTGGTAATACAGCAACATATATATATATATATATATATATATATATATATATATATATATATATATATATATATATATATATAAATATGTGTGTGTGTGTGTATATATATATCGTGATTCTGAAAGGATTCCACACAAGTTACCCGTGATAACATGAACATATCGGTCACATGAATATAACCATATATATTATATCATTCGAATCCTCATATTTCATCTAAAAACACACCACAGGACCCACGGTGGAAATAGTTGCCAGTTCCAGGACATGCTCCAGGCGGCCGCCGTTTCGCTTGACGAACAGCATCGCGCGCATCTTCAGCTCGTCCATCAGCCGGGCACACGCGTCAGCCAAGATACGCTCGACCTGGCGGTGTAACGCCCGTTAGTTAGTTAGTTATTTGGGTTTTAGGGCGCATCAACTGCATTGGTTATACAGCGCCCATGGTGTAACGCCCGTTTGAGCTCTGGGAGGCAGGGGCGGATCCATGGATTGTCACACAGGGGATGGGACACTTGTCTGCAGGGGCGTTAACTATTTGGAGGGGTGCCACTGCGAAAGCACCTGGAGCACCTGGAGTCTTCGGCCTAATATCTGTTAAGCGGGGAGGGGTGTTGTGTCACTCGAGCACACGAAAGGAGGTCCGGGGTGTGTACGCCTTTTTCTCTCAGGGAAGGTGCCTTTTCCCTCAAATGGGACGCCAATCCTCTCCGAGGAGCGCCTCTGGCTGAAAGATCCGTTGAGTCGGGGAGTGGGTGCGATCGAGCCTTTCTGGAGAGGTGCCACCTCTATTGAGGGGAGGGGGGGGGACATGCCTGCAGTGCCCGCTGTATCCTCCCCTGCTTGGAGGAGAAGAACAGGTGTAAGGTGTGGAAGTGATTCAGAGTATGATGGACGCGGCATCCTATTGTGGCTTTTGGACGGTTGGTGCCGAAATGGAGTGTTTTTGTGCATGGGTGTTCAGCGATGAGTTGGGCTCGGCAATGATTCGCAGTGAGAGCTATTCTGCGGTGTTGGATGGGGGGGGGGGGGGGCCTGTCTTCTGTACATATCGAGGGATTGAAGAGGCGAAGTCGCCAGGACGCCACAGGCTATGTGTAAACAATGATGTTAGATGTTGCCTCTTCTTTTGAAATTCGACTGAGTGGCCTTTTAATAAGTAATGGACGAGTATTGCAGAATGGGCCGAATGAGCAAGTACACAATCCGAGCAGGGTTTGACGGTTTGAGCCCCAGAAGGTTCCGGATGGAGCTCAGAGAGGATGTTGATGCGTTTTGTGCAGCGTGCGTGAATATCCGAGAGGTGAGGCTTGGATGATGGGGGGGGGGGGGGGGTTGCCGAGGCAGGGGCGGATACAGGGGGGGGAGGGCACTGGGGTATGTTCCCATGAAAGGTGGCGCCCTCTGATCGGGAGAAGGCGCCCTCCGCGAAGGCTCGAGTACATTCTCTCCCCTCCCCGCTGAACGGATTTTTCAGCCAAAGGCGCCCATCTGAGAGGAATGAGAGGGAGATTCCTCTCATTCCTTTCAGGGAGAAGGCGCCCCCTGAAAGGAAAAAGGCACCCCTTCAGTATGCTCCAGTGCACACCAAAACCTCAATGGGCTTTTAGCCGAAGGCGTTTCTCCAGGGACTTTCGCAATGGCGTCCCTCCATGCCCCAAGCAGTGTTCCCATGAAAATTATTTGAGCTGTCCCTGTGTCGAGAGTGACTCCCAGCAATTGTGCCCACTTAGCGAATGGAGTTTTAATGTTGGAAAGAAGCAGTTGTCAGTCGTATTGGCTTTGCCAAAAGTAATACATTTCAGGTCATTTCAGGGGTGAAATGTGTTCATTCAATGGATTGAGATAAGCTTGAATGACATCAAATGATTTTCTGAGACTATCTAGTGAGTTGTCAGCGCCTTGTGATGTCCAAATGGTGATGTCTGTGTATGTTGCTAGTGTTGTGGGTGGCGGGAGGTTGAATAGAGCTGGGTTGGAGCCTGAGGTGAACAGCAGGGGGTTACCACAGATCCTTGCATAAGGCGAGTTGTGAAGAATTTAGTATTTAAAAAGACATTGCCACCAATTTTAGCTTGGAATGATTTGCTATTGAGGTAAAAGTTGCATAATTTGCTAGACTTCTAGTGATTCTGAATGCCTTGAGGTGCTGAGTGATCGCAGAAATATTGATCGCGTCATGTGTGTTGCAGGTCCAAAAAGGTGGCTCACATCTATGAGGTTGGCAATTGTGCTACGGCTGGAAAGGAAATCTGATTGGTTGGGTGGAACTGAGTGCTTTTGTCCACCCCTCAGCAATGTTAAAGCAATTTGCGGCGGCCACTGACTGGAGGGGGGGGCACGGCTATCATGCTAGAGGAGGCCCTGGTGGGCAGTATTTGGCGAGACGTCCGGAAACTTTATGGTGGACGGCAAAGCCTCTACTAAATAATGTGACTGGGGAGGAGGGAGGGGGAGGGGGGGGGGGGGTACGACTATTGGTGATTGCCAGACCGCCACCGGAGCCAATCAGACTCCGTCCCCCAGTAATGGTGAAGCAATGGTGAGCGGACACTGATTGGAGAGGGGGCACGCCCACCCCCAGCTAACATGCTGGAGGAGGCCCTGGTAGGCGGTGTCTGGCGAGACGTTCGGAAGCTTTATGTAGATATAGCTGGTGAGATAGATGAATAGGTAGCTCTGTGGGAGAGCGGGGTCGGTGTCCCGCTTAAGGATGGGCAGATGTGCACGAGTCCATGGGCTGGGGTACTTGTCGGCTTGCCGTGAGTGGGTCAATGCTGTGGGTAGGGATTGCCTTTTGCCTTACAGTGATTGGTGCATGAGTGAGTAATAGGTAGTAGATGTCGTCTGATGACCTGCCGTGGTGTTGGCTGCCTTTTATATTGTGAAGTTGAGGTCTTGTAGTGTGAATGGAGCGTTGTGTGATTCATGAGAAGGTGGGGTTTATGTGTGGAGATTAGCTTCTCTCCAAAAGGCAGAAAATGAAGGGGAAATGTATGTGATAACGGGGGAGAAGTGGGTACATACCATGCATCGCACATGCATATGTAGATACTTGGCATCTGTAGATACATGACACCATCTGCAGATGGATGGCATCATTTGCAGACACATGACGTCATCTGCAGATACATGGCATCATATGCAGATGCATGCTTTAAGTGAAGTGGCTGTATGTCCGTGATACCACATTTTGTGTTATAGTGCAGAGTCTGATAGCTACCTAGGTTCATTTTAGGTAAGAGCCTATTTTGTTCAAGATACATACATGAAAACAAGATACCGAACACTGACGTGCATGTGAACAGGGTGGATAATTTTAGTATTTCATTTTTTAGCTCGTGTTGTTGCATATATCTTGTTTGAGTTCTTGGTAGTTGTCCTCTTTCTTGTATGTTTTGCTCATGCTCATGCACCATGGGCTAGCATATGATAGATGACTGCTCCGTCTGCACAAGTGAATTTGTTATGCTTTAAAAAATATCATACTGCTATTAAAAATGGTAATGCACGTTTCGCACCAAATGTTACTTTGGGCTTTTTCTTTTTCTTGTGAGCTAAAATACTGTATAATATTCACGGTCCACATGCTACTGATTACTGCTTCCAATCAGGTTTTAACTATGTTGCATTTTTGAAAATGGATTGGATAGCGGATAGATATCCGTTTCTGGTATGGATGCGAATGCGGATTGAACTGGTTCATGCCTATCTGGATTCGATAGGCTTTGAAAATGTCCATCCGCGTTATGATCTAAATTAAATCATAAAACACCCGAAACACGTTAGTGCGGTACAATGCAATCAGGCTGCCACCTGGCGAGTGAAAACCAAGTACCAGTGTCTGTGTCGTGCAAGGTGTGGAAGGACTGTGCACCGTGCTGGCGCGAGCTTGCCACCATACTCGTAACCGCTCTGGAGGGCTGAGACAGGATGTCGGAAAGACGAAGAGAAGCAAGTGATGACGTTTAGGGGAAGAAGGAGAAGGTACACAGTTTGGAGGGAGGTGGCGGTCTGGACAGCGAAGTGGACAGTATGGCTGAGCATTGTCCCTCAGACCAGATTGGTACCGCTGCCCGACAATAGCCCAAATTGGCGGGCGGGAGACAGTAGTAAAGTGATGCGATGGGAAGGAGCTGAGCAAGACCTAACGTTGCGTGGCGAGGCGGAAAGGTGTTACCCTACGTGAAAAGGTACAGGAAATAATTTGATTTCGAACAAGGATAGCCCGAATCGCTGACGCAGCAGTGTTAGACGCCAACAGGGCGCGGTGGTCAAAGTTCACAGGCAGAAGGCAAGGAAGGGCAGGCACAGGTCAAGGCCTGATGAGACCGGTGGGAGGGGGGGTGATGGTCTCTCATCCTGCAACGACGTCGGACTGCCTCTTCGCCCACTACTGCGATTTCTTGACCTGCTCATGCTTTTCTCTCTTCTGCTCCATCTCTTTAGCTGGTTTTCAGGCTCTCCAGCAGTCATCTTCTCTCCTCCCCCGCGTCTCTTCTCTCCTCCCGTAAGCTTGTCTTCGGGCATCCCTCTCTGTTTCATTCTCTCTCTCTCTCTCTCTCTCTCTCTCTCTCTCTCTCTCTCTCTCTCTCTCTCTCTCTCTCTCTCTCTCTCTCTCTCTCTCTCTCTCTCTCTCCGTCTCCTTCTCCGTCTCCGTCTCCGTCTCCGTCTCCGTCTCCGTCTCTTCTCCGTCTCCGTCTCTCGTCTCCGTCTCCGTCTCCGTCTCTGTCTCCGTCTCCGTCTCCGTCTCCGTCTCCGTCTCCGTCTCCGTCTCCGTCTCCGTCTCCGTCTCCGTCTCCGTCTCCGTCTCCGTCTCCGTCTCCGTCTCCGTCTCCGTCTCCGTCTCCGTCTCCGTCTCCGTCTCCGTCTCCGTCTCCGTCTCCGTCTCCGTCTCCGTCTCCGTCTCCGTCTCCGTCTCCGTCTCCGTCTCCGTCTCCGTCTCTCTCTCTCTCTCTCTCTCTCTCTCTCTCTCTCTCTCTCTCTCTCTCTCTCTCTCTCTCTCTCTCTCTCTCCTCTCTCTCTCTTTCTCTCTATCTTTCATAACTTCTGGTCTGTACCCAGTCGGGAATAATTGAATGTAATGGAATCAATAAGTCGCCGCCGGGGCTGCCGAGCTGTGCCTAAGTTTCGGAACAACAAGCACATGCGCGGTTGATGCAGTTATAAATTGTTCGCGAAATAGGGTGAAATATAGGTTGTTTGTCGAGTCTGCATTCCTCGTTTCTCACTGTATCCCGTTTACCAATGTCATGCTTATGCTCACTATAACGGATATGGGATCGTGATAACGGACGTCCCGTGGCGCAATTCGAGGTAAGCGATTACCTATGATGTGCTAGGCTATTCAATATCAGTTTATAACATTGGTGTTTGCACCGTTATCGTTGATATCGGTGTCCCCAAATTAGGTACCTCTCAAAACACGCAAAGCGTGAACAGTGGTATGTACGCAATTGTCTCAAAACTGGGTTTGCAGGACTTGGCAATTTTTCAATCACATTTTTTCCATGGCGATGTGGACATCCTGGTGTACTCGTTTCGACATGTCACACCTAACGAGAAACTTTAACTTCTATTATTAATATTTTAGACAGAATAAAATAAATGTTAACATTGGGCCGATGGCTGTGATCCTGCGGGGGCACGTGGAACGGAAGAGAGACCCTCGGTACGGCGATGATTGGCTACACCACGCTGCCGGCAGTCAGAATGAGTGCGTGCAAACAGCTGGCGAACGGGAAACACGCCAGTCCGACTGAGTAATATGCATCTCGAAGACAACCATTGGCGTATGGCGAGACGGCGAGTAGTCTAGTGGCAGGGTGCTTGCCTCCCAGCCGAAGGGCTGCGCGTTGGTTTGAGTCCCTTCGCTGCTCTTCGCCCGCGACCAGTCGGCGTGAGAGATCTTCGCCCGCGACTAGTCGGCGTGAGAGATCTTCGCCCGCGACCAGTCGGCGTGAGAGATCGGCGCACTGTGATCCACAGTTGAGATGCCGTAAGGCCAACAACTGCCACTGCCCTATATTGCCGTGGCTATGGTGGGTTCTCGCACTGCTCATGATTTGCATGGTCGACACATTTCATGTTCAGTGCTGTCTGAGGCGAGCGTGAACTTAGAGGCGCATTGGTGGTTTCTCTGGAACTCCATGTCGTCATACAGCACTGAGACTCATATTTGTAATTTGCAGTATCCATTTTCAGCTGTCATGTTTCATTTTCCAACGGAGACGTTTTCGACAGCAAACTGATGTCTGACACCACGTCTGGGGTGTGGCTGTAATATTTGCAATGTTTCAGGAATCAACCCGGCTGCTTAGTTGGAACACTCAGCCAGAAAATTGGTAAATGCAAGGAAGCCTTCATTGCTGGCGGTAAAGTCATCGGCCATTTATTCGTTCCCTGTTATAAAATAAGTGTAACGGCATGTCCTATTCTAGTGCTTTATATATATATATTTAAAATATATATATATATATATATATATATATATATATATATATATATATATATATATATATATATATTTATTAAATATATATATATATATATATATATATATATATATATATATATATATATATATATATATATATATATATATATAATATATATATATATATATCAAGGCCACCGATCCGAGGTCAGGCTAATTTGTTGACCTTTTCGGTGTTCTCTTCGTGTTGTTGCAAATGAATTCGCCGCAGATTACGATAAGGAACTATCTTGAGAGTCACACAAGCTGTTTCAAGGTGTAGTGGTTGCGTTGGCCACCAATAGATGTCGCCGCGGTCGTCCCCTCAGCTGTCTTAGGGTAGTGCTTGGTAGCTGCCTGATCCCGTGTATGGGACAGATTTCCGCGCTCCATCAGCTGAAGTGAGTGCTCTGTAGATCCTTGCTAATTATTTGATTTAAAGGCGCTTCTGTCTAATATTGTGCTCGCTTGGCGCCCAGTTCTGTCGAACCTGATACACAAGACGTCTCGTCCACGAATGGCTGGAAACTAGCACCGACTTCCGCTCAATTCGCAGCCCGGCGACGGGCTGCCTGATCCCGTGCCTGATCCTGTGATCCCGTCCGGAAGTTGCGTGATCCCGTGGACTATCGTCCGGAAGTTCCGTGATCCCGTGCATCCCCGCCCGGTAGCCACACCGGCGAGCAGAGGCGGACCCAAACATTCTGCTGCCGGCACTCGCCCAGGCGGTCCAAGGGGCACGGCTGGTTGAGAAACATTTCTGGGGGTTGGAGTGCCACTCGAGCCTTCGCAGGGCGTGCCGTCGGTACATTCGAGGGAGCGCGAAGTCTTGAGGAGGACGCCATTCCCTTCAATCGGGCACGTGGAGGAAGGTCACGTGCGGGCGGTGCCCCCGCCGGATCGGCGCCCGCCTGCTGTCATGTGGGGGAATGGCACGTGCCGGCAGGGATCCGCGCCGGATCTGCGCCCGCCGCCATGCCACCCGCTGTCATGAGGGGTAGGGGCATGTGCCGGCAGTGCCCCGTCGGATCTGCGCCATCCGCCATGCCACCCACCCGCTGTCATGAGGGCGGTGTTACGAGAGCACCCCCGGAAAACAATGTTTGCAAGGATCCACGCAACGGCACTCGGGCGAGTGATGAAAAAGACCGGTGAACAGCTGTAGACAATCAATGGGTCTCTGGGGCACCATATGCAAAGGCAGGAGGGTATGTTTCTCACGGCGACGGGATGCGACGGTGTTTCCGCAGGAGGCCCGCGGGATGCATTGCCTTAACCCGCAGCACTAAAGTATGAACGGTGACAGGCGTTCGCCACACACGATCACACCAGAGAACAGTTGATCCGGAGCAGTGTTCTAAAGGATCTATTTTTGGCGCAGAGTGGAAATCGTATCAGACGAATATGTCAGAAGCGGCGATGACACCAGAAACACGGCGGGCGTAAATGGAAGCATGCAATGCTCTTGAAATGTTCGACATGACGCCAGCTGCGAAATTCCAGGATCAGAAAGGATAAAGCCAGGATTCTGAAAATTAGTGAACAGCTGACAATGAGCACATAAGTATGTTTTTCCTCCTAACAACCCGAGGGCAACTTCTGGGCCATCCTCATTTGACACTGGACGGTTGCGTACATTTTTAACCCACATGCTGCCGCGCGCTGATCAGGATAAACGAAACGGTACGCTCATGGCTGGAGATGCCGTGTGAGACGGAGTCCGGGCCCCTCTCAGTTTGGTTACCCTGCTGATGCTAATTTCTCATTTTCCATATTCAATTTGAAACACCCGGAACCCTTTCACCCTGGTTTGGAAAGAGATCTCCAGCTTTACTGATGCTTGTTCTCAAGATTTAAGTGGTCTATTTCTGGTGTTTGAATATGATATATTTGCATTCATTTAAAGAGCTTTAATGCAAATTAGCATCGACAAACGTACATTGTTGTAATATTGAGATGGCAACAACATAGCTACAGCTCGGCTTTCTGCACTGCCGTACATCCAGTATGCAGACAATAGGTTTCTAATTTTACATCTCTTCATGTGATATATTTTGACAGATGCATGTGACATAATTTGATCATTTATTTGCATGTTACAATAATGCCACATCAATTGCATATCATTCCCACACATGCAGGGCGAGGGGGTGGGCGAACACAATGCAAAAATACGCTAGAAAATCGAACAATTACACGAATAACACATTTCACACACAGCGAACACCTGCGTGCCACCTCGCCCTCTTGCTTAGTGTGGATACTGCTTGAAGTGCGGAATGCCGAGCACTACGGCTCGATTCTAGCGGTTGGATCGAGACTTGCTGGTGCAGCCAGCTGCCTGGCACCGCCACTGCTCCTCTGACAGCCGCAGCCAGCTGCCTGGCACCACTACTGCTCCTCTGACAGCCGCAACCAGCTGCCTGGCACCGCCACTGTTCCTCTGACAGCCGCAGTCATCTGCCTGACACCGCCATTGCTCCTCTGACGACCGCATCCAGCTGCCTGGCACCGCCACTGCTCCTCTGACAGCCGCATCCAGCTGCCTGGCACCGTCAATGCTCCTCTGACAGCCGCAACCAGCTGCCTGGCACCGCCACTGCTCCTCTGACAGCCGCAACCAGCTGCCTGGCACCGCCACTGCTCCTCTGACAGCCGCAGCCAGCTGCCTGGCACCGCCACTGCTCCTCTGACAGCCGCAGCCAGCTGCCTGGCACCGCCACTGCTCCTCTGACAGCCGCATCCAGCTGCCTGGCACCGCCAATGCTCCTCTGACAGCCGCAACCAGCTGCCTGGCACCGCCACTGCTCCTCTGACAGCCGCATCCAGCTGCCTGGCACCGCCAATGCTCCTCTGACAGCCGCAACCAGCTGCCTGGCACCGCCACTGCTCCTCTGACAGCCGCAGCCAGCTGCCTGGCACCGCCACTGCCGCTCGGATATGGCGGTGCAGTGACGCACCTACTCAAGCCGCGTCGGCCGCGACTCTCAGCGGCAGCGACGAGCCGATGCCCGGCACCCGGCCTGCTTCGTGGGGGTGGGTCGCGGCCACTTGTCAGCCGACTCCAGCAGTAGGATGGAGCTGTAGGCTCTGGACCCCAGCAGTGGAATGGAGCTGTCGGCGGGACTCCAGCAGTGGGATGGAGCTGTAGGCTCTGGACCCCAGCAGTGGGATGGAGCTGTCGGCGGGACTTCAGCAGTGGGATGGAGCTGTAGGCTCTGGATCCCAGCAGTGGGATGGAGCTGTCGGCGGGACTCCAGCAGTGGGATGTAGCCAGTGTTAAAATGATGGTTTTTCGTTAGGTGTGAGATGTCGAAACGAGTGCAGTAGGATATCGAAATTTGTCGTGGAAGCGATGTCGCTGAGCGCGTTCTTCCAACACAATTTTGATCCAACAGCGTTCATATGTGTATCTTTTTCGCTTGTTGCCAGATACCTAATTTAGGGATAACTATTGTAACGATAACGATGCAAAATACCTAGGCTTATCAACTGATATTGTATGACATATCACATCATAGATAGTCCTCTTACCTGGAATCGTGCTAAGAGATGTTCTCAATTGTGTTAGAGATGTAAGTGTGTCATGATGCGCAATGTTGAGCATAAACATGATACTTATCCACAAGGTACTATTAGAAATGAAATATGAAGGCAACATAAAGACTCACCAAACGCACGATGTCTATCATTATTTGGAAGGGATGTCGATTCAGTGTTCAGAAAGTGGTATATTCCACTCTATTTCACGTATAATGTATCACTGGATGTAGCTGTAGGCTCGGGACCCCAGCAGTGGGATGGAGCTGTTGGCGGACTCCAGCAGTGCGATGGAGCTGCGGTACACCAGCCGCAGCGCCGTTCTTGGAGCGCAGGCAGTCATGTGTTCGTGTCAACTAGAGTTGCCGGTCAATGAATATTGCTATGGTGAACATACTAGAATAGTGAATATTGCTTTGGCCCTCTGGATGAGGGGCGGAGCTTGGTTTGCTCGGGTGGTGGTCCCATAGCCACCAATAGTTTCATCCACTCCCAATTAATTGTTTTGTGTGGGCCCTGTGTACAGTGGATTCTGATTCTGGAAAATGTCTGAAGGCTGAAGATGTATGTGGAGCTCGTTTGTCATTATACGAAACATCAGCATTTTTCGTTTTCTTGCGGGCAAACGACACTCAGCGCAAACTCATAAACGAGCCGACAGTGAAGTACATTCCTGACCCCGTCTTGAGAGACGGAAAAGCTGAATAATTTAACAGGATGCCTGGCACAAATTTCTGGAGATGACTGAAGGGCACGGAGGACACTTGTTCGGTTCTGTGGCTTCCACCACACCCAAGCCAGCCCTGTTTCCCAGCGGCCGGCGCTGCCGACGCCGTCTTTCTTGCAATCTTACAACTGGAAGCAGCAGCAGAAGCCGTCGCTTCCGTGCGGCGACCACGTCTCGTATCCGAATCTAATCGGCGTTCCTTTTATGAACCACCGGAGGGAGCTGCGGTCGAAGTATTTCACGAGCATGTCAATTACCACCAGTTCCTACGCAAACATCCCAAACTTCAGGAACTTTCTGTTGAAATTGGCTGCCAGCGGCCGCACTTGAACTCGGCAGTCGTCCCATTCTCCTCGCATTTTTGTTGTCCTGGAAATGCGGAAAGCTTTTATTGTGAGGTGTGTGTTGCGTAACACTACCAAGGACGACGTCTACTTCTGGGTCACTATCGCCTGACAAGTAGCGGCGCTCACTGGGGAGCTGGCGGCATGCTGACATCAGTAGAATTCCAATGAAGGCACTCGGCTTTCACTCAGTGAGAGAGCAATAGCTAGAAAGAGAGCGAAAACGAGAACGGGAACGATAACTAGAACGATAACTAGAACGAAAACTAGAATTAGAACGAGAACGAGAGAGCAAGAGATCGAGACGGCGAGACAGAGAGAGAGAGAGAGAGAGAGAGAGAGAGAGAGAGAGAGAGAGAGAGAGAGAGAGAGAGAGAGAGAGAGAGATAGATAGATAGAGGGATAGATGGATAGATGGATGGATGGATAGATAGATAGATGGATAGATGGATAGATGGATGGATGGATAGATGGATAGATGGATGGATGGATGGATGGATGGATGGATGGATGGATGGATGGATGGATGGATGGATGGATGGATGGATAGATGGATGGATGGATAGATGGATGGATGGATGGATAGATGGATAGATGGATAGATGGATGGATAGATGGATGGATAGATGGATGGATGGATGGATGGATGGATGGATGGATGGATGGATGGATGGATGGATGGATGGAGGGATGGATGGATGGATGGATGGATGGATGAGAGAGAGAGAGGGGCGACCTCAGTGCGGTGATTGTTCGACCATGTCTCCTGAATATAGACTGCCAGGGTGTGACAGACACGACGGCACCGCACGGCGTCCGAGCGCACGTGCGTCGCATGGTCAGAACTTTTACTTGCCAACCTCCCACGTGGAGATCAACATCCTCATCATCGTCATCATCATCATCATCGTCATCGTCATCGTCATCGTCATCGTCATCGTCATCGTCATCGTCATCGTCATCGTCATCGTCATCGTCATCGTCATCGTCATCGTCATCGTCATCGTCATCGTCATCGTCATCGTCATCGTCATCGTCATAGTCATCGTCATCGTCATCGTCATCGTCACCATCACCAACAACATCAACGATGTATTACAAATAACACGAACAACCAAAAACACTCACGGTAATTCGCACATCAACTCACACGTGCTATGTCTCGGCACCGCTTGCCGGAAATATTCCCAAAATTGGTCGCCATGGATCGGCTGCAATCGCTGAAGTCAACGGAAAGCAAAAATACCGCGGCCAACAACGCCGACGTCACAGAGCCAGAACGCTCCATTAATTTAAAAAAATAATAATTTGTGATGAATCCTTCCTTTCCAAAAAATATATCGTGATGAACAACTATTGACGCCTGGTGAACCTCTCCTTCGCTTATTACATTGCCGTGCAATCTAATGATGAGTTGAGATGGATTAGGAAGAGCTTGGAAGCCACAGCCAAGAACATGCGACAGAGATGTGTACAGAATGTCTCTGTATTTGATGTGTGATGGGCATTGCAAGACGCAGTGGGCTGCGTTTCCGTTCCGATGGCCGCAGTGACAGCAACATGAATTTGGTCGTTGTACGAGGTAGGAGTGTGCGTGAGATAGGAGCTGTGAGTTGCGCGCCGCCACGTCATGCTGCAGGTAAACGCGGCCGATGTCAGCCGCCACACTGGACGATCCTGGCTCACGGCTGAGCGTCGCCTGACCGATTGATTCCGTCCTTCGGGAGAGGTGCTCCAAGACGTGGACGGACGGAAACCTGTGGCGTCGCCACTCGTCGAGCCAGTGCTGGACAAAACCCCGGCTAATCTCCGCGGGCGGTGCGGCTTCCGGATGGGTGTACACGCGCTCCGAGTCTGTCGCTGGTCGATGGACGGCCAGTGATCGATGCTGACGTCAGCTATATCTAAAAGATGTGACCCCATGTCGGCCGTGTCCCCATGCCGACCCCATGTCCGGATCTCGCACCGATCTAGAATCAATGTGTGCTGATGACTTTAAAAGATCTTACGCTGGTAGTCAAGGCCTACAGGAAGTATTTACTGAAAAAGAGTTGTTGACCATGCAATTAGCCACCAACGTACGTGCTATTTATATATTATCCTTATCAGAAACTAGGATATCAAACATTTTGAAAATCTTATTTTTAATTGTTATGAAGCACTACAAATTGAGTGAGCTTTAAAACTTGTACGATTTTCGGACACTACTCGTCGCGAACATCCCAACGATATGTGTTTTTTTTATAACATTCTTCCCCGATACGCCGTTCTTGAGTTAGAAGTGGGAGTGGTCTTGTTCAAACTACACTTGAACCCCGAGGGTGAAGAACGTCGTGTAATGCACGCTGTGAATATATATTTTGCAACGAGATGGCGTGCCGTTTCGGGGCTCAGCATGTGATCAAAGGCAGACATGCATACTTCATGAGTTGAACTTCTGTCGCCGACAGTTACTACCTCAAGCGTGTTTGTAGGGACCCAGTTCGATGAAATCGATGCCAAACAAAACATTATAATTGATGCAGCTTGGAGCAAGACGACGCCTTTGCTCGGAGAGCGGAAGCTACTCCCAGTTCACATTGTCTTCTCATTCTTAGTCTTCATTTCACTTGCAATCTGTCTGGAGATGTCATTTATAGTGGCACGGAATATTAACGACGTGTCACCAGGTGAATAACTGGCACCTCGAAACTTCGCTTACAATTATCGTTTGACTGGCAGTTCAATTTTAGGCATGCATGTGTGCAGTTCATGAATGGCATGCACAATTGCCGGAAGATATACATATATATATATATATATATATATATATATATATATATATATATATATACATATATATAATATATATATATATTTATACATATATATATATGTATATATATATATATATATATATATATATATATATATATATATATATATATATATATATATATATATATATATATATATATATATATATATATGCATGTTTCGTTGAATATGACCGCGAGTTCAGCGTTGGTGATCTTCTTGCTTGTGGATTCAATTGATCGTATTATTTTCCTTGTCTCTTCGTTGTGTTTGTGTAGTATTTCACCGTAGTGCATGATTGTCAAGATTAAAATTAACACATTGGTCATCTCTGTATAGTATCGACGTTTTGTCTTAACCTAAGACATTTTCAAGACGGTATGTTGGGAAAGTCACATTGATGAAATATACACACTTGATATTTATGTTTTTGGTAACAATTCGCGTGCGTTATGTGAGTGTGCAAGGTAAGTACTGGAAATTTACATTTCCGGTATTACACTGCAAGACACGTCACTGTGGGGGAGGGGTTGCCCCTCGTAGAGTTTGAGTGTTCCACGTGCGTTGATTTGTTTGTTGATAGCTGCATCGATGTGTCTGATGTATATTGCCTCTAAGGCAATAAGACGTCGTTTGTTGTGGGTGGTTGTGAGTATTTTAGTGTTTTCTACTAGTAATTTCCTTGTCGGCGCTGTGTTGTGGTGTTCGTGTGTATGAGAGAGTGGCCCGCCGTTTTGTAGGTGCATTGTGAGTCTTCGACTGAGTGTAGTGGTTGTTTTCTCGATGTATCCACTGTGAGGTAGGAGTGCGCAGTTTCCTAAATTGCAATTGTGGTATATCAGATTTGTTTGTTAGAGTGGTGATGGATCATGTGCGGTATTGTTTTTCATGAGTGGTGATGCTGTAGGTGGGCTGTTGTAGTATATGCTCAGTTTGATTTTGTCTGCTGGTTTTGTGGCTTTGCAGTTTCTCCGAATAATGTTTTTGAGTGCCGTTTCATCTTGTTTGTATCCTGGTGTCATTGTGTTTCTGTAGTACAAGTGGTGGGTGTCACCGTCATTTGTTGTGGCTTGTTTTGTGCCGAGGTGTTTTGTGATGGCAGTCGATATTAGCTGGTCTACGCGTGATATCGGACAGTTGTTATTTGCCAGTGTTTGTTTTACTTGTTTTAGTTCGTGATGCGTATTATGCCACGTGGAGTTGTGTCTAAGTGCACGGTGTATGTAGGATTTGATAACACTGTCCTTGTACCGACCAGGGCAGTCACTGGTCCCATTCAGGCACAAAACACCTCGGCACAAAACAAGCCAGCACAAAAGACGGTGACACCTACCACTTGTACTATGGAAACACAATGACACCAGGATACAAACAAGATGAAACGGCACTCAAAAACATTATTCGGAGAAACTGCAAAACCACAAAACCAGCAGACCAAATCAAACTGAGCATATACTACAACAGCCCAACTACAGCATCAGCACTGATGACAAACAATACCGCACATGATCCATCACCACTCAAACAAACAAATCTGATATACCACTACAATTGCACCTTAGGAGACTGCACACTCCTACCTCACAGTGGATACATCGGGAAAACAACCACTACACTCAGTCGAAGACTCACAATGCACCTACAAAACGGCAGGCCACTCTCTCATACACACGAACACCACAACACAGCGCCGACAAGGAAATTACTAGTAGAAAACACTAAAATACTCGCAACCACCCACAACAAACGTCTTATTGGCTTAGAGGCAATATACATCAGACACATCGATGCAGCTATCAACAAACAAATCAACGCGCGTGGAACACTCAAACTCTACAAGGGGCAGCCCCCCCCCAGCACCACAGTGACGTGAGTAGCATTGTAGGGCACAATTATTATCTGCGGAGAATCGAACATTCCTTCAGTGGGTGGAAGTGTTGTGTGCTGGCGATACTAAGTGAGTCTTCGCGAGTTGGTTACTGAGTGTGTTGTTGTTGTTGTTGTTTGTTATTATCTGAGTCCGATGGATTCTGTAACGTAGTTTATATTAAATACCGTTTTGGCCGCCTCATTCATATGACTGTATAAGCCCGTATTGCGCAGCCCGTAATGCTGCATCCCGTAAGCGAGCCGGCCTGCCGCCCCGCGACTGTGACCCGCCTAGCAACTGTTTTGTCGTCCGCCCGGCCGGCCGGATACGTGGTCAGCATTCTCAGACTGTGGTCCTGCGACGGCTGCCGTCTGCGACGCAGTACTGTCGTCATGCTGGCCGTGTCCCCAAAGAACCACCCCCGATGGGCAGAGCTTCCTGAACTGTCGAGCCGCGCGGGTTTGTCGCGGTCGGCCGCATCATCAAATTGAATATCTGTCTTTCGGTCCCTAAATTCCGAACGTGTAATATTTACCGTCGGCGGTCTCATCGAAACATTGTACGAACGTCCTTCTGAAACGTGCGAATTGCTGTTTATTGCCGTTCATTTGCTTTTGCCACTGCACAATATATCACGTGCAGAATCGTTGAACTATCGGGAGTTTTCGCAACGCGTGGTCCTTCTAGACTTCTTCACGAGCCTGCGGGACAACTATCCTACAATTCCCTTCATTTTGACACTGATATTATCAGGCATTATCGGATTACTTGATGGCTCTCCCCTGTCCCATATCTTTCCAGGTCGCTATTAACTTGACTAAGGCTTGTTGTGCCTGCCATGAACAAAAGCGAGTATTTGGCGTGACGTTGTTGCGGGTGAGCTGGTTGCTATACTGTGCTGGTTGCTGGTTGCTATACCACAGAGCTGGTTGCTATACTGTGTATGAACTGTTTGTGCTTTTGGAAGCTTGATTGATAGAGTGCATCTACATTTGGTCATCTGCGTTTATATGTATATAATTGAGAAAAGTGCATAGCAAGACCGTTAGCAACAGTCTTTTACTGTTGAAAGCATTGTTGTCCCAGAAGTACCCGTATATGAGATCTACGTGTGTGCTAACGAAAAGCAAGACAAATTGTTCATTGTTGACGTGCACATCATATAGAAATAGAAACGCTTATGGGTGTATTATGTTCCTTTATTGTGTCTTATCCGCATGTCTGAAGATGTTAGATGTTTACTGAAGCGTTACGTCAATGTGAGGATATAGGCAAAATGTTACATGCAGTTTATACATAAGAACACACTCATCAGACGACTTGAGAGTCTCCTAAGAGACATATCAACACAAAGTATGCTAACAATATTTCTGGGATGGCCGTTTTTTTTAAAACAATTCATGAACTTTCGGAGCTCATAGCGGCTCCGTCGTCAAATGGTATATTAAAAGAGAGAATGGTATATTAAAAGGTTTTCCACAACAATTTCAAACACAGGACACGAGCAGTGAGGAATGCGGCACTTCAATGCAGTAAAACATGGCAGAGACTGAAACAACACACTTGAAACTTCCACGTAGTATGAAACGGTAGACTATAAAATACATCACTTTTGACATCCCTAATTTCCCCCTCCCCCCAAGACTACTGCTCGTATTCTGCCGTTTATTACTACGTGGAAGTTTCAAGTGTGTAAAAAAGCATACGACCTTCAATATACAGGAGGTGTGAGTTGACATCAAAAGTAACGTTAAGGATTATACTTTATTAGGTACTCAACGTTTGGCCAGGGGCCATCGTCAGGAGTGATATAAAAATGTCAAGTTAGCAATTGAAAAAAAGCACGATAAAAAGCGTGCAAAGACACGTGGAATGCAGAAAAGCCTCTCAGTGGTGCAGACACAAAGAAACTCCAAACCAGAAACAAACAGGTCAAGATAGAATCCTCGAGAAGCCCGAGCCGATGGTCCACATACATATCGATACATACACTAGCACATATAAGACATAGATCAATATAACGCGTAATACAAGAATATAATTTATGTTTATGTAATTTAAGTGATATACCAAACGTCGTTTGCGTGTTTAGTTGCGGCCGTAGATTACGTATGTGTAGAGATTCGAGGACCTTAAGATCAGCGTTGTCCCTGGCTGTTGCTAGAATTTCACTTGAAGTTTGTGTTAGTGTCGCTGTGTTCCATGTTATAATGTTTGTCGATCAACAAACATTATAACATGGAACACACGACACTAACACAAACTTCAAAGTGAAATTCAGCAACAGCCAGACAACGCTGATCTAAAGGTCCTCGAATCTCACACATACGTAATCTACGGCCAACTAAACACGCAAACGACGTCTTGGTATATCACTAAATTACATAAACATAAATTATATTCTATGTATACGCGTTATATTGGATCTATGTCTATATATGTGCGTGAGTGTATGTATCGATATGTATGTGGACCATCGGCTCGGGCTTCCTCAGAGGATTCTATCTTGACCTAGTTTGTTTCTGGTTTGGAGTTTCTTTAAGTGTCTGCACCACTGAGGAGGCTTTTCTGCATTCCACGTGTCTTTGCACGCTTTTTTCTCGCGTGCTTTTTTTTTTTTCAATTGCTTAACTTGACATTTTTATATCACTCTGACGATGGCCCCTGGCCGAAACGTTGATACCTAATAAAGTATAATCCTAACGTTACTTGATGTCAACTCAGCACCTCCTGGTATATTGAAGGTCGTATGCTTTCTTTACACGCAATGTCTAAAACCCAGGAGCATCTAAGAGCCATTCTTCGTTGTATTAAACAGTTTCAAGTGTGTTGTTTTACAGTCTCTGCCATGTTTTACTGCATTGAAGTGCCGCATTCCTCACTGCTCGTGTCCTGTGTTTGAAATTTTGTGGAAAACCTTAATTGTCTTCTCTTTTAATATACCATCTGACGACGGAGCTGCTTAGAGCTCCGAAAGCTCATGAATTGTTTAAAGAAAAGGGTCATCCCAGAAATATTATTATCATTCATAAAACCCTTTAATATGTCTCTGAAAGACAAAGTATGCTGTATTATCCAATGAAAGATCCATTACAGATAATCTGCTCTATATAAATTATGTATATATATATATATATATATATATATATATATATATATATATATATATATATATATATATATAGATGTGTGTGTGTGTGTGTGTGTGTGTATGTATATGTACATGTGAATTTTAACCTGATCGGGAAGGGGGGGGTGAAGGAGCATGTGAGTAGCATCCTTTTATCGTTCTTTATATTGTTGTTTTTCCCCATGCGATTCTCGCGAATATTATCACTTCACGGGTTTCAGAGACGTTTATGTGTGGCTCAGAATAAAAGAATCACGATTTTCGGTAACCATCGTCATGAAGGATTTCCACTTCACAATTGTTCGCAAGTCTTGTGAACAATTTTACTTAGGGCTTCTTACGGAAATCCTGGTTGCAGCTATGGGACCATTAGCCTAATCTTGCGCTGCTTGCTATCTTGAAAACAATGCCTTCAAGGCCACGCTTTCTATTGTCAATGATGTATAATGAGCGAATGACACTGGAGAACCCACAGATGACTTCACAAACAAACTATTGAATTATATTAACCAATAAGAAGAGTGACTATTGGTTATCAAAGTTGGCAGCTGAAGCCAAAAAGTACATTGGGGAATCTGAAGTTGCCACCATAGCGCTAAAACCACTCTCCCTGGATGCCAGTAGTCTCAAATGTATTATGTCCATGAAACAAGATGATGGACGTGTAGAATCATCTACTATGTGTAGATGTTACTAATTTATTCACTAGGCTAAGCAAATATTTTATTGACAAGTGCCAGTCATGTCTAGTAAACAGCGAAGAGTTTCGAGCCGCCATAAAAATATAGTCTGCGAAGCGGAAATAATCTGAAAGAGAGGGGAAAACGAGAATAGACCAAAAACATAGAATACCCTGACTTTTGACGATGAAATGTGGTATAACGGAGAATTGGAAACGGAGAGTAGAAAAGTTCTGCGCGGGACAGTGTGGTTCCTATGCACATTCTTACTCGGACCTCTGGGACAACACGAAGCCCACCGGATGAAATGAGTGTATGTTGATATTAAAAGACACAAGTACAACACAAAGTAGCTTTGCGACAACGAGAAGCTAACAAAAAACAAGACATGGTGCAGCGAGTGTTGGTTGCCGGGCGCTCCGGCCTGCGGTGTGGGCCAATCTCGGGAGACCCGACAGGTGTCCGGAAGGTGTGTTCAAAAAGTTCGGCGAATATCTTCCGGTAGGGGCCCCGACCTCCCTTGACCCCTGAATCTCCATTGTGCTTGCAAGCTATTCATATGCGCACGGAGGACTGCAATGAATGGTATGCTGCCGGCCGGAAGGGTGTTGGCACAATTGGACAAACGCTGGGAAGCGCGTGCAAGCCTGTTGGCACAATTGGTACAAATGACCAATACCAGTGGTCGTAAATCCCTAGCAAATGGAGCTCTAGCTACTGGATGTCCAGCGAAATATACTGCCCAGCTAACAGGCTAGCATGCGAATATGCAGAGTGTAGTTTAACAGAGTTCTGATGCCGTCGTGGACGCGCAGAAGTCGGATCGCCAGCGACGGCTCTAAACGGGCAAGCATTCCAGGCCGAGCGTTCACGACCCGATGCGCGCGGACATCAGCTCGACATCCATTCTGTAGATCGGGGCTTTCCATGGATTGAAGTGTCAAAGCAAAGGGTTCCAAGGCGTCCATCTTCTGCTGTTTGTCGCGATGTAGTGCATATTGTCTTATATGTGTCAATTTACCATTTGTCTCGTTGGCTAGGTAGATATTCCTCCACACTTTAATTACTTTTTGCGTGTCCCTAAACAATATATACTACAGGCATGACTCATAGCACTGGTGTTTGAGTTTCCTGAATTGGACATTCTGCGTTTAGTGATTAGCAATTCTGTATCTGTGTCCCTATCTACATCTACCGGTGTACGTCCAAGTTTACGGGGGCGAGTGGTCTAGGGGTAAGATGCTCGTCTCACAATCGAAAGGTTGTGGGTTCGAGTCTCACCTCTTCGCCCGCGACCAATCGGCGTGAGAGATTGGCGACGCTACATGACTCAACGGTCGACGTGTAGTAAAACCAATAACCAACCTACGTCCAAGTTTACCAAGTGCTAGACGCAATTTGGTGACCCCAAGTTAATAAAGCCGTACGTTTGCTGCAACACTCGTCCCACATGGGATCCAATGTGGTATGCCCTCCCCTCCAATCCATTTGGAACTGCCCATTTCTTTCATTTCCTGGAGAAGGTCAAGCGTGTCTGGAAATAGTTCAATGTTCCGTGGTGCTTGAATTATTTTCAGATATGCTCAAATTCTGACGTGAACGGATTTCGAGCGCTTAGGGTGTGAAAGATTGATTGTTGCAATGAAGCGTGGGACCGTGTCGAGAAGCAGTATATTTATTCAGCTTGGCTGGTTTTTGGGAGTGGGCGGCCACGATTGCCTCCTCTGTGGTCCGCCAGCGTGTGTGTGTGTGGGGGGGTAGTGGCGGCGGGGACGGCCGCGATGGCAGTCACCGCCGGCCCGCACCGTTCCCCATCCCCTCTCCCGTCGTGCGCCACAGCCGCAGCTGGTGTGCTATCATCGACACCGTTGCCGACCCGGACCATTTCTGATAGTCCAATCTGGGCGTCGGATTCGCGGCTCTAACCAGCCGCGTCGGCCGCCAGCCGCCGGCCGCGCCACACCGCGCGGCCGGCTCGTTAGCAGTGGGCGGCCCTGGCCGCCGGCGGGTGGGCCGGGTGGGTGGCGGCCTGCCGGCCAGCCGGTACCTGCCGCTGCCCGTGTGACCTGCGGCCGCGCGTCTTGTGAGCTGGCGCTGAGGTAGGTCGGCGGCTGGGGTGTGACGTTACGGTGTCAACTGGGCGTTCGCCAGTCAGTAGTTTTGCGGCCGTGGCGGTTTGCGGACCATATTTTGCGTTCGCGCTTACTCTGGGCGCACTCTCCGGACGATCGATTTTTTTCCCCGAAAAAGGAACATATGGTTCATCGTCGTTTTTGGTCTAACTTTTAACATTATCGCCGGCATTAATTCATTTTGTTATGCAGGGATTTTATCTTCGTCTATACCCGCTTGGTGGCAGCGTACCAAACTTGTGCGGCACCCAAAAAGGAGAACATAAAACGCCATAATGCTTGACACTTGTAAAAAAGGCGTCGATGCACGATCGGCCTCTGTGGATACCAGTGCAAACATTTTCACATTGGTCAGACTTAACAGCTCGCGCCATCACCAATGAATGTTTCTAGGGTGCGTCTTTCAGGTAGAGTGGAAAATATATAGAGCACATGCAGACTAGAGCAGATAATATAATACAATGGCAAATAGATAAATAAATGACATGTCTTTTCAGCTCACAAGTCTTGCACGCTAGGTGAATTTGAGTCTTGTCAACTTTCACATAAAAAATGGACGCAGCTAGTTTCGTCCAGCAGGTCTTTACCATCGTTAAAATCAGCTAAGACCACCTCCTGGACGAAACTTCCCGACCCTGCTCAGTTCACAGGGGTATCTTGCCAGTCGACGTGAAGGCCCCTTTCTGGAGCAGGAGTACAGCAGCATTTAAGAGTACACAAGATTGATCGAACGCGCTGCTCTGCACCTAATGCATAATTCAAACCAGAGTAATCCTCGTTATCAGTTATGCTGGTGTCGTGGGAAAATAGCAACATACAATTCCCATCCCAGTACATCATGACCTGCCGCTCTGCGAGGATGTGTGGCTGTGCGTTGATGTTGCGCGTGGGTTCCGAACTGCCCACATTGCAAACACTCCAGACATTCTCGGATAGCTGTATGGGTGAGACCGAGCTCATTATAGTTGCTGGCTTTTCTCTACATGTAACTAATGCGCTTGTATTGACCACGTCTGCATCAACGCGCCTTTCCCTGTGGTTAGGCCTGCCTCGATCAACGTAGCTACTTGTGCTTCTTAGGAAAAATGCATGTGGCTCGTTTTGAAATTACTTGATGGCGGGTCAACCTGGACCAGTTTGAAGTGATTGAGAAGACGGATATTTAGCGAAATGTTATTGCGGTCTGTAAGTTTTAATATGACTGCAAATTTTGCCCCTGCGTTGAATGATTCAACCGGACTCTCGGCCTGACTTCTTTATCCACCAACCTAACCAGTTTATTTTGTGCCAATGCTCAGCTTAGGTTCTGCCTCGTCGGCAGCTTTGCGCTATCTTAATCGAGCATGAGGGATAAGAGGAGATGAAGAGGTCTCTGGAGAAAATCATTAAGACGTGTCTGAACAATTAATGAAGGTGCATTGATATAAATTTATCCAGTAATGTGTTTTAACCGCCTCGCATCCCTTCCACCAGTAGTTTTTATTGATATAACTGCCTGTGTTGCTCGTGCAAAGCCTGCATGGCAAATTTGTAAACGGTTTCGCCCGGGAATGAGACCGAGGTAACGACGGCCAAGTCCTCCTCGAACGGCTAGACCTAACACGGCTAGACCTAGCACGACCAGGCCTGGAATGACCAGGCGTAGGATGGCCGTAGATTTTCGACACTATTTTACAGAGCCCCGTGTTCTCCGACAAGGCCGGAGTGAAATGTCGGCCCCGATCACGGTGCGTCGCACCTCGCCGGCAGAGCAGTCGTGGTCGTCGTCGGAAGCCGACATTAGGTCGCCATCGCTGTTTCCGGGAAGGACGGAAAGCCGCAGTCTGCCATATGTCAGAGAGCCGCCAGCCCCCTCTGTCGCTCGGACTGATCGTGAAGCTGGAGCAGAGTTCGGCAGTCCGGCGGCAGGATGGCAGAGAGGACGCAGGCGCGGGTGGCACGACAGAGTCCAATACACCTAGATGTAGAGACAGAAGTGGGTCCAATTTACATATTGGACTCACCTTTTAGGCTCACCAGTCCACTACACCTAGATGTAGAGACAGAAGTGAGTCCAATTTACATATTGGACTCACCTTTTTGGCTCACCAGTCCAATATACCCAGAGACAGAGGAAGAGGTGAGTCTAATTGACATATTGGACTCACCTTTTAGGCTCACCAGTCCAATATACCCAGAGGCAGAGGAAGAGGTGAGTCTAATTGACATATTTGACTCACCTTTTAGGCTCACCAGTCCAGTGGGCCTGTTGGACTCGTCGTTTGCGCTCACCAATCCAGTGGGTTTATTGGACTCACATTTTGAGCTCACCAGTCCAGTGGGTCTATTGGACTCAACTTTTGAGCTCACCAGTCCAGTGGGTCTATTGGGCTCACCTTTTGGGCTCACCAGTCCAGTGGGTTTATTGGACTCACCTTTTGGGCTCACCAGTCCAGTGGGTCTCAACTATGCAGATAATATGCCACTCATTCTTAAGGCATGCATGTCATAGAGGTGCTCATTCTCTTCTTCGTCTATCATACGCACATTTGCGCTTAAGCATGTTTGCCTATAACAAAAAAAAACATGTGCGCTTGTGTACTTCTGCGCGTACGTGTCTGTGCGCTCACACACATTAGTGCATATATGCTTTTCCGTCCACGTGTTTTTGTGCTCACATATAAATGCGCTGACGCACTTGCATGCTCACCTTTGAGCATCAATCAGTACATTTGCATACCATTGTGACTATTGCATTATGCGTTTAGGATCGCATATTAATACCATGCCCACATCTGCCCTTGCTAATATTTGTCATGCGTACACCAGCACGTACATATGTGTGCGTACATCTGACATTCGTACATTGCTTTACGTGCATTTGTTGGTAACTATTTGATGCACAATGGGGCATCTTCTCCCTCCCGAACGATTTTTTTAGGTCACCACCTTTGACGCTGCTAGCGTCCTTCTCTTCCCCGAACGTTTTTTTTCGGAAGCTCCGCCCATGGGTTGGTGGCATAATAAATGTGTAATGATATTCTCTCGTAATTGCATCCATCTGCTTGCGTTTCTTGCATTAGTCAGGTCACAGACGTTGTGTTTACTGGAATTAAGTCTTACTTACGATAAAGGGATATTAAAAAAGAAAAGTTAATAAGGTTATTCTTCATGCACATTAAGATCTGTAAACGAATGGATTTCTTATTCGCGTGAATTAAGTTTGCTTGCTCAATACGATAATGGAACTTCTGATGTCTAAAGTTGAATATGTCTGATGTCTGATGTCTGAATAGTCAAAAGTTGTGGGGATAATTGCCATGCATTCGCTTTGTTTTCCTTACATATATTCATATCATGGTTCTATTATGTGTCTTGGCAAAACACGTTAGTACAACGAAGATTTCTCCAAATTGCATGAAATAGTGGATAACTCTCGTATTGTTTGATGGGTTGCAGCGGTGGTTTTCACCAAGTGTAGGCACCAGGGGGACAAGACTTTCGAACCCTACGCAAAACCGTATAATCTAACATTCAATACAAAAGGACCCTTCTTATACAAAGGGATACTTGTCAGTTCGCTACATTTACATAAATGTACCAGCATAAATGTACATCTGTCTTGACCCTCCCCACATCCCTTCTGTCGACTTTTTTTGCTAGGTGGTGCTGATGGGATCAGGAAGACAAATGTGACATCTGTGAGTTGCGTCCAATATGACGTTCCACGCAAAACCATGGCAGAAAAAGTGCTCACGCTGATGCTATTTTTGAATACGCAGGAGCGTAGGAAACAGGGCGGCTGCGTGATACCATACTGGCGGATTTCCTCCACGGACCGGTGAGAGCGCGCGCGGCTGCTCTTCGCCGTGTCGTCGTTGGTCTGCTGCAGCGACCATCGGTCGCGGCCGTTCCGAACGTGACCGTTTCCGCCGGTTGCCATAATTCAGCCGGCGCTGAAGACCTGCCGCAGTCCGGCGATGCTGCGCCGGCCGGATTAGTTCCGACGGCCGCCGCTGCGCGGCGCCCGTGTCGCCGCCCGACCGCGAATCGGCAGCACAACGACGCGTCGCGGCAAATCGTTTCGTGATTGACACGTGTCACGGGCGTCACACGGGGTTTCGTGGCGGGCACGTCGCGGGCGCCAGCGGCACGGCTCCGCTGGTAGAATGAGTGTCGCAGTAGGCGGTGGCCAGGCCCTGCTCGTTCATGCCGTTGCCTGTTCGGTGGTTGCTGCAACCCTGGGTGCATCTTCTGCGAGGTGAATGTGAGATGAGGAGAGGGAGGGAGAGAGAAAGGGAGAGAGAGAGAGAGAGAGAGAGAGAGAGAGAGAGAGAGAGAGAGAGAGAGAGAGAGAGAGAGAGAGAGAGAGAGAGAGAGAGAGAGAGAGAGAGAGAGAGAGAGAGAGAGAGAGAGAGAGAGAGAGAGAGAGAGAAAAGAAGAAGAAAGAAACAACTGTTTGTACGGTTTCTGAGGGATGTCAGCTTTGTGAGCGTAGGCTCGATATTTGCATGCAAGCCAGATATCTTCTAGGATGCGGGTGTGTGCGGGAAGGTGAGAGGAGATATTGTCTCGTTAGCTACCCCCGATCTGCATGTTGCGACCGCCATTGCCGATTTCGTCTCATCCTGGGATAGCCCTGAAACTGACATTTGGTGAAACTGGATGAGTCCGGACGCGATGGAACTATCAACCTTCCACCTTCCCCGTCGCAATCGTCTCATTCACTTCTTGCTGCCGATCCCACGCACCACACCAGGCACCAACGTGCCTATTAAAATCGCTTCCTGGAGTTTCCCGGCAGCTAATCGTGAGCATCGCTCTCCACCTCCCGGTAGCTGACTCCCGACACCCTGGCAACTAACCATCGTCGCCCGACACATGAGCCCTAACTCGGGAAGTCGTGCCTGGTAGCCGGCCACCGTCGCCAGCCGAACGGTCCCCGACTCCCTGGCAGCGGTCCACTGTCCACTGTCCACTGTCTTTGGCAACTGGCCACTCCCCGACGAATGACCGCCCACTCGCTGACACTGACCACTTCCACGGACAACTCCACGGCAACGCGCCCCCCCCGATATCCTGGCGATCGACGACTGACTGCACGGCCAATGGCCACTAATGGTGCTGACCATCGGCGGCCCTGGTCAGTTGGCACGGGGGTCGATCACACATGGCGGCCCGGGTGAGAGACGACGTCTGTTGGTCGTCCCCTCGCCTCCGTGTGATGCTGACGGTGGTTGTCGCGCGACGAGGCCCGGCAAAACGGCGTCTGTTGGTGGTCCACTCGCCTCCGTGTGATGCTGACGGTGGTTGTCGCGTGACGAGGCCCGGCAAAACGGCGTCTGTTGGTGGTCCACTCGCCTCCGTGTGATGCTGACGGTGGTTGTCGCGCGACGAGGCCCGGCAAAACGGCGTCTGTTGGTGGTCCACTCGCCTCCGTGTGATGCTGACGGTGGTTGTCGCGCGACGAGGCCCGGCAAAACGGCGTCTGTTGGTGGTCCACTCGCCTCCGTGTGATGCTGACGGTGGTTGTCGCGTGACGAGGCCCGGCACAACCTCGACACGACCGTGCTCTCACGCCCGAGTCGGAGACAAGTGAACACCGGACTCGTGAGGCCGGCGCTGGGCTGGTGAAATTGTCCTCCATTTCGCATTGCGTGCTGGGAGTTCCATTTATGGTCTGATTCTGATGCAGCCCAGCAGCAATCGTTCGGACTCCAGATCGATGTCCGGGGAATCGACTCCGTCCTGTATTGAACCGCATTGAATCCTCACACCTTCGTCTTAGGCCGTCCTGCTACCGCATCGAACCCTCACACTTCCGTCTTCAGCCGTCCTGCTACAGCATCGAACCTCCACGCTTAAATCGTTCCGCTACCGCATCGAATCATCATGCATCCGTCTTAAACCGTCCTGCTACCACACCGAACCCTCACGCCTCCGTCGTAAACCGTTCTGCTACTTTCTCGCTGAAAGGTGCTTCGATGCCATCTCGAACCACACTACCATTCTGTCCGCTGGGCATGTACCCTTTACCCAACTCGTGCGACCTGTGTACGTCACCGACACACCTCCCCACCGAACCCACCACTGTTGCCTGTCCGCTGGGAAGGTGCCTCTTGCCCATCTCGTGTTGCCCGGGCACCTGTGTACGTCACCGGCACACCTCCCCACTGAACCCACCACTGTTGCCTGTCCGCTGGGAAGGTGCCTCTTGCCCATCTCGTGTTGCCCGGGCACCTGTGTACGTCACCGGCACACCTCCCCACCGAACCCACCACTGTTGCCTGTCCGCTGGGAAGGTGCCTCTTGCCCATCTCGTGTTGCCCGGGCACCTGTGTACGTCACCGACACACCTCCCCACTGAACCCACCACTGTTGCCTGTCCGCTGGGAAGGTGCCTCTTGCCCATCTCGTGTTTCCCGGGCACCTGTGTACGTCACCGGCACACCTCCCCACTGAACCCACCACTGTTGCCTGTCCGCTGGGAAGGTGCCTCTTGCCCATCTCGTGTTTCCCGGGCACCTGTGTACGTCACCGGCACACCTCCCCACTGAACCCACCACTATTGTCTGTCCGCTGGGAAGGTGCCTCTTGCCCATCTCGTGTTGCCCGGGCACCTGTGTACGTCACCGGCACACCTGCCCACTGAACCCACCACTGTTGCCTGCCCGCTGGACGGGTGCCCCTCCCCGTCGAGCCGGCCAATTGCCTGCGCAGCCAATTGCCTGGGCTCCAGTGGTTGAATGGCGTCGGCGACGACGGCGGCGATAGGGTGGTAATTGCGACCCGGCCGACACCTCAGCCACCGTTCTGCCCCCCCCCCCCCCGCTCACCGTGTGCCGCCGGCAACAAAAGGCAGCCTCGGGCGCCACTAACGGCCGGTAGCCCGTTAGCGAAACGGCTCCCGAGTCGGGGCTCGGCCGGCGTGAGCGATGCCCCGTCTGCCGTCAAAACGACAACGTCGGTCAGCCGGCCGCGGCCTATCGCACGCCTGCACCGATCTCCTGCCGTGTCGTCAGCGCACGGGCTGGTTCACCTTCAGCTGCACTGCTCAGAAAGAAATGTTGTCCTTAATAGAACCTTTGCAAAAATATCACTGCCCTAACTGCAACATGGTTACTGGACGCTTCTGAGTGCTCGTTCAATTGGCTGTGCACATTGCACGTGACGAAGGAAGCTGTTGGAGGCATGCTTGTGAGCGTAAATCCGCATGAGACACGCGATGCGGACGACATCAGCGGCCGTGTGGTTGATGAGTGTGCGGAGGTACACTCACCTTCGGTGGAATGTGCGGGGTACCCTTAACTATAGCTGGCCCCTAGGAACGTAGGCTGTGCTGCTCCACACCAATAATTACTGGTAGACTGCGCCGCTTCACAGTTATGCGTTGCGTGACAGTCTACAAATTTCACCACTGGTCAGAGGTATTCGCTTGTGCGGTCGTCACGTGGTCATTTGCCCTGCAGCCATGCAGTGAGAAACACGGGTGGGTCTACGCTGTTCCCGCCTTGCATTCCTCAGTCGGCCAAACAACATTGGCAGTTCAGCAAGCGGTCCACCACTGGAGCCCTGTAGACAAGCAGCATTTGATCGCTGTGGATTTCGGACTTCGGCAACACAGAATGAGCTGGAAGTGTTAGAAGGAGCTCTGTTGCAAAGGATGTGGTGAAAGGAGATGAGAGGTGTATGATGTCAACGGAGCATTCTCTTACCCTAAAATAATAATATAATTTCTAACCTTTACGCTTTTCAGAAATTTAGTTCGAATTCTTGCTGGGGTGGCTTTATAAACCAGGATCAAATTGCTAAACAGACCTTGTTGCGTGAGCCCTGGCCGCATCACCCGATCCATGAATTGCAGTTGTACAGTATAAATTTGGCAAAACGCTTCACGTGCTGTCAATACACCGACACGGCCAACCCCGGTAGCTCGCTCTCGACCTTATCGTGCCAATTGCCAACTGACCCTCCCAACCGGGGACTAAAAGCGAGCGCGCGAAGCGACTCGAACCCAGCATCGCCAGGACATCGGAGACGGGTGCAAGATAGCGCTCTAACCAACTGAACCACCGAGGCGGCAAGCGTCGAGGCGGCACTTGCTTGCTTAATTCATATTCATTGACAAGTCGATTAGTTACTTCATTAAATTACACCTATTTCATTGAGAATCACAAAATGTTGGGCGTAAGGCATATGTTGCAGGATATCTTATTATTTATTGCATATGTTGTGCACTGTACGGCAAGCGACATATTCAGAATTCCGTGGGAATACAATATTTCTTCACGGGGATACCATCCAACTATTTTACCACAAAAAGTTTTTACTTTATATTGCTTCAGAACGACATGTAACCGGACCATCTGTCATTCTTGGTGTGAAACTACCGTTAATTATTTGAAGACTGAGCAGGTTTTAATACCCTAGTCGTGTTTTGAATTGCAGCATCTGGAGCATCAATCACGCCCATAGGGCCAGTGACATACGCTTTCCAGCACCAAGCCATGCTTTTGAAAAATGTCGGGAACAAGGACCAACTAATTTGCACCAACCTGAATCGTTTACCAGATTAAATGGCATCAACGGTGTGGTGTGTGTGTGTGTGTGTGTGTGTGTGTGTGTGGTGTGGTGTGGTGTGGTGTGTGTGTGTGTGTGTGTGTGTGTGTGTGTGTGTGTGTGTGTGTGTGTGTGTGTGTGTGTGTATAGGTGTGTGGATGTGTGTGTGTGTGTGTGTGTATATGTGTATATATATATATATATATATATATATATATATATATATATATATATATATATATATAATATATATATATATATATATATATATATATATATATATATATATATATATATATATATATATATATATATATATATATATATATATATATATATATAATATATATATATATTTAACCACTTTCTATGCTTTTGTATCCTACCCGGTTTCGTCTCTTGGTAAAAGGCACGTGTTGTCGCCAGTGCACTGCATCACAACACTGCAGTGGCTTTTATATCCTGCACGAACATCAATTACTTGGAAAAGGTCAACACATTGCACTCATCAATGCATTGAGTCACAGTCCACATCGAACAACCAACGAAGAACAGGACGTTGTGTGAGAATTCACACATTGATGGAGGGAGGCATCGAATTAGCTCGATGTCATACGACAAATAGAAAAAAATCGGTTAACATGCAAGGAAATAGCGAATGTTATTTTTTACATGTAATAGTGTAACAATAAACATAGGATGGATGTTATATGTGGTATTGCATGTAAGATTCAAATGTTGGTTGATAAATGTGCAACGATTCGATGATGCACCTTTCTAAAAAAGAACGAACCAATGAAAGTAGGTGTTCAGTTCGTAAACCTGAATGAGCGGACTACTAGGATTGTGATCTGACTGTCTACTTTGATGTTTGATTTGCCCTTCAGAAAGGTGCCACACCGAAACGTTGGGTATTTATAAAGTAACATTTGGATATAAAATGAAACACTACACATAACAACCATTCTATACGGATCCAAATTGTCTCACTGCTGAACAATATTACAATAGCGTGACGTTCAAGTCCGGGCTCTTGGGCGGGTGTGGGTGCGTTCGAATCTGGAATAGTTTCATCACAAAGTTATTCGGTGCGCCACGAGTCAAGTGCAGCGACGCAGCCAGGATTCTCCTAAGGGGGTGGGCCGATAAAAACAAAATGTGAAGAAACAGAAAGCTTTCGGTGGGCGAAGTGCGCCGAAAACTTTGGGTTTTGCGTCGCGAAAAATGGCAAAATGTATCGATTGATCTCGTGTATGTTTGGATTCTTAGGCTGGGGAGGTGGACCCCCCCCCCCCTTGGCTGCGCCTCTGCTCAAGTAACAATGCAGGGAATGTGATGTTCACGATTCCACAGGCTACAACAATTTGTTGCAGTAGTATCTCGCACATGAGGTATTGTCATCCACGTATGATAATGATCTGTGTCTTACTGTACGTTTCTGACCGCAAATGTTAACGAGCACACCGATGGGATTCTGAAATCAACTGGTGAGAGGGTAACAATTTAGCCCAGTTGACTTGGATGAGCAAAATGCTAATCCCATGTTTCGCTTCGGCAATCCACGGAACGGAAAGGAACGTCTTTAGCATGCTGGTCAAAGTGCATGTCTGCTTTTTGGGTGTATAATAAAATTGGCTTATCCCATGCCAGAAAGTACGATTACTCTTGGGTCGCGTAGGTTTGCAAAACCGTGGTTTAACAGAATGTATTAATATCACGGTTGGTGTTAATCGTACCGTGCAATGGCCTATATTATACAAAGCTGGAGTGCAATAACCTTTATATTATACAGTGCCTAAGTGCTGACATGTAGAGCCAGTCCATTTGCTATTCATCCCCACAACTGCACGGACGGTTAAATTGGAAATCACATAAAACTCACGTGAAAGCCGGCATGGGAGACAACTAATATACCGATCGTGAGTGGAGCATTTTATATCAATCACGAGCAGGAGGCGATTGGTTTAAACATGATATTTAAATCATTCATGGTTTAATATACTGTAAACCACATACGGCTTAGCTGATTTTGTGTACTTCTTGTGGTATAATTATTTTACCGCACGCCGCAACTAACTATAAGGATGGAAAGCTAACTCGCTGCGTCTTCGAATGTTTTCACGCAGCAGGTCAGCCCGAGGCCCTAGAATTACGCCAGCTCAAAGACGGTATTGACAACAAAGGGCATGTATCGGGCGGACTATTATCTGTCAGATACATTGGCTGGATAATGAAATGCACAAAATTTCCTTTCTCATACCGTCAAAATATAATTGCGTGTTACGTGGCCTGTTCTAGAATGCAGAATAACAGTGTGGAAAATTGTTATTCTGCGCTCTCGCTCGGCATCATCCATTAGGTCGTTTTACATATATTACGTTTTTAATTACATTTCGCAATATGTCATTCATTCCTGCATGCTATTTGTATGTTTCATGGCTTTTGTAATTAAGAGCCTAAACAGTGTAGTGTTAGGTTGCTTATGTAGCCCATTTATTGAAGTTAAGCATCTGATAGTATGATAAATATCTTACTAAACTTGTGCTGTAGATTGAATTTTACCGTCTCGTTCTAAAACCTGTTTTGCACTCGACCTTCCGTCTCGTGCGAAGTGTTCTTTTTTAGAACTTGACATCAAAATTATTTTCCGAGCACCGTTTAGTGGTATATAAAGCTGGCATGGAGGGCTGCCTGAGTTTCTATTGGAGTGGAACAAAAAAAACAGTGTGTGATTGAAAACTGCCCATTATGAAACATCATGGCGTTTTTCTGGTCGGTATGCCTCTTTGTCACGTCACTTACCTTTCAGCAGAATACTTCATAGTCTTTAGCCGCTCTCACTATACTCGGATGGCTTAGAACAATGGTGGACTTTCTCAACGGTGTCGGTTTCCATATTCGGAAAATCCCGCCGTGCTTCGGTGGTGGTCCATGAATCCGTCGTCACGCTATTGTAGTATTGTTCAGTAGTGAGACAATTTGGATCCGTATAGAATGGTTGTTATATGTAGTGTTTCATTTTATCTCCAAATGTTACTTTATAAATACCCAACGTTTCGGTGTGGCACCTTTCTGAAGGGCAAATCAAACATCAAAGTAGACAGTCAGGCCACAATCCTAGCATTCCGCTCATTCAGGTTTACGAACTGAACATCTACTTTCATTGGTTCGTTCTTTTTTTAGAAAGGTGCATCATCGAATCGTTGCACATTTATCAACCAACATTGGAATCTTACATGCAATACCACATATAACGTCCATTCTATGTTTATTGTTATACTATTACATGCAGAAAATATCGTTCGCTATTTCCTTGCATGTTAACCAATTTTTTTCTACTCGTCGTATGACATCGAGCTAATTCGAGGCCTCCCTTCATCAATGTGTAAATTTTCACACAACGTCCTGTTCTTCGTTGGTTGTTCGATGTGAACTGTGACTCAATGCATTGATGAGTGCAATGTGTTGACCTTTTCCAAGTAATTGATGTTCGTGCAGGATATAAAAGCCACTGCAGTGTTGTGATGCAGTGCACCGGCGACAACACGTGCATTTTACCAAGAGACGAAACCGGGTAGGACACAAAAGCATAGAAAGTGGTTAAATACACACACACACACACACACACACACACACACACACACACACACACACACACACACACACACACACACACACACACACACACACACACACACACACACACACACACACACATCACCACATCCACACACCACACACACACCACACCGTTGAAGCCATTTAATCTGGTAAACGAATCAGGTTGGTGCAAATTAGTTGGTCCTTGATCCGGACATTTTTCAAAAGCTGGAAATGCTGTGCTGGAAAGCGTATTTCACTGACCCAATGGGGCGTTATTGATGCTCCTGATGCTGCAATTTAACATAGACTATGGTATTAAATCCTGCTCAGTCTTCAAATAATTAACGGTGGCTTCACACCAAGAATGACAGATCGTTCGGTTACATGTCGTTCTGAAGCAATATAAAGTAAAATATTTGTATGGTAAAATAGTTGGATGGTATCCGCGTGAAGAAATATTTTATCCCCACGGAATTCTGAATATGTCGCTTGCAGTACAGTGCACAACATATGCAATAAATAATATGATATCATGCAACATATTCCTTACGCCCTAAAACATGTGATTCTCAATGAAGTAGATGCAATTTAATCAAGTAACTAATTGACTTGTCAATGAATCTGAATTAAGCAAGCAAGTGCCTCCCTGGGGCTTGCCGCCTCGGTAGCTTAGTTGGCTAGAGCGCTGTCCTGCACCCGTCTCCGCTGTCCTGGCAATGCTGGGTTCGAGTCGTTTCGCGCGCTCGCTTTTAGTCCCCGGCTGGGAGGGTCAGTTGGCAATTGGCACGATAAGGTCGAGAGCGAGCTGCCGGGGTCGCCGTGTCGGTGTATTGACGGCACGTGAAGCGCTTTGCCAAATTTAGACTGTAAAACTGCAATTCATGGAATCATGGCCAGGGTTCATGCAACCAGCTCTTCTTAGCAATTGGATCCTGGTCCATAAAGCCACCCCAGCAAGAGTTGGAACTACATTTCTAAAACGTATAAATGTTGGACATTCTATTATTATTTTGGGGCCAGAGAATACTTAATTGACATCATAAACCTCCCATCTCCTTTCGCTACATCTTTGCAACTGAGCTTTTTCCAACCTTTCCTGCTCATTCTGTGTTGCCGGAGTCAGAAATCCGCAGCTATCAATTGTTGCTTGTCGACAGAAGTCCAGTAGCCTGCTCGTTGAACTGCCAATGTTGTTTCGCCGACAGAGGAATGCAAGGCGGGAACAGCGAAGACCCGTGTTTACCACTGCATGGCTGCAGGGCAAATGGTCGCGTGACGACCACACACGCGAATCCTATGGCTCGGACGCTGGCCGGTGGCGAAGCTGGTAGACTGTCACGCAACGCATAACTGTGAAACGGCGCAGCCTACCAGTAATTTTTGGTGTGAAGCGTCACAGCCTACGTTCCTAGTGAGCCAGCCATGCTAAGGGTACCCCCCCACATTCCACCGAAGGCGAGTGTACTCACAAACGCAGGTAACGGACCTTGGATCGTGAAGCATAGTTTCGCAGACTGAAAGTTAATCATCTGAGATAATGAGAGATAATGAGAGATAAAGCTAATGATCATCTGAGAGAGTCCCATGTCAAAGCACCATCTAAACCATCGATACCAAGCAGGTCTTTTTATTAATCTTACACCACGATTTTGTGTTCAGAAATGTTCTTCGGTAGAACTGCTCTCTCGAATTCGATCATGCATCCTGCTGATTCGAGGATCGAAAGATGCATGGAAATGCTTGAGCAAATTTAAATTACATGGACTATCATACCACATATATTTTCATGTGTCGTTTTCCGTATTATGCAACATATATCGTATTTTATATCATTATATACGAATACGTATGAGGTATATATATACATATATATATATATATATATATATATATATATATATATATATATATATATATATATATATATATATATATATATATATGTGTGTGTGTGTGTGTGTGTGTGTATGTGTTTATATGTGTAATGTCTATGTGTATGTATGTATGTATGTAAAATCGAAAGGTATCGTAAGCCGGTATTTTTGTATTCCACTTTGGTAATACTTCGCTTTTGCGGCGTCTTTGGCTGTATGGTTCTGTATGGTTGTCTGTATTCGGACTAATTACTGCATTAATCATTCCTTGTGCACTGATCGAATGTTTGCTTTCCAGGTAAGTGAACGAACTACTTCCAACCATCTGCACTGCGGAGTATAGGAGAACTACATTCGTGAACGGTCAGCAATACATGAATTTAAGGTAAACACAGCGTGACAAAGCAACGTTTATGCTTTGCGGGAACACCCATTTCCCATCTGATATAGAGCCGTACTAACCATCAGATGGATTTCTAGATCCGCATAGCTTCTTGGTCGACCCGTCTCGCTGTACTTGAGCTGTATCTCGCCGTCACGTCTTTTTCGCTTTTAACTGGGTCGAAATTCGAAGGTGCTTTGAACCGAACATAATGTAAAATCTCAGCCATAAAGTGTTCAGACTTAATAAGAGCCAAAGGGGCCCATATGGGATGAGCCTGGGAAGGGAAAATATTATAATCCCGGACAAGAAGATACTCAACATCCTAACGAATACTATATCCTAATGCTAAAGAAATATCTACTGACAAGAAGCCCATCCACCCACCTATGATCACAAATATCATCCCATCGACCTTCAATTAGAACTAAAAAACAAGGTCCTCCAACCTAAGAGTCTTGCCCACCCTATATTTAAATACATTAAATGATGAACTCTCTGCAGCATCAGTAGGCGGCCTATTGCATTTACCAGCCACCATTTGAACGAAGACTGTTGTTCGCTCTTAACTGTCCTACATCTTGACTCGTCTAACCTTAATTGATTACCCGTATGTCATGCTCTAAATAAAAGAGGATCATTCAGATTAACCTTACCTAACTCTTTGACCATTTTGTACATTTCAATCATATCACTCCTTAATTTCCTCTACTTGAATGAGCATACATCTCAGGCCATTAGCCTCTCCATATTCTAAGCTACCTGGTCTACTGATGAGTGTAGTGGCTTTGCGCTGCACTATTTCTCGCATATCTATATCTCGTTCTAATTAAGGGCTCCATGTCTGCACATAATATTACGAGTGACTAAACACATAGGCTCATTTTTTTTGCTCACGACTTCTTTGATCTTATTCCTCACACTCCTATTAATGATTCCCAGCATTTTGATTTCCGTGTCCCCAGCTGAGGTACATTGTGTTTCTGCTTTAAAGCCATTTGAAGCTAACAAACCTAAGTCTCTTTCCTCTTCAGTAACATCAAGTTTTATTCCTCCCACTGCATATCTGAAAGTTTCGCCTCCAGACCCCAGGTGCATAGCCTTACACTTTTCATAGTTCAAGGACATCTGCCATTGATCAGCCCACTTCTTAAGTCCTCCAAGTCTAGTTGAATATTACAAGGTTGATCGTTCCTGTTAGCCACTCCTACCAGCTTAATGTCATCAGCAAATTTGAACACTGTTCCTCAACCATACCTCAATGTTGTTCACAAAGATGAAAGAGACGTGAACCTAGAACAAAGCTCTGTGGAACTCCACTCAGAACATCCTTCCATTCATAATTGCATCCATTTAACACTACCATTTGTTTCCGTTCAACCATGCTTCTATCGAACCCACAACTTTTCCATCAAGCCCATGTTGCTCTAGTTGATGAATTAGACGCCTGTGTGAAACTTTATCAAAAGCTTTGCTAAAGTCCAAGTACAAGTACGAAACCAAGTGCTATCCTGCTTTGATTGTCTATTTCTATGGTTACATATTCCACGATGTGCGCGCGTTCAAAACCCTGTCCTGTATTACCATTGCGCCGATAGTAGAGCAAGGGAGGCGGTAGCACACACTGGCGGTTCAGGAGCTTCTGAGCCAAAGTGGCGCGAGCTCGGCTGTCCGCTCTATTAGACGGCGGCCTCTCGGCGGCGCGAGCTCGGCTGCCCGCTTCATCAGGCGGCGGCCTCTCAGCGGCACGAGCTCGGCTGTCCGCTCTATTAGACGGCGGCCTCTCGGCGGCGCGAGCTCGGCTGCCCGCTTCATCAGGCGGCGGCCTCTCAGCGGCGCGAGCTCGGCTGCCCGCTTCATCAGGCGGCGGCCTCTCAGCGGCGCGAGCTCGGCTGCCCGCTTCATCAGGCGGCGGCCTCTCAGCGGCACGAGCTCGGCTGCCCGCTTCATCAGGCGGCGGCCTCTCAGCGGCACGACCTCGGCTGCCCGCTCTATTAGACGGCGGCCTCTCAGCGGCGCGGGCTCGGCTGTCCGCTCTATTAGACGGCGGCCTCTCAGCGGCACGAGCTCGGCTGCCCGCTCTATTAGACGGCGGCCTCTCAGCGGCGCGGGCTCGGCTGTCCGCTCTATTAGACGGCGGCCTCTCAGCGGCACGGCCTCGGCTGCCCGCTCTATTAGACGGCGGACTCTCAGCGGCGCGGGCTCGCACTCGCAGCAGCTATCGTCGCAGCCGGGCGCACTGTTGACGCGGCGGCTGACGATAGCGCTGTTTGCTGTTGAGCCGGCCAGATGGTCGGAGAGCGACCGACGAACCAGCCGCCTGGTCGGAACTCTCGTGTCGAGGGCGCCTCCCGAGCTTGGATTCGTCCACATGGCTGGGAGAGAGCAGGCCGGGTCGCAACAACGTTCCACCTGCTCGCTGGCTATTTCTATTTGAATTTGCAGTCTAGCGGCGAGGTGTCCGTCTCCCAACTGAAAGGTTGTGGGTTCGAGTCCCACCCGTCGCCGCTCTTCGCCCGCAACCAATGGGCGTGAGAGACTGGCAACGCTATGTGACCCGGCAGTCGACGCGTCATAAAGCCAACAAGACGAATGGCACCATCTACTTGACCTTGCTTCTTCATGGCCCGAGGTGTCCCGGCAGTTCAGCGACAGCCTGCTGATGATTCGACTGCGATTATTATTCGTCAGTACGGGTATTGGGTAGCGCGCTCTCGCCATGAATTAACCAACCAATCAATAAGCCGATCAGTCAATGGTGCCTCATGTGGTTCTCGGTCATTACCCGACAAATCCTGCTGACAAATTGCTGGAGATGGTTATTCGATTTTGTCGTGCCGTGACGGTGCAGTGGCGGCACGCTGAGCGCTAGCCGCCAGCATGCTTGTCGACCTTGCATGACTTGCATGAACTTGCAACATGCATGACCCAACTTGCGCCATCATATGGTGGGTTCACGCAGCTGTGCTCACAGCTACCCTGTGTGCAGGAGCAGCGGAACTTCCGAACGCCATGCGATTAGGAAAACTTACACACAATATTGTCAAGTTTTCGGATCTTCAGTATGTCGGAAGTTGCTGTTAACTGCAATGTTTTGTGAGTTTTCCTAATGTTATCGCGTGCGCAAGTTTTTCGGATCTTCAGTATGTCGGAAGTTGCTGTTAACAGCAATGTTTTGTGAGTTTTCCTAGTGTTATGGCGTGCGCGAGCTTCGTTGCTGATGTAAACGGGGTCCGTGAGAGTTCTTGTATCATAAAGCCACTCGACCAACAATCGGCAAATGCTTGGAGAATGAACGCCATGTATTTTATGGATATAGTGCGTTGTTTTGTGGAAAATGCAAAGTTGAACTGAACCGAAAAATACTCTGTTCTTTCCCTTGTTGCATGGTTCGTGCCTGATATTTTCGCAACCGGGCTAGCGCAAGTTGCTGAAGTGTCAACAAGGACCTTTGCGGTCCTCCAAAGGTGTCATTTCCTGGTGATCGGAAAACATCTCGTCCCACCCCTTTGGTCTCAGAGATCTTTTCGACAAATCTGAGCAAGATTTTGCATACGAATGGCAACGAATGGACAGTAGTGATAAGCCTACACTAGCCACAGTTTACTGTGACCTAATTAGGCCCTATCACCTCAGGCTAATCGAGTTGAGTCGGTAGAATGCTTCGCCTTCGGTATTGCCCGGGAAACACTTACCCTGCTTGCATATGTATTTGGGCGATATCCCCCAAATGCTTTAGGCAGATGAGAACATATAACTTCCACATGATTGTCTCCACCAACGCACCGTGATTGACCTTTGGTTAAAGAGCGCAGCGAAAGGTCCCGATGGAGAGGCCCGGCCAAAGATCCGGATGGCTCCAGCTGCCAACGGATGGACTGACGACTGATAAACTGACGACAGATGGACTGCTGACGGATTGACTGATGAATCGACGACGGATGGACTGATGATGCATGAACTGTCAACGAATGGACCGATGGTGGATGAACTGATGACGAATAGACTGATGACGAATTGACTGATGACGGATGGACTGATGACGGATAGACTGATAACGGATATACTGATGACGGATAGACTGATGACGGATTTACTGCCAACGAATTGACTGATGGCTGATGGAATGGTGGCGGATGGACTGATGGCGAATGGAATGATGACGGATGGACTGATGACGGATAGACTGATGACGGATATACTGATGACGGATATACTGATGACGGATAGACTGATGACGGATAGACTGATGACGGATTTACTGCCAACGAATTGACTGATGGCTGATGGAATGGTGGCGGATGGACTGATTGCGAATGGAATGATGGAGGATGGACTGGTGACGGATAGACTGGTGGCGGGTGGTCTGTAGTGCAACAGAATCCGTGCCTCCAACACTGCTCTGACAATCTCAACGAAACTTCGCACGCAGATCCACTCACTTGTCACCTCAGGTACCTTAGATATTGCGAATTGGGCTGCGACAAGCAAAGCGTGTAGCAAGTTGGTTTCGGCTGTTTTCTCCATTGCCGGCATGTGTGATGCACATTTCGTAGCTCATGCGACCGTCAAATATCGACGAAGTGTCTGTCCACAATTAAACACCTTGGTTGTGTTCCTGCATTAAACACCTTGGTTGTGTTCCTGCATTAAACACCTTGGTTGTGTTCCTGCATTAAACACCTTGGTTGTGTTCCTGCACCTCCCGCCGGTTGTGTTCCTGCACCTCCCGCCGGTTGTGTTCCTGCACCTCCCGCCGGTTGTGTTCCTGCACCTCCCGCCGGTTGTGTTCCTGCACCTCCCGCCGGTTGTGTTCCTGCACCTCCCGCCGGTTGTGTTCCTGCACCTCCCGCCGGTTGTGTTCCTGCACCTCCCGCCGGTTGTGTTCCTGCACCTCCCCGCGGTTGTGTTCCTGCACCTCCCGCCGGTTGTGTTCCTGCACCCTCCCGCCGGTTGTGTTCCTGCACCTCCCGCCGGTTGTGTTCCTGCACCTCCCGCCGGTTGTGTTCCTGCACCTCCCGCCGGTTGTGTTCCTGCACCTCCCGCCCTCAGTCACTGAGATAGCACACAAAACGAAGGGGTGAAGAATCCACCCATCATTGCGCGAGCGCGTCTTAAAAGGTGATGCCAACTGACGTGGCTGCTGGCGGAACCTTCAAGAGGGTTTCGTTCGAGTTAAAATTTGCATCACCGGCACTGATCACGTGTGGTGAATTGTAGTCCACTGGTGTCATGGACGTGTGACGTTAACTGCAGCTCACCAGGCACTCACACACACACAACAGAACAAAACAAAAACACAAACACAAACACAAACAAAAACCACAACAGCCAAAAACACAAACAAAATGCAAACAAAAACTCAAAAACAAAAAGAAAGAAATAAAGAACAAAACAACACAAACAACAACATAAACAAACGCACAAACACAAACAAAAACACAAACGCTCGCGTCGTCATACACCCACCCGATCCGGCCAGATCAGTGCCCTACCTCGGCAGCGGAGCGACAGTTGTCTGCCACCTCCCACCTGTTCCGTGTTGCGACTTTCACCGGCCGTTGGACGGCGGTCTCGCGCCACCAGGACGACTCCCCGAAATTTGAAGCTTCTTCTTCGTGGAGTCGTTTTATTTCCGCGCGGTGGAGGTGCCGTGCCACGGCCGCCCCAACGACCACTTCAGGCGCGGCCGGTTGATGACGTCACGGCCGCGGAGACGGCGGCTCGTTCGCCGCAGCCGAGCGCAGATCGTTGCCGTCGAGACGACTGCGCCACATGTCGTCTCGTTGGGGCCATGCCGGTGTGGCGTCGCCGTTCTCAGGAATGCCAGGTCGGGCACCATTCAGGTTGATATCCGGCGGCCGGATCGCTCTCAGACCATTGTTTGTTAGTTGTTGCGTGTCTGCCCTGAGCTTTGCGTTGTATTTTTCGAAGTGTGCTATGCCGGTTTGAGTATGAGTCTAAACTCGGTTTATGCGGCCAGACCCGACCCGACCCGACCCGACCCGACCCGACCCGACCCGACCCGACCCGACCCGACCCGACCCGACCCGACCCGACCCGACCCGACCCGACCCGACCCGACCCGACCCGACCCGACCAAACCCAACCAGACCCGACCCGACCCGATTCGACCCGACCCGACCCGACCCGACTCGACCCGACCCGACCCGACCCGACCCGACCCGACCAAACCCGACCCGACCCGACCCGACCCGACCCGACCCGACCCGACCCGACCCGACCAAACCCGACCCGACCAAACCCATCCCGACCCGACCCGACCCGACTCGACCCGACCCGACCCGACCCGACCCGACCCGACCCGACCTCATCCGACCCGACCCGACCCGACCCGACCCGACCCGACCCGATCCGACCCGACTCCGACCCGACCCGACCCGACCCGACCCGACCCGACCCGACCCGACCCGACCCGACCAGATCCGACCCGATCCGACCCGATCCGATCTGATCTCATTCAATCCGGCCCGACGTCCGCACCTTCGAGCCTTAATGCTAATTGTTCAGCGATGTAATTGCTGCGTTCTTCACCCCAGGAAGGAACCCGCCCTCTCACCCGGTCCCGCCGAGCGGGTTCCACCGGTTTTCCAATCTCAGGGGGAGGGGGTAGCGAACTCCTCGCCATTTCGCTCTCACTTGAGAGAGAGCCACCGGGTAATAGCTCGCACATCGCACGTCGTTTGCTATTTGGGCCTTGTTATATGGCGCATCGACCAGGCTTGATCATTCACGCCCACACATCACATGTCACGAAACAAGTCCAATCGTATCCAGCTTTGCATGTTTTAAATTGACCAATGACCCTCCAGAGTAGATCAAAGGTCGGCATATCGAGCAGCATATGAAACAATTCGCATGTTGACAACTAATGGGGCTGCGAATCGAACATATTTCAGACAGGGCCTCCAACTGAATACCCAAGTGTGCCATGCGTGCATGTGGATCTATCTCTGCGGAGTAGTTTTTGTTATGTAAGTTATGTACATGCATTTGAGGGGGCAGACGAAGCCTACCCTCTTCTGTCGTGTTTCCTACGTGTGATGCTATGGACAAATGCTTACTAAATGATACGAACAACTGTTGAAAACAATGCTCACAACACAGCGCATCATGTACGATGTCGGAGAGGTACTCCTCTGGCTTGCTCGGCTATACTTCGAACTACAGTCAGCACCGCTTCCCAATAGGTGGCACTAGTAATCAACCAGCGGCCGCGTCGAGCCTCCGACAGGATGTCAGACGGCTTCCGAAAACCTACCCCAGGCTGCGGAGAACTCGTCAGCATATACGGAAGTTTCAAGTGTCGTGCGAGTACTTCTGAAGCCCCAAGCACCACCGCTGAATGTTCCGCATTCACTGCTCGCTAATCGTTATCGCTCCTTGATGTGTGCGAGAAAGGTTGAGTTTAACTTTGTTGAACCGGGCCTGGGATCTTCTACATATTTTAGCCATCGGCTGACGGGCCCTGTCCACGAGTCCGCCGGTGTGGTCCTGTCTGGTCTGGTGCGGTCTACCTTATCCGGGTCCAGATCAAGAGTGGATATTTTCGGCCAGTTAGCGGTCACAGGGCATCGCCAACCTAGATCTGAGGACCGGTAGCTGTTGTCTGTGCGCCACTGCGTTGCAAAGTTCGGACGGTCCTGTTTACCAGTCGGAGAGTTATCCGAGGCTTCGATTGCTTGCCAGCCCCCGTGGTGTAGATTTGTTTTTACGATACCGATGGTTTGATTTTCAACTGCAACATTGTCAACACGTATTAAATTGTACAACCTTGACTCTTGAGCCGTCCTTATAAAGGCCCGGGCTACGATTCTGCAGCGTACCGCAGAGTGCAGTGTTGTACATGTGGCGACCTTGTTCTCTTTAAGTAGTTCCTATATATATATATTATATATATATATATATATATATATATATATATATATATATATATATATATATATATATATATATATATATATATATATATATATATATATACGCTTACGTTGTCATTTCCTACGAATGCTCATGTGGGCTGTCGATGTTTCAAATCTTCGCTCAAAAATCTCCTAGCGTAGACGCATGCTAATGCGTTTTATCCGATGGAACCTCTAATGCTGGGAAAACATGGCGGGCAGCCAACAACGAACCAACAGTATTACATTGTGTTGCATTCTCAGTCGGCTTGATGCCCAGTGAGTCACGGTTTACTGAAAGCACAACCGGCTCAGAAGGGTCCGAGCGATGCTAGGACAAATGTACGTAAGCACAAATGTACGGATGGCAGACGTACGTAAGCAAATGTACGTAAGCAAATGTAGGTTAGCGCAAAAGTACGTAAACGCAAATGTACGTATGCGCAAAAGTACGCATGTGCAAATGTACGTAAGCGCAAATGTTCGTATGCGCAAAAGTACGTAAGCGCAAATGTACGTATGTGCAAAAGTACGTAAGCGCAAATGTACGTAAGTGCAAATGTACGTAAGTGCAAATGTACGTATGCGCAAAAGTACGAAAGCGCAAATGTACATATGCGCATGCATTTGGTTAGGTACATATGCCATACGTACATTTGCGCTTACATACATTCGCTTACGTACCTTTGCCATTCGCACATTTGCTCTTACGTATATCTGCCATCAGCGCATTTGCCATACGTACTTTTGCGCTTACGTATATCTGAGCTTACGTACATCTGCCATACGTACTTTTGCCCTTACGTTCATATCTGCATACGTACATTTGCGCTGACATACTTTTTGCCTTACGCACATTTGCAATTACGTACATTTACGCATACGTATATTTGCGCTTACGTACATTTACGCTTACGTACCTTTGCGCATACGTACATTAGCGTTTACGTATATTTTCGCTTATGTACATTAGCGTTTACGTACATTTGCGCTTACGTACATTTGCGCTTACGTACTTTTGCGCATACGTACATTTGCGCTTACGTACATTTCCGCTTACGTACTTTTGCGCATACGTAGATTTGCTCTTACGTACATTTGCGCATACGTACATTTGCGCTTACGTACATTTGCGCATACGTAAATTTTCCATGCGTACATTTGCGCTTACGTACATTAGCCATACGTACATCTGCACTTACGTACAATTGCCATACGCACATCTGCGCTTACGTACATTTGCGTGCGTACATCTGTCATACGTATATTTGCTTTACGTACATTTGTCCGGTTACCGGTCCGAGCATGAAGCCATCTGTGCCAATATGTGTCGAAGACGTTACGCTGTCAAATGCCAAGGTCACTAAAATATTGTAAACGCGTCCAGGAATAACTTTTCCGTGAGGGACGATATTGACAAAATACGCTGTTCGCTATCACGGCATCATATTAAGCAACTTCATGCTGTTTGTCAGTCACTTCCGTTCATTACCATTGCCGCTATTCCGGGGTGATACTGGCAGTGCCGGTCGGCTGGTAATGTCTCTGTGTGGGGGTGATACTGGCAGTGCCGGTCGGCTGGTAATGTCTCTGTGTGGGGGTGATACTGGCAGGGCTGGTAATGTTTTTTGTTTGGGGGTGTTTTTTCTGGGGGGTGGTGTGGTGTTTTTTTGTGGGGGGGGGGTAGTGTCGGCCGGTCGGCTGGTAATGTCTCTGTGTGGGGGTGATACTGGCAGTGCCGGTCGGCTGGTAATGTCTCTGTGTGGGGGTGATACTGGCGGTGACAGTCGGCTGGTAATGTCTCTGTGTGGGGGTGATACTCTCCGTGGCAGTCGGCTGCGTTGTGTGTTGCGCCCGTCGCATATGTTGTGTTTGCGCCGGGGGGGGTGTCGACACTGTACAGCGCTCACGCGTGCATTCCCAGCACGTGACGCGACGTCGCTCGCCGGCCGGGACCGTTACAAGGCCTATGTCGCCGCCGGGCAGGCCATCGTGGTCGAGAGAAGGAATACTCGCATGTGTGCGCCAGCGACACATAATACAACGTGTATTTTACACGCGTTGGCATGCATTAAATAAAAATGCGTACACCAAATTATCTGAGCAATTGTTGTTGTAGGTTAGTCATTAACATGTAGAACACTAAGCCCACGCATTTGAGCTAAAACAGGTTGAACCAGCCCGTGGCTGGACCAGGCTTACCGAATATGGTTGTTTGTGGTGAACTGGAGTCATTGTGTATGTTACATCACCATCGTACAAACGTTGTCATCTTACTCGTGTGTGTCTCCGGGTCCATACGTTCTCCTGTAAAACATTGCTGCTATAGCCAGCGTGTGGCCAGGGCGAGCCGACACTCCACTCCCTCACTGTCAGCATACAGGTGTACCACAGAGCGGAGAACCAGGGCCGTGTTCACACCAACATAAATATTACTAGGACATGCCACAGCCCTAACGATGAGTTGAGGGTTTTAATGCACATACATACAAGTATGTACTGAAGCCCTTAGCTGGTAGGCCTGTGCCACAAATGCCAGGCAGCAGGCTGGCTTTCCGTATCTACGTGACGAGGACATTTGACGAAAAAAATAATACTTGAATGCCCTCGGCAAAAGCAACTTGATGAGTGGCTCACGGCTTGCTCTCGTCGCACGCATAAACAGCAGAATGTTTTCGTTAGACGCACGCATCTCGTCTTTCTTAGCCCTCCCAAAATGCCTTCGCAAGTGCAGGAGGGTTGCGGGTCCAGGAGAGGGAGGGTTGCGAGTGCAGGAGGGAGATAGTTATGGATCCAGGAGTGGAGGGCTGTGGGTATAAAGGGAGGTGGGTTGTGGGTCCAGGAGGGGAGGGTTGCGAGTCCAGAAGAAGGTATTGCGGGTCCAAGAGAGGAGGGCTGCGCGTCCCGGAGGGGAAGGGTTTCGAGCCCTCTCCTAGCGTGTCCAAAAGGAAAACGATGCCGGAATACTGCAAAAGGCAGTGTATTGCACGCGACAGGATTTAAAGATCGATAACAAATTTGTATACTTCGGATCAATGGGTGGCCTCACAGGTCAGTTTATAATGATTTTCTATGCGCAAAAATCGCTCAACTTACGTTTAATCGCTCCCTGTGCAGAAACAATAATCAGCACTCATTTGACATGTCAGGATGTTTTTTTGTCGTTTAATCATGTCCTCATTCTCCGGATGATACCCGTGTGCACTGTGCTAAGCTTAGACGCATAGGTTAAGGATCAGATGAGGTTGAGTTTCAGCCTCGATTTGGAAATCTCGGAAACAGTGCCTGAGTGCACTATTTTCGTATACATATGGGTTAAAAAATGGACGCCACGTTCAGCTTCAACCTTCCACTTCACCACAGGGTGACTCAGAAACCAACAAAATAGTCATCTGAGATCAAGTTGGCTCAAGGACCTCCAATAACCTTGGATAGGTGAGTAACCTGCGTAAGCACCATAGCTGAATTGTAAACCACTCCACCACATAAAAACCGCGGACGAAGTCACGTGAACTCTTTCTGCTCATGGGAGGAAGGTAAATAGCCATCGGGACAAAGCGTGGTCATATGTAGCACATATGTATTTTTATTGGTGTATTGTTGTCATTATTGCCCTCACGTGGAAATGTGTGTGCCTATTTAAGAATCATATGTCCTCAATGTAACGCTCAACACTTCTCATCGGAAAAATCGTGACCCATTGCCAGTGACTTGGGATATTGAAGGATGAAGTCCGGTTTCGGTAACAAAGAGCCCTTTTTAATTTATTGGGCAATCTGGCCTTGTATATTATACACGGTTCGTGTGAGACATGCATCGAAGCAAGCCTCTAATGCGGAGTGATCTACAGCACAACGTCATCGCGACCGGGAGCGTGGTCGGAAGTGCGACGTTTCCCGACGTTATCGCAGGAATCCATTATCACATATGACGCCATTATTTTTCTCGGAGAAAGATAATGCATTCGTGGCTCACGCGGGTCAGAAGGAATATATATATTCATCCTTGAGAGTAAGGCTCGTAAAGCTGGCACTAAGCCGCTGCCGAGCCGCCACGCTGGCTGCCTTTCTGATACATTAGGGGCTGCAAGCATTTTTTTTTGTCTAGGACTGGCGTGTGAAATGTGCTGAGACAGTCGTAAGTTTCTAGCAGGCCATTTTCGGTCACAGGTAGAGGACAACACAACGTCCAGAAAACTCCGATCTTACGGACGTTGATAGCTGGTTCCCTGTGGTTTCGGTGAAAGTATGCATATATAAATAAGTATATATATATATATATATATAAATATATATATATATATATATATATATATAATATATATATATATATATCAATATATATCGGTATAGGTGTTTCTGACGATAATAATATTCGAGGTTTGGCTATGCATTCAAATATTATCATTTTACGTTCCATATCGCCTCAAACCAACAGCCTGTCGGCTGCCCTGGGTATCTTATCTAACCCTCAGTAGATTATGTCCAACGTTTAGAGGAACATTGGCTTCTTAAGTGGGCCGTCACCCATATGATCAGATGACCAGTACCCGCCCACCGCTCACCCAACGACTCTAGGTATCTTACGCTAACACGCACACGCACGCACACACACACACACACACACACACACACACACACACACACACACACACACACACACACACACATACATACACATACACATGCACATACACACACAATAAACATACACATAAAACACATACACATACATATCTACATACACACACACACACACACACACACACACACACACACACACACACACACACACACACACAAAGCACATTACAGTCACGGAACTCTCAACCAACAAATGAAAAACAAATCAACTTGACATATAACCTTCACCAGATATTGGAGCAAGTACAAACGGCAAGATATAACGCTGAAGGCAATTATACCCAATTGTGGCATATGACTGCTCGTGGATCCATCCCAAAGGAAATAAATCGAAAGCTGAAATAATGAAAATTAAGTGCACATTGCTGGTACAATATTCGTCCACTCGCTTTAGTTCCTCTCGCAAGTTGACCCGGCTGAGCACGATCTTGTTGTCAGACGGACCGCCGGAGGAACCACAGTTAGACGGTTCTCGCACACCTGACACGCTTGCATGGACACACAAGCAAGTGCACCTGATGACATCCGTACCAATATATTTTTTTTTAAATTATTACAAATAAATTCCCCTACGCATTAATAGGTAGGCACGAGTGCCCTTCCATGCCCGTGCGATCTAATTACGTTAAATTCCAGGGATGAGAAGTAGGTCATGGTGAGGGACTCAGGGTAGGTCACACCACTCCCCTTTCGTGTTTCTTGCTGGACAGACCCCGCCATCAGGTATTAGTAAAGGATGTTCCTGAAGCCCTCGCAGACAATTCGAAAAGCTAGTAACGTCGTCGAGGACTCCAGAAAAGATTGTGCTATAGGTTTTAATGGAGAAATAATATAAAAGCCCTAATCTTGCATGTGCATCTCCTAAACTGTTACTACACTAAGGAGAAGAGACGAACCAAGAATGAAGAAAAAAGAACGAAAAGAAAACACAATACCTGAACGAAAATATCAGAATAAGACAAGCAGATCATCATGCATAGCACATCACTATCACTGACTCATTTTCACTACACAATTTTTTTCTCCATATAGTCCATAAATAAAGTGTGCCCCAGACCTGGAGGTCTATATATTTCTCCTACTATGAATATTTTTGCTGTTACACCCGATTTCATTTTAATTTCCAGAAAACTTGTCTCAAAATTATCACTCTCAAGGTCTTTCCTTTCCCTGACCTCATATTTATTACTTACATATATTGCTGTACCTCCACCTTCACCTTCTTTTCTACTAGATGCAATGAGATTATATATTTTTTTAGACTAAAATATTGTTATAAATATTTCATCAACCATGTTTCTGACACACAAATAACTGACCAATCAACTTTAGAGCTTGTTAAAAAATGGAAACATCACATTTATTCTTGAGGGATCTTGCATTGATATGAAGTACTGAAAATCCAGTGTTGAAGTTTAGTGGTTGAGGTAAGGTTACATTGTGTGTATAGTGGTTGAGGTAAGGTTACATTTATATTTATATTGTGACAAAATATGTTCATGAGGAGGGCACTTATCATTCAAATCATTCCCTAATAATTATAATGTAGCTCCTTCAAGTTTGAGACTGCTCATTACTCAAGGAAAGAGCCAATTGGAAACAGTGATTACATCTGAAAATGGAAAACTTTGAATAATAATTGTGCATGAACATTGAACTGGAAGCACGCAAAAGAGGGAACATGAATGATAGGAAAGTAAAATGGAAAAAGGAAATTAGAGAGGTAAAGTTCACACCATTAAGAAGTATATCTTGATAAATAAATATAGATAGTTGTATGCCTAGATGAGATGATAGAGGAGCAAGGATTATATTGTAAGTGAAAGGAACACTTCCCAGACTATGTGTGGGCAGTTATCAAACATCCCTGCAGCAGTAAACCTTAGCAACACCAGATGTTTTCGATACCCCCCACCCCCACCCCACCCCCAGGTACCAATTCGCGAATTAATGGCAATAACATCACCAGGCAGCATGCCCTCTCATATGCCAATATGATAGTAGATTAACACATGTTCAATGTTCAAAATCAATAAATAGGTCCAGACTGAACTGATTATATGTAAACTGGCATACTAGATACCTTCTGTAATGTTAATTTGCCAAGACCATAAACTAAGATGATCATATATTCAGAAAGAATAAATATTAACTCATCACTTGAGTGTTAACTGAAAGTCAGTGCAGTAATGTATGTTCAATCTGTTATCTTACTTTAAACCTTTACATTAATTTAATTTTATATTGCATTTTGCCATGTTAAGGTTCACATTACTAAGATCTTCCTGGTGATCAAGGGACCAGGGAGCAGCATTGCCAAAGTTGTTCATGGCCAACCGTCCTTCATAACGTACAGTACAGCTGTACTGTACACATATATCACAACACTGTACAGCTGTACAGTGTTGTGATATATGAATAATATTGCAATCTCATACAATCCCTGCCTCAAGTTATTGCAAGCTTGACATGATATGATGAGAAATCATCGAGTTGATGCTTGCTGTGAATTAAAAAAGTGCATGAGTGTATAAGGGCCCCCCAGTGTCCAGATTAAAATATTTAAACTGGTGCTTTTCAGCAGCCCACATACATGCATACACACATTCACTCGACTAGTACCGAAGTGGGTCCAATAGCACAATGGCAGACCGATCCGGTACCAGCCTGGGGGCTTGATGCAAGTGAAATATCACATTCACTACCCAAAAGTATCAAGTCAAGCAAGCTTAATAAACTTGTACCATTGAAGATGTAAAACATCACTGTTGGGATTTGGGTAGCAGCAGTGTCTGGCTGCATTCACGCCAAACTATGCTGCCCCCCCCTTTGATGGTACAGCAGTCACAGCATGTTTCTCTGCCTTTCCAATATCACAACACAATCCAATTAATACCAGTACCTTTCATAAAATGTGCCACTGTCCACCTCAGTGCTAGGCAACATTGAAGCGAATGTTATAAAAGCATATTGACCAATACTCTGACCATGAACTAGCCGCTCGTCCTGGCCCTGACTCTCCAGGTTAGCTTAGTGTCAGGAGGCGGTTTTACAGTGGAAATTTTCTCTCCCGTCTAGTCGCTTTTGATCCTTCCAAGTCATTCCTGGCCTGAGCTAAAACATTCCCGACATGAGCTAAAAAGTACATCGGAGAACATTTCATATTACTAAGAATTGGTTTCAATCAATTTTCTCAGCTTTTTCGTTGACAAAAATTGTTGTATGGTGGTGGGAAGAAAAATATGTTAGACGGATTGTTTTTAGCATAATTTTCCTTAAACCATTATATATTCCGAAACCCATATCCCAATAGACGGCAAGTAACAAATCAGTCGGTGCACGAGCGTCATACTCGTGGGGTGTGTTGTGAATATTTATTAGTTGTGCGGTGTGAGCATGTCGGGAGTATCAGGTATGGATTTATAAACTTGGTTCACATCGATTAAGTATACTTTTGTTATCATTTTCTCTACCGTTGCTCAGGAAGTTGACTTATAACCGCATCATTCGCTAATTTAACCATAGCGCCAATTTGTCATCTGGCAGTCATTTGTCGGCTGCCAGATACAGTAGAGCCGAGTGCCGTCTCCACGTAAATCGGAAAGCTTATTGCAATTTGCTGATGTTCGTAAGTTTAATATTACTTATTCAGCAGCCTCAATAGCAAAACCTATTTCGTTATTAAAACTGATGTGAGAATTAGATTTGGTGGTCGCTTTTAATTTATGCGGATCATTATGCCAGGTCTTCTCCCTCTATCTTGTTCCTGAGACCACGTGACCTGTGAGCAAAAGGCCGCTGTAAAACCACCTACTGATAAATGCATCTAATTAATATTATCTGTATTTGTTGTCAATATATATGTAGCATGTACGCAAAAACTGTACCATTCTTGAACAGACATTTTGAATAAAGAGGTAATATATTTATATATTGCAGATTGGTTTTGATTTAGTGTTAGTTTCATCTTGCATGAATAATTAGTAATTGATTTTGTGGAAAAAGACAGGAAAGCATGTTATCTTATATTATGCAAGTTCGCGGCATTCAATTAGTTATAGCTTTAACCCCATCATGAATTCTAAATACTAATAGCATAGCTGCCCCAAGGAGGGAGGGGAAACAACATGCATCTGATGACAATGGGTACTTAGGTATGTTAGAGAAATGGCTATGGTTTTATTGCCATAAGTGAGAGATTTAGAAGCAACAGTTGATGATACTAATGTATGTTATTTTTCAACATAACTGCTGCTTATATTTCTGTTCAATTCATGTAGTAGATACTCTGCTGGAAATATTTTTGTTTCTAGAACTAGCTGTTTATTTAGGAAGGCCTGCAATAGGTAGTTAGGTACCTGGGTGATTAGGTAACTCGCACTACCCAGGAGGTAGATATTTGGTCTGATGCTTGGTAGGTTGGTATTCAGCCAGGTACTAGATAAATAGGTTAGTAGGTACAAGATCTTTAATACAATGTTTACATAATGCATATTTAGGTCCAAAATACACAAACATACCTATATAGGTAAATATATCTACCTAGGCATATACCTACCTAGGTGCACACATATTCATATATATATAGTGGAATAGAGATTCAGGAACTGTGTCCCTAATCCAATGTCCCCACTCCAGCCTAGTTACCTAAGATGTCAACAAGCCATAAACTTTATCGAAAATCAAGTATCCAACCCCACGTTTAGTTAAGCACGTTTAGTTAAAAACATTGGGAATTGTCAGCACATCACACAGAAGATGTATGACGCGTTTATATTACAAGATGTTGAGTGGCCAATTGCTCCAATTTCACTTGAAGGACAAAGTGACCGGGTGAAATGACTTGATAATAAAACGAACTACACATCATAAGAGAGTTTGTTTCAATGTTGTTTAAATTTGACCATTGGAAATTACTTGCACCTCCTCTAGAAACTAGAATATAGCATTAATCATAGCAAGCCTAATCTGGTGGTGTTCCTTCACAAACCCACCACCAGAGTGGCGCCACCGGTATTATGTCCGCTCATGACGCCTAACGTGAGCTGTTTCTCCAACTACACGTGTCGCACCAGCCCTGTGAAGGAGCCGCCTTGTCCAGCTTCTCCTTCTCTATTAGATTCAAAATGGCTCCTTCACGTGACCGGTATTGATCGCACCGCGCCACTGCAACTACTACGATTCAACCACAAGCCAAACTCACGAGGCCGCTAATCCAGACCATCTCAACCTTGCACTGCCGCTGTCAAACTTCAACTGACCAGTACCTCGCTCATCACTGCTCGCTGTTAACTCATCGGCCAACGACCGAGATCGAATACTCCGGAGCAAAGCCGTATTCGTCCCATCCGAGCCGCATACAGCTCTAACGCTCTACAGCGCCACATATTGTTGTCCGGCACAACCACTACCTGGCGTGACGTCACCAGGCAGCAATTCTTAACGCCGCCGCCGAGTGGTCCGGGTGTTTTTAATTTTCTGCTGCGCGCTCTTTTTAATCCGGAGCAGTGCCGCGCCCCGTTGGAAAACTTGTCCGAAGTTCTTTACGCCAGCAATGTTTACAAGAGCACGAAGGGCATAACTCCCAGCGAGAGAGTAAGTCCGCCCTGATGAAATCACCGTAGTTTGGCCGCAGGCACGACTGCTCACTGATGCTTCTGAGCCGGCAACCGCAACATCAAGAGTAGATACCAGGCAAGTCTCAGGAGTCTTCGAAGCAAGCATGCGAGGAGGTGTTTCAGCCGGAACGGTGCTGGCAACGGTTGACGATGTGATGCCACGGTGGTTTGTTGTCCATGTTATGCGCCAACAGGTATCTGCTCAGTTATGGACTAGGTCAAGGCATGGGAACACGACACACAACGAACGCTATTAGAAACATTTACTGTGCGATTACGCAGTAGCATACTTTGTGTTCACAACACTTTGTTTTAATGCGTAGACGATACGATAACTTGTTTTTAATGATAAGGCAATCAGGCACTAGATACAACGAAAGTCATGATCTGCCTTTTCACAACACTAACGTTATCGTTCAGCATATCGACTTGAGACGAAAAATCAACAAACGCACGTTCGGGCTGATCATTTAAGGAGACTGTTTGCAACAGTGTTCACCATACCAAAAGGAATATGAAGCAAAGAGACAGACCCTCTCCGCGTAGTACGATGTCGTGCATTCAGAGCGAATGCTCTTCAACGTGTTTTGCTCATCCATCGTTCCGCGGAACACTTTATATGCAAACAGAATGTCCGATCGCTCACGTTAAGTACGCAGCCGCTGTATGCCATGTACTCTGAATAGGTCCTGGTAATATAGAGATGGTTGTGTTTTGCCCGTGTTATAAGCCAGCTACACTAGGAACTTGTGTTCCACAAACTCAAGTGTGACTAAATGGCTTTGTGCTCCACCTGACCAAATAACGGAACTCTTTTCTAGCACATCGGACATTAGCATTGTACGCTGCGAAAACTGCTTGTTTGTTGAGTTCAAGTCTAGTCCGACATGCGGCTGACTGGAATGTGTGGATCAAGAGCTCATGTGCTTTATTGCTTTTAGATGCTGTTGAACTAAGATGATCATCAAAGTAAGCTTTTTCTGGAAAGACACCGAGGTCGCGAATGGTTGTGACATGCTCCAAAATGGTTCTGTGACTTTTTGTAACTGGATTTAATCGATTTTCGTTTTAATTTTGTGCGAACGAAATCGTATTATATTGCATTTTACCGCATAATAATCCACCCGGCGGACAGCTGAGCCAACATCCTTCTGCGGCACAATGGCGGCACTAACCTGACAAACCTTCCGATATGTTTAGACATCGTCTGCAAACATGAGGAAGCTGGCGCTTCTTACTGTCAGTTATTTGGGTTTTAGGGCGCGTCGACTGCTGTGGTCATTTTGCGCTTCTTACTGTCAAAGTCATGTCATCTGCGTGTGAACTGAATGGCAATGGCGGTAGCATGTCGCACTTTGGCGTCTCCCACCTGACGGGTACCCAGTCGAAGACATTTCCGTAGCCAACTACTCTCTGTTTCCTTCCTTCCATATTTGACGTCAGCCAGGAGAGCGCCTGGTCGCTTATACAGTATATTTTTCAAGCTGAAATAAGTAGAGGATGATCAAATAGTATAATTGATAATTATTTCACTTTGGAACATACTGCACAAATCCGTGTAGACTACGACCAACTGGAAATCATCATGGATGCTGACCAAGCAGAAAACAAAGGCCAGATGTGTGGTATAGGACCGGCGAGGAACAAAGTGCTGATAACTATGCGCCTGAACGTGGCAATACGTTCCCATGCAAATGACTTTCTGGAACACTTTCCAACGGAGAAAATGCAAATAAACTGTATTGTAATTTTGAGGAAGCTATTTAGAGTTATTTGTGAACAGTGAAACAATGTTTGTCTCTTCCGACTGCTCGGAACAAGAATGTCATTAGACAAGGAAACGCGGAAAGGTCTGGACCGTGGCACAGCCAGCACTTCAGGGCATTACATTAAAAGACGAGCACTAATGCCGTGTAAGCCGAACGCCCTTGCCTGCGGGTAGACTACGCAATGCCGTCTCCATCGTATCATAAGACACAGTTCAAGTATGTTCCACGATCCCCAATAATTCCGGGACGACCGTTCAACCTCTGGCCTGATTTTGTTTATGCAACTGTGCGACTCAGCCCAGTTGGTCTTTCAACATCGCCTGCCACAAGACTGCCGGCAGGCCCGTGCACAAGGATGCACTTAGTCGGCTTAAAGCACTTCACAAATGACCAGCGACGTTTTGAGTCCACGACGAATATTCCAACTAAGCTTTCCAACCATTCGATGGTAGGATATCGGCCACCGCGCGTGTAACCTAAGCTCGTTTAGATGAACTTTCATCTCTTATGGTATCATCACCGGAGTGACGTCACATCCGCGCAAATGCGGCTGGCTTGACGCACAATGCCGCCTCGCCTCGGGGTCTCAGCGAGAGAGATACTCTTCGTTGTGTTACACATGTAATATTATCTCTAATAGCTGCTATCGCACTGCGATGGAACAACGAGACAGCACTGTCTACATCTCTGTCATCCAATATGTCCCGAGACAGCACTGTCTACATCTCTGCCATCCAATATGTCCCGAGACAGCACTGTCTACATCTCTGCCATCCAATATGTCCCGAGACAGCACTGCCTACATCTCTGCCATCCAATATGTCCCGAGACAGCACTGACTACATCTCTGCCATCCAATATGTCCCGAGACAGCACTGTCTACATCTCTGTCATCCAATATGTCCCGAGACAGCACTGTCTACACCTCTGCCATCCAATATGTCCCGAGACAGCACTGTCTACATCTCTGTCATCCAATACGTTCCGAGACAGCACTGTCTACATCTCTGCCATCCAATATGTCCCGAGACAGCACTGTCTACATCTCTGCCATCCAATATGTTCCGAGACAGCACTGTCTACATCTCTGCCATCCAATATGTCCCGAGACAGCACTGTCTACACCTCTGTCATCCAATATGTCCCGAGACAGTACTGTCTACATCTCTGTCATCCAATATGTCCCGAGACAGCACTGTCTACATCTCTGCCATCCAATATGTCCCGAGACAGCACTGTCTACATCTCTGCCATCCAATATGTCCCGAGACAGCACTGTCTACATCTCTGTCATCCAATACGTCCCGAGACAGCACTGTCTACATCTCTGCCATCCAATATGTCCCGAGACAGCACTGTCTACATCTCTGCCATCCAATATGTCCCGAGACAGCACTGCCTACATCTCTGTCATCCAATATGTCCCGAGACAGCACTGTCTACATCTCTGTCATCCAATATGTCCCGAGACAGCACTGTCTACACCTCTGTCATCCAATATGTCCCGAGACAGCACTGTCTACATCTCTGTCATCCAATATGTCCCGAGACAGCACTGTCTACACCTCTGTCATCCAATATGTCCCGAGACAGCACTGTCTACACCTCTGTCATCCAATATGTCCCGAGACAGCACTGTCTACATCTCTGCCATCCAATATGTCCCGAGACAGCACTGTCTACATCTCTGTCATCCAATATGTCCCGAGACAGCACTGTCTACACCTCTGTCATCCAATATGTCCCGAGACAGCACTGTCTACACCTCTGTCATCCAATATGTCCCGAGACAGCACTGTCTACATCTCTGCCATCCAATATGTCCCGAGACAGCACTGCCTACATCTCTGTCATCCAATATGTCCCGGGACAGCACTGTCTACATCTCTGTCATCCAATATGTCCCGAGACAGCACTGTCTACATCTCTGCTATCCAATATGTCCCGAGACAGCACTGTCTACACCTCTGTCATCCAATATGTCCCGAGACAGCACTGTCTACATCTCTGTCATCCAATATGCCCCGAGACAGCACTGTCTACATCTCTGTCATCCAATATGTCCCGAGACAGCACTGTCTACATCTCTGCTATCCAATATGTCCCGAAACAGCACTGTCTACATCTCTGCCATCCAATATGTTCCGAGACAGCACTGTCTACATCTCTGCCATCCAATATGTCCCGAGACAGCACTGTCTACACCTCTGTCATCCAATATGTCCCGAGACAGCACTGTCTACATCTCTGCCATCCAATATGTCCCGAGACAGCACTGTCTACATCTCTGTCATCCAATACGTCCCGAGACAGCACTGTCTACATCTCTGCCATCCAATATGTCCCGAGACAGCACTGTCTACATCTCTGCCATCCAATATGTCCCGAGACAGCACTGTCTACATCTCTGCCATCCAATATGTCCCGAGACAGCACTGTCTACATCTCTGCCATCCAATATGTCCCGAGACAGCACTGTCTACACCTCTGTGATCCAATATGTCCCGAGACAGCACTGCCTACATCTCTGCCATCCAATATGTCCCGAGACAGCACTGTCTACATCTCTGCCATCCAATATGTCCCGAGACAGCACTGTCTACACCTCTGCCATCCAATATGTCCCGAGACAGCACTGTCTACACCTCTGTCATCCAATATGTCCCGAGACAGCACTGTCTACATCTCTGCCATCCAATATGTCCCGAGACAGCACTGTCTACACCTCTGTCATCCAATATGTCCCGAGACAGCACTGTCTACATCTCTGCCATCCAATATGTCCCGAGACAGCACTGTCTACATCTCTGCCATCCAATATGTCCCGAGACAGCACTGTCTACATCTTTGTCATCCAATATGTCCCAAGACAGCACTGTCTACACCTCTGTCATCCAATATGTCCCGAGACAGCACTGTCTACATCTCTGTCATCCAATATGTCCCGAGACAGCACTGTCTACACCTCTGTCATCCAATATGTCCCGAGACAGCACTGTCTACATCTCTGTCATCCAATATGTCCCAACGGATGCTGCGCAGTCACTGTCACAACGTATCACAGTCAGCTATTATGCTTGAGAGCTTTATTCCTGCTGGGTAGGGGAGGGGTACTAACAGTGTGACGCTGTGAACCTATGACGTCACGTGGTGTGACGTTGTGACGTCATCACCAGTGGACGTTGCAGTCTTGTGACAGGGTGATTTGGCGCTGCAGCATTGCAATGCTCCAACGCCAAATCTTGCTCCGATGCATTGGAGCAAAGAGTGACAAGGGCCATACCCCAGATTGTCGGGAACTTTGATCACACCCCTTAAGGAGGCAGGGTGATGCAACACCGCTACTGATTTTCACGACCACGGAGAAAACGTGGGGCGTGGCCACATTGCTGCTTGGTGTAGCAGATGCGGATGCGGTATGCGGTATGCGGATGCCGATGATGTAGCAGATGCGGATTTCGTTTGTCGACCTTGCGCTATGCCACTTTTCTTTAGGATATCATGTCAGATCACTGACCGGCAATGTTATAAGACAGTTCTGTCAAGTCGTTTGTTTCGACGGAGTCGTTAGCTGTCGGCAATTAACCTCACTCGTTGCTCTCAAATGATCAATGTTGATCGCGGTAGAGTGTCAGACAACTAGTCAAAGGTGGTGAAATAGGTCATTCACCTTGTCAAGGCAATGTGAAGTAATTGGCCTGAGTTAAGCTCCTTCTATTGGTATTTTATTCGAGTTCATCGCCCAAATTTCCTTAGAGCCCATGCAACACGTGACATAGCACCGCACGAAACTATAGGCGTATCCGGTAGGGCAACCAGGTTAAGCTTATGGAGCCATGTATTTATAAGATATGCTTCAATTGCCAATATAAATATGCCGAAATGTGCAGATTTTCATTCTCTACAAAAAAGTTAAAGTACGAACCTGGCTAGTTCAAACAGATTTCGCATACAAAACAAAAATGAGCGAGCCGCGCCGAAAAGATCATCTTTTGGATGTTTCGCCTCCTTTGATCCCGAGGACCATAACTTCAAGCTTGTGCACATGAGAGTTTCTCCAGGAAGCCACGCACACTATTAATGACGCTGCCCTAGTTCCGTTACATTCCGAGATCTTAAGGAGGTCATATTGCCTCCCGGTCCGAGTGCTTTGCGATCGGTATGATCTCGAGCGGGCGTTAAGTGTTTTTATTTTACGTGCTTTTTGAAAACTTTCTGGGAGTAGTTGTCCGAACATAGTTCCTTAAAACTGTATCTGCATAATTACTTCCATGGTGTGCATAATTGTTTTCATGGTTGACTGGTCTGGAAAATAAGAACACAAAAATGATTAAACTGTTCTTAGTATAATTCTTCCTAAGAACATGAACGTCGTATAATATATACGCTGAAATGCCAGCAATAATACGGCGTGTATGTTGTCTTCCTTACGATACTGGTGGTAGTGGATTGTCTGATGCTAAATTAACTTTGTTCTTCCAAATTGGTTCCAAATATGTTTTGCTCTCTGAACCTTCATGGACATTGCTGCTTTACCCTCTACACTTTATGCTGGTAGTGCCCACCATCGTTGTTCCACAGTAAACATGTTAAAACAACACGCACGCATACACACATGATCTCTACTTCCCAAGAACGATCTGATTGGGCTCAAACGCAAGTGGAGAAAACGTGATTTCGCATCTGAGACCGGCTTTTCGGCGGATCACGGCGGGTCTGCTGGCGCGCGAGCGCCGGACCTGCCGCAATACCCGCAGCTGCCATCAGCCAGAAGCGCCGACGTTTGTGAGCGGAATTTCGAGCCGGCGCGTGACCCGCTCACCTTTCCCGGCCGCTCTCCTCTCAACGCTGGACGGTTAGCGTTCCAAACTACAGGGCCCGCGTCGCGCGCAAAAAGCGGTCCTCGCCGCGAGGTTCACCGCGCTCGCTTGGCCTCCACGGCGTGGGCGCGCGAGCGGCGTGCGTAGACAGCGCTGCGTCGCACCGCTCCGTGACCGGGCTCGTTCGACCCTCTCGTTGGCCGACGACCACGAATCCGCGCCACAACGGGTAACCATTCTGTTTACGAGACAAGCGCGCAGTAAAAAGCCGTAACCGGGCCACCATTACCACACGTTTGACCGTCCCTGGGGCTCTCGGTGAAGACGGTCCGCGGAGTCACCGCCACATCACAGGTCCATCCCAGCATCATCACAGCACCATCACAGCACCATCACAGCACCACCACAGATCCATCCCAGCACCATCACGGACAGCCCCAGCAAGGACAGAGGCTTCTGAGTGGTCCACACAGTCACTGCCCCACCACAGGTCCATCCCAGCACCATCACGGACAGCCCCAGCGAGGACAGAGGCTTTTGGATGGTCCGCATAGTCCCCGCCCCACCACAGGTCAATCCCAGCACCATCACGGACAGCCCCAGCGAGGACAGAGGCTTCTGGGTGGTCCACAGAGTCACCACCCCATCACAGGTCCATCCCAGCATCATCACAGCACCATCACAGCACCATCCCAGCACCATCACAGCACCATCACGGACAGCCCCAGCAATATGATGACAAAGATGGCAAAATGAGGGTTCAGCTGGTTATTCTGCAATGGGGAGATGGTCGAGTGGCGGAGAGGAGAGAAGAGCGGCGTGTTCTGGGCCGGGGACTGGTCATTCTGCTACAAAATTATCGAGGCTGTGCAGTTGACTGGAGAGCAGTCGGTGAAGAGTCTGGGTCGAACCGTAAGTGCGTTAAATTAGTCGCGTGCATGAATTCATGCCAGAAATGCGGTGGCACGACGCTTATCAACGAATGAAGTCAATTCGAGTTATCCTACTAATGTCAATCAATGCAGACAGCTCCACGGATCAAATCCAGCACGGCTTTGGCACGAACGGTTGCAATTGTGACCGATGGTTCCTGGCACCGCAAGTATTGCTGGGCGTTTGTCGTCTCTGTCACAACAGCCGCTGCGATGACACAAGGCAAATCTAGGTGCTGGTCAGATACTGAAAGTGTCAGTGTTGGTTTTGCTGGTCGACGTCTGCACAGTTAGGTCGCGCACATTGTTGCGTCATTACTCGCGCAACTGTGTTTATCGACAACCGTACAAATCGACTGGGAACCTCGGTTTTCAACTCGCGTTCCGGGCAACAGACATGGTGAGGCGCAGAGGAGAGCTCGACTCTGGCTTTAATACAGGACTAATGCGGATTGTCCAGGGATTAAGGAGGAAATTGTCAGAAGAACTGCACTGAAATTCCGACAGCCACGATACCTAAAGCTGATGAGGAGGATAGGAGAAGCACTTGAGGAGAATATCTGACCTTTTGAGGTAAAGGATGTCGTTTTTGATGTCGAACTCAGCTGCATATATCAGATGCAGCAACATCTATGTGGCATTCATTCATACAGCAATGCTCAGAAAGAAAGACTGAAGGCGGACATTTTTAGTTTGCTGTACTCTGTCCTTTAACTGGGCCATGTGGCTATATGGAGGAACCGCCATGCAGTGCTGCATGTTACTAGTATTTAGCATCAACGATTGTTTATCCCCACCAACTTGGCGAGGCTGTGACGTCGCAAATCGGATGAGAATATCAACGGACGTAGTGGGTGGACAGAAGTAGAAGAATCAAATCAGCGATATCCAAGGGCGTGTAATACACTACAGGTATGTCAACTATCTTAATACACTACAGGGATATGAACTATCTTAATGTACTACACATGTATGCCAACTATCTTAATTCACTACAGGTATGCGAACTATCTTAATACACTACAGGTATATGAGTTATATCTTATTACACTACACAGGTATACCGACTATCTTAATACACTACGCAGGGACACCAACTATCTTAATACACTATAGATATATGAAGTACCTCAATACACTACACGTATAACAAATATTTGCATCCCGCTTCGAACACCCACTGATCTTAGTATCACATTCAGTGCTGGATATATCTCACGAAGCCAGGGGGTGGGTCCACGTCCTTATCAAAATACAATATTTTCTGATTGAATGGAGGAAACGGCAACTCAACATTAGCAGGGAACCAAACCAGCGGGTCCAGACCTCCCCCCCGACCCATCCAGGATCTCCAGCCATGTCCACAGTCCGCCCAGCCGCTACTCCCCGCTGCAAAGAAGAAGCGTTGCCGCGCCAGCCCAGTGCAACTGAAGGACCTCCCTGTTGTAGCTGTTATTTACACTGTCCCGCACCCTTCATCTTCAGTGATCGAGAAAAGTTGGGACGAATGGAGAATTGCCGAATTGTGTGTTGACGAGTTGTGGATGCTGCCAGCACCACCAGCTGTCTCCTCGTGTGCTCTATGAACTTGGCCGAATCCATATGTTGGCGAAGTAGGTGGATGCTTGGCCGCATCCATATGTAGGTGAAGTAGGTGGATGCTTGGCCGTATCCATATGTAGGCGAAGTAGGTGGATGCTTGGCCGTATCCATATGTAGACGAAGTAGGTGGATACTTGGCCGTATACATATGTAGGCGAAGTAGGTGGATGCTTGCGGCGCAAGTGTCACTCTCAGAAGAACAGGCGCTAAGTTATTCCGACGTTTATCATTACATGGACTCCACTGTGGATCTGGTGTCTTGGCCGCTGAAGATGTGCATTTGCGGCGTTGGAGGTTTAGCTGTGGCGGCGATGACGGGCCTCTCGACTGTTGGCTCAGCTGCAGTGGACCGACGTGTTCTGGATCGTGATTGGCGGACGGTCGTGGCGTGACCTCACCGGGTCGGGTCAGAGGACACTGAGCCGGGATGTAGTTTTTTTTTCGGTAGAGGGTTGTGAGCGGTGGCCGATTGTGGTCGTGCAGCCCGGTGGTGTCTGGGAACGAGTTGTACCCAGAAGACTGCAATAAAGGCCCATCTCCGGTCATCTTGATTACGAGCCGTGGCAAAGAGACCAGTGCCGTAACATGCGGGATACTAAGGTTTCAGATTTATTTAGGAGCCGATATGCATCGAGCAGCGAGGAGATACTGCAAAAGAACTTCACATTGCATTTTACCAACTTTCAAACATGTGGCAAATGCGTGGGCCTAACTGAAATAATCAACTACTCTGTTTTCCACCACTATCTGATGTTGGAACTTTTCCACCACTATCTGATGTTGGAACTGTAGGCAAGCATATCAAATTTAGGAATATTTGTTGGACATTATATGCGGTGTCTAGCCAAATGATCCGTGATTTTCCCTCATTTCCTCGCTAGGGGTATCATTTCCAGGCATTAACTAAAGTGATTTTTTTTAACGGTCGGACATTCGTTGTAAACAAGGAGCTGGAACGTAGCTCCCAAGCCGCCTCTATGCCGATTTCCATTTCCAGACAACATGTTGACACCGCAACAAGGAAGTAGCACCACCCTGGTGCCAGCCCGTGGCCTTTGATTCTGACAGTCCGTCACGTCAGTATGGGCGACTGCAGCAGTTTCTGTTGTTTGTGGCTACTATCAACCACATCACTGTGGTGTAGTTCTCGTTGGCTCGTGAAGTAGTCTAGGGTGGCTCGTTGTGGCGACAACTCCCGTTCAAAGTATTGCGGTACTTTAGCGTTATATTTGACTGTGTGAGTAAGGGCCGAAAAATGACAAGTGCCGACAGTATTTTAGCCGTCTCTGTCGGCACTACAAAGACAGTTTTACAACAGCGGCACACCCGTACGTCTAGACCGCACGGCGCGCTCTCGTCGTCTCTCCGGCCGCGCGCCACCGGCCGACAGCGCGCGACGTCAGCGTTACGCGCAGAGGCAAACCCAGTCGGTTTCCTCTGCAGAGCCGGCGGCGACCCGCCGGCGGGCGACGGTCCCCGGCGGCCGACGCGGCTCCAAGGCCACATAACACGCGTAAAACATGAACAATGTTACATCACACAAATTAACGGAATCGCCTAGGGACGATGCCAGTCATAGATGCTACAGGCCATTATATATCGTTAGAGACAATTAAAACAAACAAAAGCAAGCGACAAAACTAGGCTCTCTGCTTACAAATATAGTCGAACCAAAGTCCGTTCGAGCTGCCGTTGCTTCGAAACCTCGATCAGTTTTGTCGCTGACCTCTAACGGAAGAATATCTTGCGTCTAGAACTCTGACGGGAAAACATCTTGTGAACTATGGGGTCCACTGATACTTCATGCAGCCAAAGTCCCTTTGTGGAACCGTAACAGTTGGTGCACTCTATCTTTATTGGACTGCCAATATGTTTTCGTGCAATAGGGGTCCAGCAGTGAAAGGGGGTGGTGTAATGCTCTATGTGAATAGCTTATTCAGTTCTCAAAAAGTAGCAGATGGGGTAAAAAATGTGTGTGGAGTCCATTTGGCTTGATGTCGCTGTGGGAAAAGGCAACAGCAATAAACTGAGGATAGGAGCTTTGTACCGATCAGGAACATTTCCACATTATCAGCAACTGGAGCTCGATAAGGTGATTGGCGAGGAAATCAGTAGAAACTTTCGGAGGAAATGCCTTATTCTTGGTAGACTTTAATCTAAAAGGATATGAAAATGTTGGGGTTGGCTCCCCATCATGTAAAATGTTTAGGAAATGCCTTGAAGAGGAACTGTTCTTACACCAGTCTGTAATGGAACCAACTAGGCAGGGCTCATTCTTGGACCTTGTCTTCTCAGATTTAAGTGATTTAGTCCAAGACTTGACTGTAGGAAAAACTCTGGAAGAAGTCAGCATAACATAGTGAGATTCAAGGCACAAGTAGAGGGCACAATCAAGGATAATTTGACAAAGGTTCAAAATTGTAAAAGGGCAGACTTTGACTGCATGAGAGCGACTTTAAGTGCCATAAAATTGGAAGAAGAATTCTCCAATTTAAATGCCTGTGAAATGTGGGAAAAGTTCAAATCTTACTTGAGGGAAATTCAGATTAGACATGTCCCCAAAAGCAAAGGCGCAAAAGAAGGGTAGGAAAGCCAGCATGACTTACGCCAGATTTGATAAAAGCAATTATGGCTAAGAAAGATGCATTTAGAGTGTTTAAGGAAGCTTCAAATATCGTAAATCTAAGGTCGTATCAAAAAGCTAGAGACGCTGTGAAGCAGTAAACCAGAGCAGCAAAGCGAGCAAAATAATTGGATTTGGCTAGGAACTGTAATGGGAACAACAAAAAGTTCTTTAGTTTTTGCAAGCTGAGTAAAGTTTCTAGCACAATTGGTCCACTGGAAGTAAATTGGACTATATTGAGTGAGGATGGTGAGATGGTTGAGGACCTGAGCAAGCGGTTTAAATCAGTGTTTACATCGATGGGCGCTATATGACCATTGCAGTCGATGCGCCCTTTAAACCCAAATAACTAACTAAGTGTTTACATTGGAAGATATGACTAATCTGCCAACCGTATACCACAGTTCAGTGACAGGTGATCGGATAAACGATGTTGACTTCATTGATAGTGATGTTGTTTTCAATCATATCAGGAAAGTAAAGCCAAACAAGGCAGCAGGACCTGATGCAATTTATGCTAGGGTATTGCGGGAAGCTGAAAAGGAGCTGGCAATTCCACTTAGTATAATATTTTGTAGAACAGTTTCACAAAATGAAATTCCAACAGATTGGAAACGGGCAAATGTAGTTCCTATTTTCATGAAAGGAGAAAGAGGGAAAGTTGAAAACTATAGGCCAGTAAGCCTCACATCCCTTGTTTGCAAGGTACTCCAATCAATTATCAAGGATATAATAGTTAGTTCTCTGGAAGGAAACATATTGATTCAAGATACTCAACATGGGTTTAGAAAAGGGCGATCGTGTTTCACATATCTCTTGGACTTTTGAATTTCGCTACAGAACAATTTGATCAGGGAAATCAGGTTGATGGAGCATATCTTGACTTTAGTAAGGCCTTTGACAAGGTACCCCATAAACGGTTAATGATGCAGCTTCAGGTCCATGGTATTGCAGGTAGCATCTTAAAATGTATAGCATTGTGGCTTTCAGATAGAGAGCAGAGAGTTAGGACAGTCTTTCTTCACCAACAGGGTAGTAGAACACTGGATCCAGCTGCCAGAAACCATTGTCAGTAGCAGCACACTGAACATCTTTAAAAACAGCATAGACGATCATTATAAGAATAAAGGGCTTGCTTTTCGGTATTCCAGGGAGGGCTGATCGACGGATTTGGTGGGCAACTGGTTCAGTGTCCAGAGTGCAACCAAAAAGGGACCTTGTGGCTCATAGTTTCACTGATATTTTATGTCTTTATGTCTTATGCACAACATTGCCAAGGTAGCACCGTACTGACGATGGAAAAATCAGCCGTATTGGTGACTATAAAACATAAACCTTATTGACGTCCCGTGCAAGTCCTCATACAGGAGGCACTGGGAGTATGTTCCTCCCCCGCAAAGCGGCACCCCTCTGGCCGGAAGAAGGTGCCCCACAGAAAGGCTCGCGTGCATGCCCCTCCCCACTCGACGGATTGTTCGAAACGCCCTTTCAGAGGAAAAGGCCAAAAGGTGCCCCTGTAATATACTTCAGTGCATTGCCCCCGCTAAGCTAAGCGCACAGCACACCAGCACATGGAACACTGCGTGACGAATGTCAATTTTAGGGAAGACATTTTTGACACGGCGAGAGACAACGCAAATCTTAGGGTGCTTGAATCGATGTATATTCGTAGCCACAAACTACCGCTAAATACACAAACTACGTCACGGTATGTTTTATAACAGGTGTCGGTATGTCAGATTGCACACTGTGCTGAGAGTTAGCTACGTGGGAGAAAGGATTGCACATTTTGGGTGTGTTACTTGAGGAGCTGTGTGAGAAGTGGTGTCATTATTTTGTCACATGCCGTGAATTTGTCATGCTCGTAAAATTGTGATGTGGGTTGGAGCAGGGGGTGCGCTCCAGCATTTTAGTCCAATAAAAAAGGGAGACGCTTGAGCCGACCAATCAGCGTTTGACGACCTCCGTCGGTCGTGACAATGGTAAACAAACATATTTTGTCTTTAGTGCGGCGAAACCGGTGACATTCACACAAATACCAAATTTGTTTTCCTGTCAGCGGTGACATTGTGATAAAGTAGTATTAAAGATCAAGATTAAAGTAGCAAGAATGTCTTTGTAGAAAATTAGCACGAAAAAATGGAACAACATATGAATAATAGCTTCCACAAGTTTTTCCCTACAGCCTTTACTATTGCCACGATCGGCGGAGGTCGTCAAGCGCTGATTGGTCGGTTCAGGTTTATAGAATTGATGGTCCTCTCAAGCGTCTCCCTTTTTGGGAAGCGGAGCGTTCTACCTGGTGTTCTATAGCCTTGGGTTGGAGTATGTAAGTTCGTGATCAGGGCCAAAGGCCTAAGCGTCGAAGATATATTTTGGACAGTGTTTATGTAGAATTTTCTTCTTCCCCAATGATTCTAAAAAATCAACGTCCTTGCTCAACCACTACATCATTCACTCACTCACACTCGCTTCACTCGTTCATCACACGCTTTTGGAAAACGTGTTGTTTTCCCCATATCTGTGCTTCGTTCACCTGATCATTAGGCATGCAATAAGATTAGTCTTACATTAGCCAGTAAAGCTCCTAAATGTGACAAACTAATCATTGGAAATCAGCAGGAGCTGCAAGTGCATCAATGCAGTTTCAACAAAAGTCTGTGACAGCCAAGTAATTGGCATACTCCTTGCATTTTCATCGAGCCTAAATAGTATGAGATCAAGATGTAGGCAAGTTCGGCTTGCCTGGCAGTGATAGCCTTGCTCCGCGACAACTGGTTCGCAAACCCAATGACCGTCACTTGCCATTGTATTGATCGGCGAACGATTAGCAAAACGGCAATAGCTTGGCGTGCAACCCAGAACAGCGAGCAGACACCGACACGCGTCTTTAAACAGTTCGTGCCCTGATAGTTCCTTTAACGTCTCACGGCTCAAAAGTCCTCTCGGCACTTCGACCGTCCACCGTCCAACCAGGCGGTCCGCTCACCTCTGCTGCTCAGCTCATCTCACCTGCCTCGCCGCCCAGTCCCCTCTGGGGCGAGTCGCGCGCGAGAGGGTACCACAGTCGCGCATAGGACGGGGCCCACTGGGCCAACGCCCTGGCCTGTCATTGGCCGGCATCACCTATTGAACCACACCACTCGGCCACACTGACATGGGTGTCACAATGGTGACACGGCGTGATGACACAGCATCCGCCGACCGGCCGTCGCCGCCTGTGAGAACGGAAACTGACTTTGCATAACACCCCCGACCATAGCCGTGAATCGAGGCGTGCCTACCCAACGCCTCTCCCAAACCTCACTCTCAAATATCAAATCTTAATCCATGTCAAGATCGCAGATTGATCTTCGATTAGCCATGCTTCCTTGCTGTCCATTTTTGCATTCTTGTAACATGCATCTTTCGTTTTCATGCTGCCTACTGCATAAAACATTAACTCAACATATTTCGTTGTTGGGGACGAGTGGTCTAGGGGTAAGATGCTCGTCTCACAATCGAAAGGTTGTGGGTTCGAGTCTCGCCTGTCGCTACTCTTCGCCCGCGACCAATCGGCGTGAGAGATTGGCGACGCTACATGACTCAACGGTCGACGTGTCGCAAAACCAATAACCAACCAACCAACATATTTCGTTGACCTAGCTGCTAGCGCATCAATCATGAGCTTTGTGTTATCGTATTATGAATGCATACATACGGTATGAGTCTCACTATTGTCAACAAGAACACAATAGTTCAGCCTCAGCGACGAACTTTCAAAATCCATAACCGGGGAGTGCTGATATCCTCCTGATGCAAAACGTAAATATCTCTCATGTTCCCCAGAACTTATATTTTCTGCGCCTTTCTTTCCTCCATCCTTGTATCGCATTATCCCGCAGTCTTTCGAACCACGACACATTCTATTCACTGATTGAGGGGGTTGATGGCCTCTTGCATACAAAGTGGCATCCCGTCTGTCTGGGGAAGCAGGCCACTTTCGGCCTTTAAGCTGGCAACTTGTATTGACCATGAAGTGCGTAGCTCCGAATAATTATGTAGTTCTTTTTATAGGTGAATGGTCCAGACAGAGTGAAGATCTGCAGCCATGACCTGTAATCTGTGGACTGTAAAATCCTTCTTTCAGCTTTTGAAGCATCTTCTCTTACCTGAAAAAGGAGGAAAGAGAGCAAGAGCGGGCCCAATGTATGCATAATTATTTAGGATCTCTATGTATGGAGAAATAGGCGGACCCCATTGGGGGAAGGAGCACCATTATTTGTCCCATGTTAAAAGTTGAACTTATTTGGGGGATGGGGCAAGGCCTCCTTGAATGTATACACATCGACACCCATGTGACTGAGCATATCAGACTTAAGGACAGGCGGGATTCGCTCCCCTGTCTGAACATGGCAAGCCAATTACAAAACTGCACGACGTGTGTATTTGCTCAACAACAACAGCTGGCATCATGAGCCAAGATGTCTATGTGCGAGAGCCGTGGCGGCGTCAGGAGCAGCGGGGCGGAGCGGCGGCAGCGGCAGTACAGGCTGCAGCGGCAGCAAAGCCAAAGGTGGTGGGAGCTGCAGCGGTGGCGGTGGCAGCGGCAGTACAGGCTGTGAGGCAGCGGTGGCGGTGGCAGCGGCAGTACAGGCTGCAGCAAGCCAAAGATGGTGGGAGCTGCAGCGGTGGCGGCGGCAGCGGCAGCACAGGCTGCAGCGGCAGCAGAGCCAAAGATGGTGGGAGCTGCAGCGGTGGCGGTGGCAGCGGCAGTACAGGCTGCAGCGGCAGCAGAGCCAAAGATGGTGGGAGCTGCAGCGGTGGCGGCGGCAGCGGCAGTACAGGCTGCAGCGGCAGCAGAGCCAAAGATGGTGGGAGCTGCAGCGGTGGCGGTGGCAGCCGGCTGCAGCTCGAACAGTCAGTGTCTCGCTGCCCCGGAGATGATATTTTTAGGCAAAAACCCATGTCTGTATTCTCTCAATTGTTAGACAATTGGTGTATCTTCCTTTCTGATGATTGAAATCTGTCAGTTTCAATTGTCCAGGTGTCACGAACTGTCACGAAATATAGGGTCACGAAGTCATTTTCTCCAAATCGCATATTATTTGCAAATACTATAACGAATGTATTCCTTGGGCTTCCTTCCGTAATGTGACAAAATGTATCAGAAAATGAAGTCATGTTTCATGGTGTATAACATACAGGCCGTTGAAGAGAACCACCTTTCGTGGCCTCACAAAACTGCCCGAGGCTATAACTCAAAGCCCTTTGGTTGAATTGGCCTACAGATTGCATACGCGGATTCGTAGTACCTGAGTGCCCTACCAGCCAGTTGTCATGGAAATCTGAGAGATGAGAGTGTCGTCTCAGCCATTTCGCTGGCCAATCGTCCACAAACACAAAAAGAAAACACAACACAAAACAAACCTAACGTACACATGCATGGATGACACAGGGACGGCAGGTGGAAGCCGTCGCGACACGGGCGCGTCCACCTGGCGGCAGAGGGCACGCAGTCGTAACGTGAAGAGCCAGCCATCACAAGACACCAGTTCGGTGTGCTGGCTCACAACGGCTCAGTTCAGCCACAATGCAGTTCAGTGCCGTTGGCCACGTCACCGGCTCGGCGTGACGTCTGACAGACACCGGTTCACTGCTGTGAACCGGTGCTGTTCACTGCTGTGAACGGTGCTGTTCACTGCTGTGAACCGGTGCTGTTCACTGCTGTGAACAGCATTTCAATCATTTCTGACAGACGGCAGTTCAATGTGACTCCTGACAGACGGCAGTTCAATGTGACTCCTGACGGACGGCAGTTCAGTGTGACTCCTGACAAACGGCAGTTCAATGTGACTCCTGACGGACGGCAGTTCAGTGTGACTCCTGACAGACGGCAGTTCAATGTGACTCCTGACAGACGGCAGTTCAATGTGACTCCTGACAGACGGCAGTTCAATGTGACTCCTGACAAACGGCAGTTCAATGTGACTCCTGACAGACGGCAGTTCAATGTAACTCCTGACAGACGGCAGTTCAATGTGACTCCTGACAAACGGCAGTTCAATGTGACTCCTGACAGACGGCGGTTCAATGTGACTCCTGACAGACGGCAGTTTAATGTGACTCCTGACAAACGGCAGTTCAATGTGACTTCTGACAGACGGCAGTGCAATGTGCCTCCTGACAGACGGCAGTTCAATGTGACTCCTGACAGACGGAAGTTCAGTGTGACTCCTGACAGACGGCAGTTCAATGTGACTCCTGACAAACGACAGTTCAATGTGACTTCTGACAGACGGCAGTTCAGTGTGACTCCTGACAGACGGCAGTTCAATGTGACTCCTGACAGACGGTAGTTCAATGTGACTCCTGACAGAAGGCAGTTCAATGTAACTTTTGACAGACGGCAGTTCAGTGTGACTCCTGACAGACGGCAGTTCAGTGTGACTCCTGACAGACGGCAGTTCAATGTGACTCCTGACAGAAGGCAGTTCAATGTAACTTTTGACAGACGGCAGTTCAGTGTGACTCCTGACAAACGGCAGTTCAGTGTAACTCTTGACAGACGGCAGTTGACGCTCAGCCATGGATTTTTGTAAAACGGAAATTTGCATCGCCAACTGCGTTTAAAAAGATGCTAAATTTGATTGTGCACTGCTTTCGGTTGTTCAGCGTTAACAGAGCTTTAATTAATGTCATGCGATCGTTATCGTAGATCACGTTTACGCCACATGCATCTCGCATATGTGCTACATCGCAGGGCTACTTTATCGAACTTAGATCGGGACAAATATCACTGAATTACTACCTTTCACGCTATTTTCAGCCCGTACTCCATCTTGGAATGGTCCTGTTGACACGTTGGCCTGGTCGTCTCATTTTCTTGCCGCTCCCAGTGGATTGTTTTGAGATCGAAAAGAGCGCGAAACGCTCTCCAGAACTCTGAATGCTCTGCGCCGTCGGTCACAAGTTTAGAGGTCTGCTGCGATTGACGACCCAACAAATCGAACAAGACCACGTGACCAGACGATCAGCCGTCCGCTATGGCTGCTGAATCAACAAAACGCAGCACGCGATTGCTGTGCATGACGTCATCATGGCGCTGAACTTACGCTAGATTTAATCCTCGCAGTGCGAGTCATTTCGAATCGCTTCAGGCTTTTCTGAGGTCACTGGTAAGCCGTCGACTACGTCGCTTTGAAAGTTGGTGGGCTTGCCCGCAACTGGTGACCACGCCTCGTGTGAATAACCTGACTTCCAATTTATCAAGCAGATGTGCAAAATTCAGGCTTACCGCAGAGGCGACAGCTGTTTAACGATGTTATGATTGGCTGGGACGCGGTATACTCGTACGTAAATTAACACGGAACATAGCGCAATTTTTCTTTAAAACTACCAGCCGAAATATAGTTCTACGAACCCTTAACATTCTAGTTTAACTTGGATCGATACATACAAAGTTACGGAAGACATCATTGAGTGGTAGGTTTTTTATGCGAACTTCCTCGTGTAAAACTACTGAGAGTCTGTCGACTTCTATGGGTCGTTAACATTACGAGCTGTCGACATTCTGTAGTGTTTTACGACAGGTGCGACAGGGCCTTCGAAGTGTGATGTGGCTGATCGTGACGCACGCGGTTATGAATACGGGGGAAGGGGGATGCCGTTGGAGGGACTGACCTCCTCTGGTGGGTTTAAAACTATCAATAAATACGCCCCACCCACTCACAATCTTCCATCCGTCGAAGACGCTCCAAGACCCCAAAACCTCATGCCCCATAGCCCCATAGCCCCAACTGCGCATAATACCGAACCGATCAAATACTCTCCCAACGTTTAAAAATCCCAAATGCTCATCATCAGGAATCGTCCAAAAAAAGTCGCGATGCTTAAAAGCTTCACTTCTCAAAATTCTCAATCGGCCAAAAAACGGAGAAATCCTCCCATACTGAAAAGCCCAAACTATTGATAATCTTCAATCGACCCGGTACATGTAAAACCCCAAAGCTCAAAATAACCGACTGCAGATTTTACATGAATGGGTTCGACTCCTAGGCCTTTGGGAAGCCCAAATTTTATATAGTTGCAGGAAGGGTGGGGGTTGTGTCTTTAGTTTCTCCTCAACTCGATAGAGGATGATAACAATTGTCAAATATATATTACTCCCTCTTCCATTTCCGAATTGCTGTCATACCCATAACATTTTGAAAAACAGAAACACGGTTGACATCCACCAAAATACGGTGCCGTATATACTCCCGATATCTTCTGGTGTACAGATTGGGTTCCTCTAAGCACATTTTGTGTCTGTGATTACGACAGATTCTACCGTTATGTCACTGGTAGGCGAGAGCTTAGTTATCCTTTTCACCTCTCCTGTCAAGGGCATGCGCATGTGGCAGGCCAAAATCGGATCACGCCTTCCTCTCAACGTTATTTTTCCAGGCTTTCCCGATATTTACCGATAATTAACAAAACCAGATAAAGTCCAACGGCCAAGATGGGTGTATAGATTAATGGCCCCAAAATACGACACTGAAACGTGGTGTTTGCCAGTCACGAAGTCAAATTTAAGTTTAGGTTATGTACGGTGGCGAAAAACGTCATAGAGCAATGTTCTGTTCTGTTCAATTCACTGTTCTTCAGCAACTTTTCCAATTGGAAGCTGGAATGAAAGCGGGTCAGGGAAATTTAACACCAAAACTTCAAAATTATTCAACAACGGCAATTACCCAAAATCAAAAATCAGTCGACGCAGAATTCGTGACTACCAAGCCACCTCTGCTTAAAAGACAATGACACTTGCACGCACACCGAAGCGAGTCGGAAAAATTGTTCTCAGATTCTGATGTAACAACACGCACCATTTAACTACTTAATGCTGCAATAAATATAGCATGAATTCTCTTAAGCGACTTGGTCCAGCAATGAACAAATGCGCTCGTTCCCTTTCATTTTTATGCTGCGTCTAGTTCGTGCAGAATCCAATGCATACCAAATCATCTGGGGCGGGACATCCATTCATCATGCTTTACCAACACTTAATATCCTGTGTTCATTCGCTGCACAGTTTCACTCCAATCTCCTCCATACGATAGTCTGGAAATGGTTAGAGCCGGCTGAAAGGATTTTAACCCGATAACCAGCCCGCCAAGTTTTGCATAAGTAGCCCACCCTATTTGTTATGGGGAACAACATAATATTTCAGTGCGACTGAAAAAAAAACAGCACCCTGACCAAGGTGGCTACGTCTGCCGAAACAACTGGCTGGGAATTATTCCAAGAGGATAATTCCCCGCACCTACTGAACCCAGTCCTGGAGCTACGAGCTAGTTTAACAGCAACATCTTTACTTCCAGGGACGTGTGCAGCGTGGTTTAATTATCAACTGTGAGGCGTCCCCTTACTCCCTGCATCTCGCTGGCCAGTCGTTCGGTACGCAGTGCTATTTCACGTCTTTGTTCGTGTAGCTGCTGGCCGCCAGATCGGCCACCTTATGGGAGTGTGAATTGCCGTCCGACTGGTGGCAGCGAAGTGGCTGTCTCGGGGGCGGTCTGATGTCTACCTCCTGCGGACTCCACGCCCCGCAATTGGTGCACCTTATGGGAGTGTGAATTGCCGTCCGACTGGTGGCAGCGAAGTGGCTGTCTCGGGGGCGGTCTGATGTCTACTTCCGGACTCACGCCCGCAATTGCCTTAGGAGGAATGCCGTCCGACGGTGGCAGCAAGTGTCTCGGGGCGGTCTGATGTCTACTTCTTGCGGACTCCACGCCCCGCAATTGGTGCACCTTATGGGAGTGTGAATTGCCGTCCGACTGGTGGCAGCGAAGTGGCTGTCCGGGGGCGTCGATGCACTCCCCAATTGGCACCTTATGGGAGTGTGAATTGCCGTCCGACTGGTGGCAGCAAAGTGGCTGTCTGGAGGACGGTCTGGTATGCGCATCATACGGACTCCACTCCACGCCCGCGAATTGGTACAGTTTCGCACCAATGTGCCGCCAACTGACTGGATGCCAGTCAGCTATATGGCAGTGCACAGAGCTGCATGAATAGTCGGTCAAATTGTTGCCGGGCAGTGGCCGCTTGAGGTACAGGGCAGAGCACGTCGGGTGTGCACCGTCGGTGCCACACAATTGATTTGGTGTCACAGAGTTGATGCGAAAGTCGTCATGTGAGGCACGCTCGGCGCGTCTGTTCCCGCCTGCCCGACTGAGCCGCCTGGGGGCCGGCAATGCGTCGCACCACAGCCGCCTGGAGGGCTTCGCTTTGTTTGCATTCGTTGGCGTCATTTGCCGGGCAAATGCTGTCGCGGCTCGGTGTCGCAACGGGGCTGTGCGCGCGCTACTTTGTCCTCGCCGCCGGCACACCGCAACACCAGCGGCCGATCGCCAGCGACAGCCCGGTCGCAGGCGTGGGCCGAGTACGTGTCACCTTCGCCGCCGAATCACCGCCGTGTTTGTGCTCCGAGACCGGCCCGCGCCGCCTCGGCGACCGCTCTGCGGTCAGTTTCGGCGACCGGAAGCCGAGACTGTAAACGTACAGCCGGGCGGCCGGCGGACGGTCGCGCGGCCGCCACGCATAGATCGGAGGCGATCGACGTGCGCGGCGGCGGCGGCGGCGGTGGCGGTGGCGGTGGTGGCGGCGGTGGCGGTGGCGGCGGCGGTGGCGGTGGCGGTGGCGGTGGTGGTGGCGGTGGCGGCAGCGGCAGCGGCGGCGGCGGCGGCGGCGGCGGCGGCGGCGGCGGAGGGCCGGCGTCAGTACCAGTGCACGGCCGGCAGGCGTCGCCACCGCGAGCCGCGCCGCGCAAGTCGGCCGGGAGCGCGCCGAACGGTCACGTGATCGGGCAGCGCGCCGCCGCCGGTTGTCGTGTGATTCCGGGGGGAGAACGGCGTCGGGCAGTGTCGCGTGGCGCGAGAGCACGAGAGCCGGCGCCGTCGCGTGGCACCAGAGCACGCTGGCAAACGGTGTCACGTGATACCGGTGGACAGCAGAGGCCGGCGTCACGTGGTGCGCAAGGACGTCAGCAGTCAGTGTCCGTAGTACGAGGTGGCGACAGCGGGAAGTGTCACGTCACATGAGAGGACGACAGCGGGATTGTCACGTGATACGATATAACGACAGCAGCAAGTGCCACTTTGTCTGCAGAGAAGCACATCGGTTGGTGTCACGTGCTCCGATGAGGACATTGCTCAGTGTCATGTGCCGCTGTCGGACGACAGCGGCCAGTGTCACGTGGTGTTGAGGAGCGGATGAGCGCACGATGGAGCCGGCGGCGCGCAAGAAGTCGCTGGAGCCGCTGCACAAAAAGCCACTCGTCTCCGGTCAAGACCCGGCCGACAAGGTGGACATCAACAAATGCGTTCTGAACCTGGACGGGTACTCGTACATGATCGGTGAGGAGCGTGGGCAACGCCACTCTGACGTCACGCTGACGTCACTGTCGACTGCATTGGGCCAGGTCTGGTATTTCGCTCGCCACTCCATGTTATGTCATGACATTTGTTTCGTCATGTACCGTGCCATGCCGTGACACCAATGACGGTGGAAATTTAGGGGAGGGGTTCTGAGCACCCATCACACCTTCCACCCGTGCCGAAGGCAAACTTATCATTTGGCCATGACGTGCACGATATATGATGAGTCCGACGTGCACGAGATATGATGAGTCTGAGAGAGGTTTGTATGTGCCAGTATAATCAATGCCTGTGCTTTGTGTCCTCCAGTCGGATAAATAACGGTGAGGGTTGGCAAGAATTCCGTTTACTAACACCAGCATAAATGGGCGATTGATTGCTTATGGTTTAGAATGTGAGTGTTATGGAGGACGCTTTTCTGAATAGACTGGATGGACTTCTCTCGACGTGGTGGGAAGATGGATAGCGGTATTTACAAAACACGCATCCATATCCCGTGGTGAAATATGTTCACGAAATCCCTGTGGGCTGGTCCGATTTTCCTGCGCTTTACTTAATGATGATGGATGCTTTGGGGAGGCTGAATAAAGGAAGCCGGTTTTGAGCTTTTCGGGATAAAGTTGATCGGGTAGTCATACAGCTTACTCGCGTGGCTGTGACGGCACCATCACTTCCTGAAGATATCCACAGACAGTGCGTGTCGATGGAAATGCACTGATAATCACTCTCGGCTCAAAGCTACGTATGATGTGGGCTGCGATATTGGGCTGAAAGCAATTTCGTCCCAGAATAGAGGTGCCCGTGCTGTCACACATGCCGGCAATTGGTTCCAATTGATCCTATGACTGATCATAGGTCGTAGCAGCGGCTCGCCCGAGTTCAAATTGATCTCGTCAATTTGGGATGCGTGCGGTCCATCCTAGACCATGCCGATGCATATTAGATGAATGTGGCCCAAAATGTTGTTTGCGGTGGTTCCCGCAAGGGGAAATTTGCCAAACATTGCGTACCAGACTCGCAGCATGGACTCAATGAGCCCCCCCCCCGTCACAGCATGGACTTAATGAGCCCGTCCGTCCTCCGTCAAAGAGACGACAGTCAAGAACGGTACGTGTTTGTTCTCATTTGCTAAAAAGCTTTCTGAGCCAGCTACTAACGCTCGGTTTCTCACCGACTACTCGTGCCATTGCACGAGTCTGTGCATAGCCGGACACTATATTCCTGTATATCACCAACCACTATATTCCTATCTTATGCATTTCGTATTTGTATGCACCCGAACACAAGATTAATGCACACCGAATCGCTTTGAAGTTGAGCAGACAGCCTGTCAGGCCATTGCGCGGAACTTGCACCATTGCGGAAGGATTTCGATTGCTAATTTCAACGTCAACGCCCTGCTAGCCTGGCGGAATTTGTGACCACAAAACCGAGTGGGTTCATACGGACGAATTCACGTTATTGCCTGTTGGTGTCATGCGATCTCAACTCTGGTCATGAAACATTCATGAAAGTGTTTCGAGATGCGCTCATAATACTCGTAGCTGGCATAGGAGGGTGATGCTTTCTTGCAGATGCAGCAATATGTTGGAATATTCGTAAGGCTGCAACTAGGGTTGTCTTTGTACGCACTAGTTCCATAACAACTGCACCGCACTTGTTGTCTCTCTGTTATTACGGAGAAAACTACTACCTAATCGAGTTTCTTTATGCATAGTTTGGTGGATTGGCGGTGCAATTTGCCTATGATTTGGTCGGACTCAACACATTTCAAAATATGTGCTGAGCGACAACATATGCCTCACCGCAATGTGTTCCGTAATGTTCTAGCCTGTCATTTGCAAAAGTTGGGAGCCATCTTCCCACTATTTGTTGATGCCGGCTCTGACTTGCAGTCCTAATGTGACTCCGCCAAACGATCCAGAACAGTGGTTCTCCACTTTTGTGGCGGCGCCTCCGTTGCCAGCTCATGAGCGGGCTCGCCGTCCCTCTACCGGGAACTTGGAAGGCCAAGTTCAGAGGTTTTGTCCGATGAAAATTCCACTCTCTTCTTCGCTGGATTTGAAATGGGCCCCACTTGGACACCAGGTGGGTTTTTGCCTGGCCGCACGGCCACCCTATTAGCCTCAGCCGCTGGATGTGGCGCCGGGAAGGGCCCAGCGATTGCGAACTGTTTCACGTGGCACGGAACCACTCAATCTGTGTACAGAGATCTTCATCAACCAACATGCATTTTTGTCGGTTTAACCCATTTATATTACAGAATCGCCATTGCTACGCCACTCGGTAGTACACACACACACACGCACCCTCGGTGGTGCCGGAATTCTGCACAACCAAAGTGGCAGGGTACTTCGCGCCGAAGGCACTGCAAAATGTACGTTTTACTTGCGATGTCGGTCGCACTTGGTCGATGCGCCATCTTGCACATCGGATGTGCCATCTTGCACATCGGATGCGCCATCTTGCACATCGGATGTGCCATCTTGCACATCGGATGCGCCATCTTGCACATCGGATGTGCCATCTTGCACATCGGATGTGCCATCTTGCACATCGGATGTGCCATCCTGCACATCGGATGTGCAAGATGGCCTGCTGACAGTTTTCTGCTCGCTATGCCATCGAGCTCCGCGCGCCTATCCCGGGACCCGTTCGCGCCCCCTTCGTTGCGAACCACTGGCCTGCAACCGAAACGCACTGCAGCGTAGCATTGGACCTGGCGACGTCGAATTGTCTTCAATATTGGCAATACCTGGCATATGGAACCTCGGGAAATACCTTGCCCCGCAAGAGGGCGTGCATTCCCTTGAACCACCATTCGTACTGCTTTCGTATTAAGCACATATACGTCAAACTCAGGAAAAGAGTTTTGATGGGTGAAGGCACAGTGTAGGAAGGAACCAGAACGAACCAGAACGAGAACGAACGAAGGAACCAGGACGAACGGTCCGGACCCAACCGTAGCAAGGCAGAGCCTATCGCTGCAGCGAATCCAGGTCCACATCGCAACACAGCTCAAACCAAGCCAGTGGCCAGTTATGCAAGAAATTAAGGCATCGTACGCAATGAAAACAACCCCAGCAATGATCAGGATGGGCTAGATGCCACCCCAAATGGTTTTATCGTGAGCATCGGAAATCGTGATCGACAGCGTACGGCACTTTAACATATCTGATGATGCACCTCTGCCGGATATTTTGCGGCAAAGAATACCAGACCATAGCAGATCACGTTCCTTGCTCGTGATTTCTGGGCAATGCTTTGGATGACATTATCGAGATTCTTTTCTCTCTATTCTGGTATGTTTGCTCGTATCAATATCCAACGTCCATCGCCGTTTTCAGATAATTAAAATGTAATGCTTCGAGTGTTATCAGCCCATGCCGCTACACGCAATCCTTTCCATGTATGAATGAGGTCATTGACATGGGATGACCTCGAATTAAATTTTGAGCCAAGTAAACACTGGCCACTCATCCGCTGAACCACAGGTGCAGGTTTCTAAAAATTATTGTGGGGGGGAGAACAATATATGAAAGCAATGAGCGATCTAGGTAGGCAAGTGTTGGCCACACTTAAATCGGCTCCGATTGTCTGTTTCCAATAGAATGTCCAGCATTCGTCGGACGACCATGAGCAAAACGGAGTATGTCCTTGAACTTTGGAGTTTGAGGAGATAGCTCCCACGGTGATGCATCGTTCCACATCCCTCTGGCGGAACGGAAACGCATGGAGCGGATATCCTTGTCAGGCGACAGGCAGCAAATATAGTCCGTCGGACTAGCCAGCTACTGACCGGTTCCAGTACACCTCACCGTTCATCCCAGGATGATTGCAAATATCTGGGCATAATCATTTTCAATCAACACAGCTGCCAGCCCAAATAATCAATCCACGGATTTACGGTGTCGATTATTTCCAGAACGGCGGCCAAGCCGCTGGGAGTCGGCATGGTTGGAGGCCAATGGCGAATACGGAAACACCGTGTGGCGGCCGAGCGGTGGGGGGGGAGGGGGGGGGACATTTCCAACAATCAGCCGGTACTCGTGTGGGTGGCGTCTCGCCAGCCAATCAGACGTGGTGCCTTGTGTTCCTGGCAGACATGCAGCAGACCGCCAGACAGGGTCGTCTCGGCTCCTGGTCGGCACGTACTGCGGTGTTGTGTCAGTTTCCCATCAACAAAGACAGCATGGACGGTCTGACGCGTGTGGATGAGAAAACAGTTGGTGAGGTTTTTTCAGTTGTTTTGACGGTTGCAGTTTCTGCCTGCTCCGGCTACATTCGTGCCTTTGTAGTCACGTGATGGTGCTGTCATCGATGGAGGAAGTTTTCATTTTGAAACTTTTTAGTTTTGTCATTCCACGTGATAATTTGCAATGAAATGCCTTCTTTTTCTGCACACTAAAATCGGTTGAGCATGTCCTAAGCCTTCACGTAGTTCCCGCTCACCCAATCTGCACACAGCGGCGTATTCAGCAACTTCTCAGGGGAGGCACGCGGCCCAGATTCGGCATGCACGCACAGCCCGGACACTCCCCCTGCATACGCCATTATCCGCCTGTCGTCGATTTGCCGGTGGGTAAGAACTATAGTGACGAGCAGGCGAGCGGCATTAGCATAACGCAATCATGGCGGCGTGTGCGGTCGGTCAGAAAAAGACCATCACCACAGCGGGGAAGATGACAGACGAGACGTTGGAATTATCACGCCAGCAGCGTATGGTCGGTGGCAGGGTGGGGTGGGGGTGGGGGTGGGGGAGGGGGAAGCTCTTCCCCTACCCCTCCGCTCGCCCGGTCACATGTCAACAGCGGTCGACCTCCCTTGAACGAAACAAAAGTTTCACGTGACGGTTCACCTGATGCTGTTTGAGTCCCAGAAAGTTGGCTACCTACTGACACCAGTACCTTGTTTACACGGGCGGCGGGAATTCGAATTTACTTCCTAATCGGCACACAACCGAATTACTGGACCCATGTAAACACTTCGCACCAGCCCACTAAATTCAAATTATCATGCGGGCGAAATCCTGTCCCGATGAGGGATCCACTTGATGGGAGCGAATTTGGTCTGGATTTGAGTTAAGAAACAAGGCCGTTGAATCCAGGAACATTACAATCATTTATGTTTGCATCAAGTATTGCGAATTGCGTAAGTATTGCGAAGTGAATGATGCAAAGGAGTGTATCAAGTGATGTCTTACAACATTCCTTTGCTGGCTATGGTTGTAATGTATATAATTTATTCGGTTATGAAATATAATCACAGCAATAATCTAGAAGATTATTGCTGTGAGTTACTGTATGAACGTGTTAAAATGCAATACAAGTTACACACAGACAAAGCGTTATCAGTAGAGCATTCATCAATGCTTTGGTTAATACGGTGTTGCCAAAGGCCCTATGCCATATACTCCAAACAGACGCTGAGCCACTGAACAAACTTCAGGGAACCGCCATTGCCACGAAGAATAGTTTATTATCTTGGCCGTGGTACGCCAGTATCCAGTGACGCATTCGGATATGGTTAACATTTACTGGAATGGATTATCCGACTTGGTTCCCTATAAGCTCTCGCTCTGAACGAGCGCACTGCACCGCTGAAATTCGATGCCATGCAAATTCTGATTTACGTAGTGTGCCCATCTCGTACCGGCCTCGTGCAGTGACGCATCGAGAAGGTAGAAGGGGATAGGTGTTCCCCAGAATTATTTGCATTGGTATGCAACCCCACACATAAAACCATCGTTTTGCTACCCGGGATTTTTTGGTAATTCTCTTACATATATATTTTCACTTTATAAATTATTAAGTATAATTTTGCGACAATCATGCTCAGGTAGCTGAGGCTTGGGGGACACGGAAAAAAATTGATGGGGGCAAATCGTCACTTTTCAGAAATTTGTGTGGGGGGGTACATGTCCCCCCCCCCCCAGCCCTCCAGTGGTTACACCCATGGTGAAGAGCGCCGAGCGAGGACAGAGCTATGTGATGCCGCAATGCTCCGATGCTGCCAGATCGTTCATTTTCCGCAGTTGGTCTGCCATCGGAAGAGGATCAAAGATTCGCTTGAAAGAGTTCGCTTCTCCAGGAACTACGCTGTCAGGAAGGCACTGATTGCTTCGCCTGCATCGCAGAAGTGATTCCAACTAAACTGCGGAAAACCACGGAAGAACATGAAAAACGGACCTAGTCCAACCTCGGATTTGTGGGGCCAGTTTTCTCATTCCTTCTGGGTCTCAACAAATAGAGATGTTTACCTTTTCTCCACAGAACGGTACTTCAAGTCAAGTTAAAAGTAGTAGACGGAGCTGGAATATGAGAGTACTATTAACGTGTTTTTCAAAGGTTTGCAGTGGTCAACTGAAAAATGATCTGCAAGAAACTGTTTTTAAGTAGGCCTTTAAACTTACGGATATGGCAGAAGTTTCAAGGCTGCAAGCGAGTGACTGAGTTCTATCGGGATACGCAGGTTTGCTCATTATTAGCCGTGGGCCATGAAAGGAGCCGAAAGCGTGCCAAAGCACATTATTGGAAGCTGAATTTCCACATGCAACGAAAGCAGGCTGTCCGTTATATTTGTGTTGGCCATGTTCATTCTGGCATGTCTATGCAGTTGTCCGCATCTTGCAGTTGCTTTCTCCCACTGTACTCGAATCAGTACGCGTACGTGGCTGACATAGGCAAATGCAATCTGTCTCCTATGTGAGAATTGGCATGGGAACACGGATCGTCCGGGCACGGTCCAGTTCTCCCACCACTCGTTGTATCCCACCCCGGCATATGTGTGATAACTGTGAGGGAGGGGGGGGGGTCAGGGCGCATCGACTGCAGTGGTCATGCAGCGCGTGATAACTGTGCTCCACGGCATGCACACTGTGGCCAAAAGGCACACAGAACGCTCGTCAGGTGTCCGCGCAGCTGCAGCTAACAGGTTGACCTAACAATAAGTTGCAACTGATGCGATGCAAAATGACATCATAGCCACTGGCAATCTGGCGCCAATTTTCTCCTTTCGACCACGTCGCCTTTTTGGTTTTCATCATTGTATCGGCAATTTGGATGTGTTAGTTTTACATTTATGTCACCTTTCTAACACACACGAATCTCAGAATCGTCAGTTGACTGAAAACACTGGTGTCACTTAAGCGGTGGTGTTAATCACATCCGAAGCGACAGGGTCAGACGGCCAGGTCCCTGTATGGGTGGCTTTAGCCATGAACACATTGTCCGCTGCAAAAGGGAATTGGCGGTCTTAATCCTCGCCCGAGCACACAGCAGTTCGCGATCTTTGCCAATACAGCGCGGGAGAGGGAGGTTGCTCCGATCCCCTAGCATTTCCAAAGATAGTCCTAGCAACATGAATCAAGAACTATCGTGCTGCACATGGCGAGATCTCGCGACTGATATCCGATTTCAAAACGTAGGTTAATAGCTGACTTCGTAGCTTAGCTCAAAGGTTAGTTTTCTCAAATACTGAGAATGGTCATGCTTAGTCATTCCCTGTACAAAACCAATAACTGACACGCGCTTGACACGTTCAACATGGTATTCCTCCGTGTCCTGGTATACTGACGACGTGCGATATGCTGCATTTCGACCGATTTGTCAAGGGTGAACTGAAATCGAGGTGTTGACCTCACTTTGGAAACATCAGAATGACTTGCAGATAACTTTTTTTTTGCTTGTGCCAGAGAACGGGAGGGGGGGCATTAAGCGATATTAATTGCTCACAATTATCGATTTCAACGAAAAACAGCCCGCCATGATTCATCTTACGAGGTCACAACTCCTTGACGTGACGGGCATATTCAGTGTTGTATACCAAAAGGTCGGTAAAGGATGCCACATCAGCATGGGTGGAGAATACGGTATGGCAGATATGGCCATGGCCACACCAACTTCAAAATTGGTGTGGTATTGTCACACCAACTTTCTGTGACAATATTGTTAAAAGCAATTCAAATATTTTTACCAGTTGTTCAAATTCAAACTGTGGTCAGGACAGGAACGTAGCCAAGGATTTTTTTCCAAGGAGGTGGCCCGGATAACACCCACGATTTTTAAGCTCCCCGGATTTCGAAAACTCCATTTCGAAAAAGGCTCGTTTACACCGGGGCCCTCCAATATCGTTTGGGAATCGGTGACGTCACGTGGGCTGGACAATTGCTCAGTCCCGTAGGCGCTGCAGCCAAACTTCAGTGTTTTCCACACGACATTTTCTATCTTAAATACCATAAAAATCGGACAAAATCGGGTTCATTGGAAAGCTTCAAGAATCGTGTCCACGAATAAGAGCTTTATTTTCTCATAACACTATGACTTTTTGCTTGGACCCACGCTGACTGCATTCATGTCGAGCGCCGCAGGAATCGCGCGGTGCCACGGGTAGTAGCAGTATGATGAGACAGGCCAACTGAAGATCACCGCTGGAAAGGAGGGGTAGGAGCAAAGAAGAGATAACTGTTGCAACATAATTCCTCCCCACTCGGTGCAGGGGCGTAAACAAGGGTGGGGGCACTGGGGGAATGTGCCTCCCATGAGAAAGTTGGTACCCCTCCGGCCAGGAAAAGGGGCCAACATTATATTCAGGCTACAGGCGGAGGTACCGATACTGGTTGGAAGGTCACGCCCTTATCACCCATGTGCAGATACGGAACCTGCAGCCAGTTTTCAGGATTGTTTTCCATTTTTCATTCATATGAGTCTAGACCAGGGGTGTTCTTTGATATATTTTTGAGGGGCAACCCTCATTGTTAGCTCTGTCCCCCAATAATGTAGACTTTTAACATGAGATACCATGGAGCATGCATCCCATCGATGTGGGGCTTCCCATTAACTTCATGTATTTTGCACCCCAGTAATCTATAGTATAATAATATATATATATATATATATATATATACATATATATACATATATATATATGCCGGTCATTTCGGATTATGAAATGGAAATATATGGAAACCCCAATGATATATGGATATATTATTTTATTGCCGGTCATTTTATATATGAAAACTTGCCGGCTATTTCGGAAGCATTTGAACAGGAGGGAGAGGGTGAAATCCACTGACCTTGGAACGATGGTGATAGGCTTTGCACCTTGCAGTGCGAAATTAAGTTGTTCCTACTCATCTTAGCATAAAGCAAGAATGGGTACTTATGAAAAATACTGGTCCAAATCCGGCGACTATTTGTAGGAGTGTTGCTTGAGCCACCTCAATATCTGTTTGCCCCCACATGCAAATACTATGTACGCCACTGTCCACGCTACTCTAACTGGGATGTGTGAACACTGAGTCTTAATCACTGAAAGGAGCTTATACCTCGAATGTAAAATCCAACCCATGAAATATAGGTGTTTCTGTTGTTGGGGAAGGGAAGGTGGTGTGAACAGTAGGAGCAGTTTCTCCCACAACCTCAAAACACTGCAGCTTAAAGCAGTGGATTCCTTGTTTTTTTTCCAAGCTAACATTTGGAGACATCTGTATAAAAAGCTTGACTGAGCAGCATGAGTGCATGAGCACTCAAGAAGCATGAGTGCATCCGAGAGTGAGGCCACAAGATGACCAACCCCCTCCCTGAACTGACGAAACTTCAATTGAAATCGAGCTGAAATTGAATATCCAGCATACTGAAGCTTATAATATTTTATGAATGCAGACAGACATGTTTCAGCCACTTTTCCGCACCATTTTGAAATAAGAGAAGATCACAGATATAATTAATGCTGTTCTCCAACATTACTACCAGGTATTCCTACCAAATTCTGAAATTGTTTGCTATCTCAGAAAGAAAGCACCTTACTTGTCATAAAAAAGGTGGCTTAGTGCTTTATTTATCTTTTTGTGCATGCATGGCCACAAATCCTCTTCTTAATAGCATCTTTTGCACTGCAGTTGGTCCAATTTTTATCCACAGTGCACTCAATGTGCCTTTTCCTTTAGGGGTCATGGGTCACTGAACCAGCTAATGCGCACAGTGCACCTCAAGTTACTAAAATTTGCAGTCTATGATGTGACCATGCAGAAAGAATCCTCCAATGCATATGCACTCCAGTAAGAAAATGTCATTAATTATGCATGGTAATTCACAAGCGAATTGAGTTGACAAAAGCATCATAGTTGGAAATAAGGATATTTCCATAAAAATGCACTTTAATGCTGCCCTTAAAGCTCTGGAGCAATTCCCACATATATATACTGATACACAGACATAATTTTGTAATTAATTTTGATAACCTGCATCAAAGATACTTCCCACTTACTCTACAAAGTAGTTTACCTTCTTATTACTTCACACAGGGCTAGAGAGCAGATAGTGAGGCACATGTCATGCCAAATATGCTTACTTTTTTGTGTCATCTAATGGTTTCCCTATGCTGGGCAATGGGTATTGAATTACTGTTATATCTGTCATAACATGTATGTTGCTTTCATCTGGTGTTCATGGCACATTCAAGATTATAATATTCCAAGACATGGCTAGCGAAGCTTTTTCTCCAAAGGGAGGTTAGGATAGGTTAGGTTTGGTTATGCTGCATTTTTGTACATTTATTTATAATGCTATGCTACCTAAATGAAAGCAATTTTTGAGTGTTATTTTTCTCACAACCTGAAGTATTTGCACAGAAAATGAATGATCCCATCATCTTAGTTACCTTCATAAACATTGCATTGGAATGATTAATTCCAAGGATTCATAAAACACATTAATGCATAAATTTACCGGTAAGCCTAGGTTCATATTTGGCAAATCCAGCTATGGATTCAATTTCAATTCGTGAAACTTTAAGGGTTATGAACGATAACAGGTTGCGGGTTGTTGTATCCTATGAACTGAAGAATTATGCACGAAACTTAAGAGCATGTTCAATAACCTAGGAATCCAAACAATATTCATCAGCCTCATATTTCAATTTCCAGTACCAACAATCAGAAACACCGTATGCCCAACCACAACAAAACTTTGATGTCTTCGCTGCGCCACAGATGAATCTTAGCCAGGTTTTAAAACGTATTTGGAATGTTTACGCGACGTCACCGCATATACCAAAATCCTAGAAGATTCTACTTGAAATCTCGCACATTCCTGCTGATGTCACTAGGGCTGGAACTAGAATACCTACTAGATTCCGTTGTACCATTTAGTATTAATACCCAGGTTTACACCTTAGTAAAACAACACTTTTATCCTCCGGGGCCCCGGACTGTCGGAACCCCTGCACAATTTGTAAGTAAGCATGGCACTGTTTTAGACCAATAATGTAGACCACCTGAACATCCATCTAGATACATGATGTCAAAGCTTTCTTTGACAGGGCCCGCAGTTTGCAAGGGCCCGCAGACGGTTATAACGGCCCGTAGACGTTCGCAACGGCCCGTAGACGTTCGGAAGGGTCCATACACGTTCGTAAGAGTTCATACACCTGTAAGGGCCCGTAAGCTTCGTAAAGGCCTTATGCATTTGTAAGGGCCCGTAGACGTTCATAAGGACCAACAACCTAAGAGTTCGTAAACGTTCTCAGGAGCTCGACAACAGCCACAAAAAAGTGTTGTTTCCCTTTCTGTCGCCGCCGTGACGATCCCGTAGAGGATCACACACGGGCCGCGCTAGGAGCCCGTCGGATCTCAAGGAGTGGACAACCGCCCCCGTTCCCTTGGCTACATCCTTGTGTCGTGACACCAAATTTTGCTGACCAGGAGGCCACTGATGATGTCACAGGTCAGGTCAGGCACAGTATGCTGGAGTCTCAGGTGGACCGTAGTTATACGCCCGAAGTTACCAAATACAATGACGATGCTTTTACTAAATGATATTAAATTCCTCAAAAGCTTAACTGGGAACATTCTGAACACAAGGTTACGCTGGATCACGTGAGGAAATGTGAGGTAAAATGAGGTCATGTCCTGTGCATGGAGCGTGATGCACTATTATGGTGTAGAATACCATCTACAGTAAGAAAATGCAGCGTCAATAATTATATACATAAATATATATACACACACACACACATATATATATATATATATATATATATATATATATATATATATATATATAGTATGTATATCATTGTTGGCTGATGAATTCACATTTCCATTCCTATATGACTGATTGATTCCATCGAATTAGTAATTCCCCAGCATGGTCATGGTCTATTGACATGATCTACAGTAACCCAGATACCTTGAACATATTATGTGTAACTGCAACGCAAATGAACTCAACACCAACACCATCACCGACCATCCATGGATGACATAGTTTTTACATTATGAGAACCCGTGATCGTCCAGGCACATGATTTCTGTGATATCATTTGACATAATCTAGGCTCGCCGTCGTATTCGAATTTTAACACGACATATCTGAGTAACCAGAGTACGCCACGTTTTACATCTCTAGCTTTAGTGGTTCCATTGTACTGGTGGAAAACAGAAAGGGGGAATTGATCCCTGTCATTCGCGGGTTAACACGTGCGCTGGAACGATGGGGGGGGGTCGGCTACCTTCTTCGGCTCTTTGCAAATATCTCCAAAACCAAGAAACTTACTGAGGTGATTCTTCGTTTTCCTTCAGATGTGGACACAGCTGGACGCCTAAACAATGGTTAGATATTTCGCAGGTTTTTGACGTATAAAGTCAAGCGCACCGGGCCAAATGGTGGTGAAAAATAACGGTGAGGCATGATAAGCGTATCCAAGCAACACATATAAAACTAATGCCTCATCTATATCAACTATTTTGGTCATGCCTAGCTGTAGTACTATGTTCCCTACCAAACGTGCCCATCAGTTATGCCAATTACGGCAAAACGTACGCGAAATGGTAGTGTATGATAATTAGCCTCATTTTACTTCGAAAGCATTTCACGTCGGATGACGAAAATTTGAACACAAAAGTGTTCCGTACAGTTTTCAGTCACCCTGCAGAATTACTGTTCCTAGCATTCATATCTAAGATCATATTCTGAGTGGTTTTCACTTTTATCCCACACCTATCCTTATTGAACATTTTGCAAACATCTCCTAGACTGATGCTGGATTTAGCTTTAGCTAGCTAGCTTGCGCTGCCTGTCTGCAACACTTCTCAGAAATCATGTGTCTGGAGGTTCATCATATCGGTGCTTCCGCTTGCCAGATAAGTTCTTCTGTGCTTTATTGCTCTTTCACACAGCTACTGATCAGCTATGAAGCTGAATGAAAAATTCCAACTCTCACAAAATGAATCACAGTTTGTGATATTGCAAATTCCTAAGCTTTATAGCTGCGTGTAGCGTGTCCACGAACTTTAAAAAAAAATTATGTCGGGCGACCAATGGTGAATACAACCCACTGAGCAAATACAAAATCATACCGTTTCATCAACAGTTGTATAATAATAGGTCATTGGGCAGTCCACAGAGCCCACATTTGTGTCTTCGAATTATGAGCAAAACTGCAGACGTCCCAACGGTGCTCATTTGTATTGCTCGTCCGTTCATCTCCAAAACTTCTGGATGTTTCGTATTTGTATATGCAATAAGATATAATATATAAGATAATATAAGATACCGTAATTTGTAGAATGCAGACGTATATAACTTTTGCCCCCCCCCATATCATGTTTTGCTTTTACTTCTACTCATTCATTCATTTGCTGGAGAACTCATTCAGTTGGTATTCTACTCTTGTGTAGAAGACAACATTTTTTAGAGCGCAATTGCGATGAATGAAGCGTTATGTTTCGTACAGCACATGACCAAAGTCCTAATGCCGGAGTTGAGAGCCACTCGTGTAACCAGCGACGACCTCTGGGAACGAATACGAGCTGTTTGAAACCTGCTGACTCCTATATATTGCAAGCGCCTGACGAATTATGTTCCCAGACGAATGCAAAAGGTGGTCGACAACGATGGCGCATGGTCACGACATTAGTGCCGCAGGAGCAGCCATTCATTGTTCCAGTGTTGGAAGTATTGCTCTGCGTGCTGTGTGTGTCTTCGTCTTTGTCTTTGTCAACGAAACAGGTCTGCATAGGCGTAATGCTCCCTCATGGTATCTTATGTAGTTTTGGAGTTGCAAGACAATTTCACGTTGCTCAGCATATGATACCATTGCTTTTACTGCGCACTGAACCTGATAAATGCAAAAATTACTTGAAGGTCTGAAAAGAGCGCACGAAAGGTCCGAGATAACAGCGTGTCATCTATTAAGCTTTGCTGTTTTTTTTCGGGGGGGGGGGGGGACTGCAAAAAAATGTGGGGTAAATCCGGACTGTTTTGAAAGATGGGGGCACAACTTAGGAACATCCTGCCTTCATCACCGCCTCGACCACACCAACCTTGAAAACGATTCTCCACCCATGCACATCAGTCACTCCAATTGACGGCGTGCACCAATGCACGCGAATGCACACTGGTTTTCCGTGACTGCGACAGCCTCGGGGGGGGGGGGGGGGGGGGGTGCACTTCCCCTGCACAACCGAAGGTGACAACTATCTTCCCTTGCTCAGATGATCCTACACCCTTGCTTTGAACTGTCGCAGCACAGATGCGGTATCGGCTGAGCTCCGGAACGCCGCCGCTTGACACCGTTCGACTGTCGATCAGTCGACACCCGTCACAGTCACGGCTCCGACGTCACACCCAAACACCGATCGTCGCACACCACGCGTCACACTCGCCACACGTCACACATCGCCCGCCACACCGGACGGCAGCACGGCACGCGTCGACCGCACGCTGCGTGTCACACGTCACACCTGGCGGGGACACGTGACGTGCCGCCGCCGCAGGTGTCACGCCACACTCGGCACGTCAGACCACGTGTGGAGCGGCTCGCCGACCACGTGCCGTCACGTACAGGGCGCCGCCGGGCTAATTGTCCCAGCAGCTGAGCGAGTCGACTCAATTAAGCGGCCTGGCAAGCGATGCTGGCGGCCCCCGGGCGCCCGACCCGAGTGGGCGGTCGTGCTGAGGCAAGGGGAGGAGGCGGCGGCACAAAGCAGGCTCGAAAGGTATCACTAGAAGTCAGCGGATTGAAGTGTGTGGTCGGAAGGCAGTCACTCTGAATATTGTAATGCATGCAAGCCCAAAACTGTGCTCACATATGGAGAGTTGACATTGTATGAGACATCATTGATTTATTTTGGGAATGGAAAAGTTTGTTCTTGAGCGCTGCTAATTTAATGTCAGCGTTTTGTAGTCCCTGCCCTCTGTAATGAAGTCAACTTCAGTCAGCCTCTCTTTCGAAATGCGTTTGGCTTCCATGTGACTGCACTCGTCGAGTCCAGTCATGAACGCTCCGAGCGGATCCCAGACATTCGGCCGGCACCTGCCGTCGCTGATGTCGGCATTTGACGCTTCGAGCTGCGGCTGTCGCCGGGGTGTTATGCCAAGTCGGTTTCCGTTCTCACAGGCAGCAACGGCCGGTCGGCAGATGCTGCGTAATTGCGCCGTGTTACCATTGTGACACCCATGCCAGTGTGGCTGAGCGGTGTGATGCAATAAGTGATGCCGGCCAATGACGGGTCAGGGCGTTGGCCCGATGCCCCCCCCCCCCCCATGAGTGATTGGTACCCTCGCGCGTGCGCGGATCGCCCCAGACGGAACTGACCAGCGAGGCTGGGATGATGTAGCTGAGCAGCAGAGGTGAGCGGATCGTCTGATTGGACGGTGGACGGTCGAAGTGCCGAGAGGACCTTTGAGTCGTGAAACGTTAACGGAACTATCAGGGCACGAACTGTTTAGAGACACGTGTCGGTGTCTGCCGGCTGTTCTTTGTTGCACCTGTTGCACCTGTTGCACCTGCTGCATGCCACTTTGTTGCCGTCTTGCTAATCGTCCGCCGAGTCAATGCAAGGGCAATATATCGGCTATTGGGTTGGCGAACCAGTTGTCACGGAGCGAGACAAACAAATCCTAGCTTATAACTGCCAGACTAACCGAACTCACCTACACCTCTGCGGGCAAAGGGATAATTGATATCGATAAGGAAAGAAAATGAGAGGAGAGGGAGAGGCGATGCTAGAGTACGATTTGACGGCCGATGCCTAGGTACCACATTTAAGTGATCATACGACATGTCTAGACGATCACATTCAATATATGCTTTGCTGATGAACAAGTAGGCAAGACGAACAAAAACATAATAGCGTACATCATCGCGATGTATCGCGGAGAGCCGACGCGCTCCTCATTTTGTATTGTATGTTGATCATCAGGCAGCTGTCCCGAACGCATCCGGCTTCCAGTGTAGCATGGCGCTTTTGTTCTCGAATTTCGCTATTATGTCAGTGTTGCCTATAAGGATATCGCATGTTAGTGCAGTGCAGTGTTGGTGTATTTTTGCATACAGGGCAAAACAACATACGGGGTAAGGGCATGGTTTAAAAAAAAAATGGTGGGCTGTCAGCTCGGTGATTGAAACATGGCTAGCCGTCGGCTCAGTGACTGGAAAATGGTTAGCCGTCGGCTACATGGCCGTCAAATTTAACATTTATCTGATTGTTTTGCTTGGATGGAATTACCAAACATTTCCTTTGTTCTCCACACCACACATCCGATGGAGCCGCCATGTGTGCATTCGGAGGCGGGGGATGCCGGTGCTGACATTTTAGGAGCAGTTCCAACGGCCCAGCGCCGAGCCCAACTCCCGCGTCCCAGACTGGGCCCCGCGATTCGATGTCCCAGTCTTGCGCCGAACGCACGACTCGCCCAAGCGTGACTCGGCAGTCGCGGTCCTCGGCCTCGATTCTGGTCCGAGAGTGCTCGCTGCTGGCGTGTGTCGCGCCCGGGTTCGGAGACTTGGCCGAGATTGTACTCGCCGTGGCATCTGCCGAGCACCCACCATCCGTCGGGACCGGGTGGAGGACAAGCTATCGGCCGGTGAAGATTGGTCTCTATTTGTCGGCGCAGGGAAGCGGGGTAGAGGCGGGGTGGGGGTCGAGGGTGACGGTGGCGGCGCGAGGCCACTTCCGTCCAACTGCCGCCAGGCACATGCACTGCAGTTTCAGTCCTGCGATTCGTTGGTGGAAGATGGCGGAAGGGGCCTACAACCTGCATGCAAAGTTCTATGTTTGGGTGAGAGATTGCAAATATTAAAGGTGAGTTCCGAAATAACCATTGTTGTAATGCAGAGTGCTCCTTTTCCCATGGATTTTGTACTTAGAGCAACCCTAATGTGTGTCTGATGACACATTACATTCCGTGTGGCACATGATATATAATATCATATTCCCATATGATATTATATATCATGTGCCACATATCATATTCCTATATGATATTATATATCATGTGCCACATCTTCTTTCATTGTATTCATCTCATTCATCTTCTTGCATCTTATTATGATTCATAGCTTAGGATGTGTATATTCAACTCGGCAGCTAAGCAAAGTCATCACAAAATGAGAACTCCAATGGTGAGCACACTGGCGACAACACATAGTCCGCTGTATCAAGACACGCATGGATATCGCCGAAACTGTCACCGTTTCACATGGATTGGAACGTCTACTGACGTGACACCAGCCTCTTTTGAGGAATGCGTTCGGCGATCTGTCAGTTAGAAGCGTCACCTTTCGTGCTAACACCGCAGATTCGGCCCGCGGCACGTACATTGGCGTTCGATATACATATTTTGTGAGCATGGCAGTGCTTTCCTTCTCTTCCATGCGCATTGCTATTCAGAAGAAAAAGAAATACTTTTGCGAAATATTCCGCTTAGCATGAACACCATTCCGTCGCAAATATCCTACACCGAAAATTTAATCATCTACCAGCGTGCTTCCAAGTTGATATTTTCTTTCAGACCGGAAATTCATACATGCGCCTTTGTGGTAAACAGGGCTAACCAATTCTTTCATCGCCACCTTCAATATGCTGCAATGCCTGTGAATGGCATTTCCCTTGCTTTAGAAACACCGGTGGACGAAATGAACTACATCCGTCCGCAGTGGTTGAATTCCACAGGTAGCATGTCACCAGTCTTGCTTCTGCTCGATGGTAATAAGGCGGACAAATTAGCGGTTTGGCTGGCTCAACACCACCAGCCCGATAATCTCTTCGAACGCAGACCACAATAGCTCAGGCCGGGTCCGACGAAAACAGTGGTTGTCATGCGGGCAACTGGTGCGGCCTCGCGCGTCATTGACATCCGGACGTATCGACCTTTACCGATGGCGTGTCCAGGTGGGTGGGTGGGTGGGCAGCCGGTCACGTGCCTGCGGTCGACACGACCTTTGGGGCCGCAGACGAGTGCAATTAGTTGGCCCGCCAGGGCGACCCACGCCACCACGATTAGATGCTGACGTGGTCGAGGTCTGATGGGGTCCCGACAGCTCAGTCAAAGTCAAAGTCAAAGTCGTGTATTGGGGTACTTCCACGTGGTGGCTGTTCTGCACCCAAATGTTGCGTGAGCACATCAGGGAAAGAAAATTGCGTCAGAAACATTTCTAGAGCATACAGCTCATACAGACTTACATCCATATAGTAAAACTAGCGACTCTGCGCCAAAGCACTTATGAATGCAGAGCGACTCGGTGCTTGCCTGGTGACGGGTGGTAGCCTGTTCCAGGCGACCGCGGCGCGGTATGAAAAACCTCGCTGGGTCTGCGTGAGTCGACATCTTGTGAGATGAAGCTCACCGACTGACCCAGCTCTGGTCTCCCGCTGCGATACTTGTGACCGCCAGGTAAACATCTTACGAACAGCTTCCGGACATTGTTCAATACACATGGCTCTGTGTACCTGAACGCAATCGTTCTCCAGAACCATCTCTGCAAGCTCCAGCCGTCCTAATGACACAAGTGCAGGGGACACATGTTCGTTGCGGCGCACACCGGTGACTAGTCGCGCGGCAAAGTTGATGCATTTTTGCACGCGGTGTAGACGGCACTGAGCGGCTCCGCCCAGAGGGATAAACAATAAAGGATGTGAGGAAAAACGTGGATCTGGACTAAGAGCTTGAGGACATCCGTGGTGAAATGATGGCGAAATTTGTATAGGGATGCTATGATGGCGTTGCATTTGCGCACAACCATGGATATGTGAGACAGTCGGCACCACGTTCGAGTCTTGGTCGTGGGTTCGAATCCCGCAGCTGGCGAGATTGCCGAGTCGACCCGCGACCAATCGGCGTGAGAGATTGCGGACGCTATGTGACCCAGCAGTCGAATGTGTCGCAAAAGAAGCCAAGGTGCTTCTTCCCGGCCTAGGTGGTCAGGTGACGTGTGCCTAGCGGCTCACGCGTGCCTGCCGAGGTGGGTCAGGTGACGTGTGCCTGCCGAGGTGGTCAGGTGACGTGTGCCTGCCGAGGTGGTCAGGTGACGTGAGCCTGCCGAGGTGGTGAGGTGACGTGCCTGCCGAGGTGGTCAGGTGACGTGTGCCTGCCGAGGTGGTCAGGTGACGTGTGCCTGCCGAGGTGGTCAGGTGACGTGTGCCTGCCGAGGTGGTCAGGTGACGTGTGCCTGCCGAGGTGGTCAGGTGACGTGTGCCTGCCGAGGTGGTCAGGTGACGTGTTCCGCCGGTGACTAGCCGCTCAGTCGCGGGCGCAGAACCGCCTGGCTGTCGACGCGCCCACAGACTCGTCACCATCGTGGGCTCGGTCGCGGTTGACGCACGCAAGTCGGTGGGCGGACTGGGACTTCCCGGCTCCCAAGGAGTGTTTCCGCCGACCGTGCCGTAAAAGCGGCATGTTGATGAGTGATGTGTGCTGGGAATACCGGCCATACATCTCGTTTTTGCAGAGCTTAAGGTACTGAAAGGGAATGCCCGACCTGTTTCACGCAAAGGAGCTTAGAGGTATTTAGAGCCTAGAGCTTAGAGCCTAGAGGTGTCAGAAAATGAAATACTTGGCGGAAAATAAAGTTGCAGATGTATTTTCTATCCGACATGAAGCGAGCAGCGAGAAAGGAGTGCAAGCGATTTTCACATTGAAATTTATGTTCTATTAAACCTGTAACAAATGGGTGAGCTCAGCTTACATGGAAAATCACTGTCATGTGCTACTTTGGGCTCGAAACTGTGAGGTGAAGCAATTACAAAGGAAAATCATATCAGCGTGTGACGTGGTATAGAAACTGAACGTGCACTATGCTCATGCGATGAATGATCAGTAACTATACACTTCTGGATCAACATGTTAGTGTATTCAATCAGCACTGCATGATATATCATCGGATGTGAAAAATTGGGTGTCCGTGCGCCTCTGTGCATGAGTGTGTATGTGTACAGACGTGCGCGTGCACGTGTACGCGTGCGTATATGCGCGTGTGTGTATGTGTTTTGCATTTATTCTGGAACGCTGGCGACGTATCGTTTGCCGCCACTTGCTGACCGTGTGCGCCACCGATCGTGTTGGTGCCACCGCGTCAACGTGGCTGCCTGCCGCTGCGGCACGGTGGGGAATCACCCAGGCTCTGCCCGTCGCCGTGAACGGGGGACCGCCGCGTTTTTAATGGGGGCGGCTGACGGCCAGTCGAGATTTCGCTGACTTGAACTTGCTGTGAGTGATGGCTTGCGCTGATTTGGCCCACATCGGCGAGTTATGCGCCTGCCAGCGTGGCGATAAGGTGTTCTACTGCGGAAGTTGCTGATCGAATGCTGAGTTCGTCTCGGTGCAGCTGCATATGAGACCTTTGTTTATTTGTTTGTTCGCGCACACATGTGGCCTTTGTCGACCTTTCGCGGCTCTGGCGACCGGTGGCGATAACACCAACTGCGGACATGATAAGTCGGTCTGTCTGTGAACTGATCCGTCATATGCCTTCTTCAATGTTGTTGTATTGTGTCGAGGCACTTTTACCATGTGCTCGCGCTGCCTGCGGAACATGGCGCCGCTCGTCTCTCGCGCGCCGCGCGGTCGCACAACAACCGAACTCCCAAGCGGCTTGTTGGAGTTGAGTCCCAGACGCGTTGAGCGCGAGACAATCGTGCCACCGGCAACGACGTGTTCTCTGTGTGTGCTGTTTGCTGCTGCCGCTGGACAGAGTCCGCCGGCGGTACGGTTATTTGGAGAGCGACTGGCATGGCTCCCCAAGACTGGAGTGGAGAGACCCTCCACTGATGCGGCTGAAGACAGGGTCATTGTCGCTGTGGGGCTCATCCACATCTTCCACCAACCAACGCGACAGTGGTAGACCACATCAAAGACAATGGGAGAAGTCGCTTGAAATGGTCATAAAAGTGTACAATCCATATCTCTGTGTCGCACAAAGCTCGCGGAGGTGTGACGGAGTGCTCTCTGAATTGGCGCGGAGCTGGAGTGAAATGGCACGGGACTGGCGCGATACTGATGCAGAACTGGAGCGGAACTGGCGTGGTGCTGACGCGCGACCGGGTTCAGTCATCCTCGATTCAGCTCAGCTGGAGCTTTGTTTTGCCAGTCAAGTGTTCGTGGGCCGCTCAGCACCCCTCGATCTCGACCACCCGACCACCCGACCACCAGACCATCCAACTATCCAACCATCCAACCATCCGGCCACCCGACCACCTGAACACCCGACCAGCCAACCATCCAACCATTCGACCATCCGACCATTCACCGGCTGGCTGACCGATCACACGGCCACCCGACCATCCAACCATCCGAATATCCAACCACCCGAACATCCAACCATCCAACCACCCGATCACCTGAACACCTGAACACCCGGCCATCCAACCACCTAACTATCCAACTACCAGACCACCAGATCAGCCAACCGTCCAACCATTCACTTGCCGGCTGGCGGAACACCCAACCACCTGACCATCCGACCACCCGACCACCCAACCACCCGACCACCCGACCACCCGACCACCCGACCACCCGACCACCCAACCACCCGACCACCCGACCACCCGACCACCCGACCACCCGACCACCCGACCACCCGACCACCCGACCACCCGACCACCAGACCACCAGACCACTTGACCACCCGACCACCCGACCACCCGACCACCCGACCACCCAACCACCCGACCACCAGACCACCTGACCACCCGATCACCGGACCACCCGACCACCCGACCACCCAACCACCCAACCACCAGACCACCCGACCACCCGACCACCCGACCACCTGACCACCCGACCACCCAACCATCCGACCACCAGACCACCTGACCACCCGACCACCCGACCACCTGAACACCCAACCACCCACCTGCCGTCTGGCTGACCATCTGCGGCTGACATCGACCCACCGACATTCGGTCGGCAATCGGTTTTTGTGTGCTCGCTTTTGGCACACTAGTGTCTTCATTTGTGGTTCGCACGCTCGCCGAAATGATCTCCAGTGTCTCTACCCAACGCCATGCGATGACAGGTATTTCCTGAGGAATTTCTTCAGACATCGCTGGCAGCTGACGAGCCCAAAAATCCCAACCACACACACGTTGGATGACGTATATTGATGGGACCTGTATCATTATCTCGCTCCGCCAGGGCGCCTCAGCAGTTATGTTGTTGTCAAACCCTGGATCTTTGGTCGATCCAGGTGGAGCTGGATCAAAATGAGGAGCTACCCGCAAATTTTGGAGTAAGAGCAGACTTGTTCTCACGATGTTGTCTTGTTTGTTGTCTCTCTCAGACTTGTCTCACGATCTCAGACTTGTTCTCTTTTTGTATTCCCGTGAGCAAAGGTGTTCTCGGGTAGAGTCTGGCTGCTGGGGCACGATACTGGGAGGGATTTGGAGGAACAGGTAGGGAGCGGGTGCGCTGTGGTGTTCTTTTTTATGTTTGCTGAGTTGTGTTCTGTATGAGGAGCGGAAGCTCTCATACAGAGCACAACTCAGCAAATTGGGCAAACCAAATTGGATTTGTTAAAATTGGACACTTAAGGTGAAATTGAATGGTTCTTTCTCGTGGTTGTCAAGCCGCGTCCATCATTATGTATGGACGCTTTGTTGTTGCAAAGTCTGCTCGGCCGGGGGTGCTTCTGCAAGTTCTACACTGTTACTAAGTATTCATAAACGAAATATTGGCGAAACCAGAGTTCTTTATCAACATAAATATTGGCGAAACCGAGGTCCTGCCGGGCGGTCGGGTGCGTTTCCTCGCTTGAAACCCTGGCATCAACTGACAGCTATTGATTCTCTGTTCCCACTGAAACCCCGACGCGGTGTTTGAGACACACCAGCGGCGATGTGGAATTTGAGATACGCACACGTTGTGTTGTGGGATTTCGATGCATCGCGCAGCCGTCTGGTTCAGCCGAGTTAACCAGCCGCCTGGTTGGCTTAGTGGATAGAGCGCTGGTCCGCAGAGTTCCCCCCCCCCCCCTCCTTCCGTCTTGACACAACGAATCGCTTCACTCGATTCGAGTCGCTTCACGCGCTCGCTGCTAACGCTTCCAGCTGGGATGGCCGGTTGGCGGCTGGCCAGGCGAGGTCGGAAGCGGGGGCTCCAGGTGGTGGTTCCCGCTAGGTGGTTACGTTCGAACTCCAGGTCACAATTGTGCTATATATATAATTGCAATTTCCAGATCGGGGCATGGGTTCAGGATCAATGCAATCGGCGTACGCCTAGCATTGACTCTGATACTGTAAAACCAAAACTATGCGGCAGCAACTCGAACTGAATTAATAAAAGAGAAGAAAAACATGATATTTGGGATATCGTGGCTCCGACGTGAATATTGCGATACGCACCACAAATGTGGTTCGGGCACCAGAGGGTGGTGCTTCCGGAACAACACGTGGAACGGGAGGACGCTTAAACATATTTAACAACACATGGTGTGATTCGGTTGCGATGTGCTATGTGTTCATAACCGCCACGGTATGTTGCTCATCTTTGGTCGGTGGCTCGGTGTGATGTATTATCGCTCGTGCTGTCACCGTCTCTGTTGCACGTGCTGTCATCGTCTCTGTTGCACGTGCTGTCACCGTTACCACCGCACGTGCACACTGCCAGTGCTGTCTACGCGTGGTCATTAAAATTGCGCACCTGAAATACGTTGCGCTCGCTTGGTGTTCTACCTTGGAGTGGAAGTTTCTCCTTTAAGGATTTGGGACGTCGGGGCCGACGAAGGCAGACGAACGTGGATACAAAGGAAGGTGGCGGCATAGGAAGGCGTGCCACGTGCTGCGTGCCATGTTCTGTAGGAGGGGGGGTGAATTTCCGTACGTTCCATCACCGAAACGGGATTGATCCGAGGCGATTAAGTACCGAGGGTGTACGCTGCAGTCTCTGACAGACAATCTGCTCGCACGTCAGCACTTCGGTGAACAGTGTACGGTATCTGGCAGACAACCCAGCGACCTGTTGGTATTGATGGTTTCGAACCAAGCTAGGGGCCGGAATGATTTGCTGGTTTGTGGATTATTGTAAGAATACGGGTTGAAGTAAATCGTGGAACCGATACCAGCTAAAAAAGACAATGTGTTTTGTTGATATGCGCATTGTAGTGACGTGGGAGCATGCTGTAGCGTTTTTCCCAACATCAAGTGTACGCAGTAATCATTTGCTTCAATTTTATTTTATTTAGACTTGCATGCAAACCAACAGGCAACATAACTTTTAATTGGCTGAGTTAAGGTAGGCATGCTATGCTGGAAATACGCCCATCGCTGCGAAAAGATAATTTAGCAAACGCCAGCCCGTTGCGATAAGTTAACAGATATGAATGTAGTGACAAATGTGTCGCCCACCGGGAAGAAGCTTTTACCGCAGTGAACAAAAGATCGTTGAATCATCGTTCAATGTGTTTCTCCGTGCTGTTGATGCATGCCCCTTCTTCAGACCCGGCGTTTAGCACTCCAGTCAGAATGGAACCTCCCCCTGGACTGCTCAGCGTGTAAACTGGATCCAGACTGAGTCTGATATTCTCGACTGAGCCCTGTAGATGGTGGCCGCCCACGCGACTCTGCTTGCCTAGACGATTTTGTGTCCCCGACTACCCTGCAACACGAGATAACGGGGGGGGGACAAGTTGTTGACTCCGGCTAGCTTCGGCTCGCCGGCAATCGCCGCTGGCAGGTGCAGTGGCGGACCCGGGATTTGGCCGCGGGAGGGAGGAGGCTTGCGAAGTTTCGGTGCCGTCTGGATATTACTGCCCGCTGTATGGCTGAGAGCGCCCGTGACAGATTTTGTCCGGCGCGCGGTGGGGTGGCGCACGCTTCGCAAGTTTATCGTCTGTATTGCGGGTGGCATCGTGCAATAGATCCAAGTGTTTCTTGTTTGTGTTTCCGTGGTGTCAAGGCCGTTTGCAGCGCATATTTTGCAGCACATTATCATCTCTGTCACGCGATGCTGATATAAATGCGTAATCCTGGTTAATATGGGGGCTGGGGCTGGAAGGTTTCCCGTCCGTTGTATTTGTGCGACCAATCGACCGATTCCAATGATTCAAACGGCAATCGAAAGCTGAGCGAAATTTTTCGATGACAAGTTATTGTGTTTACCCAAAGATCTCTGGTATCATTATAAAGCTGCGCAAGTGAAAGTATTTGAACCTTATGGTCGAAATACGTTCGTTGTCATTCTAACATAAAGCATTGTGGTAATGAAATCGGCAGACATATTTTAATATCGACGTTTAATCCTCCAGAACTTGAGCTCATGTGTGAAGGCGTCTGGTTTTGGGCATGAAAAGTCATGCTCGAACAAAAGGACAAGTCGTAATTATTATTCGGTGTCGACTATGATATTCGTCAATAGTCTAAGTAACGTCGCCTGTGTCTCAATGGAAGAGCATCGACCGTTGCATTACATAACACTATATATTGGGGCATCTTTACAATACTTCACAACTACGTAAAATTCATTCAGTGTGAACATATGGCAGCGAAGGTAACATTGTTAGCTTGGGTCACTCGCCAGGTCAGGTCCATACCGAATTATGGCAGCGGCAAACACTTACTAACGGCGGGCGCCAGCTATAATTGCATATGCAATACTGTCGAACGGTGTGCTTTTCGGCCGAAATGACGCTGGATATGATGCGTAAGTGAACATTCAATAAATCGTAGGGACCTAGATTTCCCTGGTGCGGGCAGTGCCTCCCGGGGACCTCTCCGTCGGCTGAGATGCCCTCTGTAGCGGTTCAGAGGTCCTTCTTCGTCAGGCCGGACGGTGGTCCCTCTTTCAACATGGGTCAGGCCGAACGGTGGTCCCTTTGCTCAGTTTGGTCCCCTCCGTCGACCTAGGGGCCCTTCACATTGGCTTTGGGCCCTCGGCGGCGGCATGGCGTCCTCTCTGGTGGCTCAGTGGGCTCTCCGTGGGCTCAGTGTCAGCGCCGTTGACTCAGGGACCCTCATTACTGGCCGGGGCCCTCTCCGACAGCTCGGGGCCCCCTCCGTCAGCCTCGAGGCTCTTCACGTTGGTCCATCCCGAAAGCTTGAACTTCTGTTCGTGAACACTCTCCATCGACTCGAGATCCCTCTTCTTTCGGCCCGGGACCCCTTTTGTCTACCCGGGGGCCGTTCACGTCACTGGGATGCGTCAGGTCTGCCACTTAGCACGTGACTTGAGCGCTCCAGGAGGCTTAGTAGTGTGTCCTGGAGCTGGATGACGTCCTGAGTCCATGTTCCATGTTGGACATGGACGCGCCGCTGGCTTCGGACGTCTGCTGGCATGAATGTCGCCAGTTGGGTTTGCAGGTGCATATACCCGGCGTTTTAAACAGTGAACCTTTATGTTAGATTCATAGCTGTGCAGTGCTTGGTTGATAGGACCGAGATTCGCTCATTTTTACACCCTCATTCCCAGCGCTCCCGCAGCCTGTATGCGGCAAGGTCGATGCCGATCGGTTTAATGTTCCTGCCACTGTGTGTGCGAATAGCCTATCGGAAGTGGCCCGCCTCGGTGAGTCAGGCCTCTCACAGACTCTAATGCATGCTGCCCACTTGGTTGACGACGGTCATTTTCAGAAAGTCGAGCACGGGATCGTTGGTGCCTGGTCGATGTCTGCGACACGTTCGCGACGCACTGCCAGAGGGAACGGAACGGCCCATGAAGTGTTCTGCATGTTTAATCCAGCTGCTGTTCAGGCCGGTGGCAGTATTCGCAGGAGCGGGCTTCGGAGTCTAGTAGGAAGATAAATTCGGATTTTCTTACTCCTCCAGTCGGTATATCATTGTGCATACCCTCAGTTCCGTGCACGAGTATATGAGACGCGTACCTTGCCCTTAATTCAGTATATTTATACATATATATATATATATATATATATATATATATATATAGTAAATTGATTCACTATAATTTGTTTCCCTGCACACTACGCACAGACGACAGAGACAACGCATTGACAATACCTTGGGGATCGCAGATCTAGCGCTTCGTTCCCTACTCAAACTTTACCAGCGGTTCGTCATCAAGTCCAATAGTATGGAGAACTGTTCTGCAAAAATAGCATGTTCGCTCAATGGTAGAGTCAGGCGTGGGAATTGGGGTGTTGGTTGTATCGAATGTGAGATTGAAACATGCCGGAACCTCACGCGATCCAGTGCATTTCGCACTTGGTCACCCGTCTATGTAGCTTGTCAAAGCCTCAATTCTGCTTCCCTGGATGCGCCGTGACTGTGAGGACACACGTGACTTCAGCTTATCAAATGCGTCCGTCCCATGTAAAGTAAATCAGATTTACCCAGGCGTTCGCTTTGCTAGAAGTGGCGAAGTTTTCATCGCACCATCAATCCCTGAAGCCGTGTTAGGCCACGCAATTCCTTCAAATTTTCAATTGGTGTGCTTATTGATCCTGTTTGCAATGCTATCTACCTTGCGTTTAAGGTATGCAGACTCCTAGAGTGCGCCCACTTTTATTCCCTGTATGAGCAGCTATCTTTATTTCATCAAACACAAATTTCACCGCTCATTTCCTCAACATTCACATCGTAGTCATGTCACTTGTGACACGCCCCTTCGCTCCTTGGGCGGACTCAGAGTTTGGCCAGCTGAATGTCTCCTCACGTGGGAAGAAACCGGACTACGCCCCTGCCTGGTGCAAACCGGACTACGCCCCTGCCTGGTGCAAACCGGACTACGCCCCTGCCTGGTGCAAACCGGACTACGCCCCTGCCTGGTGCAAACCGGACTACGCCCCTGTCTGGTGCAAACCGGACTACGCCCCTGTCTGGTGCAAACCGGACTACGCCCCTGCCTGGTGCAAACCGGACTACGCCCCTGTCTGGTGCAAACCGGACTACGCCCCTGCCTGGTGCAAACCGGACTACGCCCCTGCCTGGTGCAAACCGGACTACGCCCCTGTCTGGTGCAAACCGGACTACGCCCCTGTCTGGTGCAAACCGGACTACGCCCCTGTCTGGTGCAAACCGGACTACGTCCCTGTCTGGTGCAAACCGGACTACTCCCCTGTCTGGTGCAAACCGGACTACGCCCCTGCCTGGTGCAAACCGGACTACGCCCCTGTCTGGTGCAAACCGGACTACGCCCCTGTCTGGTGCAAACCGGACTACGCCCCTGTCTGGTGCAAACCGGACTACGCCCCTGTCTGGTGCAAACCGGACTACGCCCCTGTCTGGTGCAAACCGGACTACGCCCCTGTCTGGTGCAAACCGGACTACGCCCCTGCCTGGTGCAAACCGGACTACGCCCCTGCCTGGTGCAAACCGGACTACGCCCCTGCCTGGTGCAAACCGGACTACGCCCCTGCCTGGTGCAAACCGGACTACGCCCCTGTCTGGTGCAAACCGGACTACGCCCCTGTCTGGTGCAAACCGGACTACGCCCCTGTCTGGTGCAAACCGGACTACGCCCCTGCCTGGTGCAAACCGGACTACGCCCCTGCCTGGTGCAAACCGGACTACGCCCCTGTCTGGTGCAAACCGGACTACGCCCCTGTCTGGTGCAAACCGGACTACGCCCCTGTCTGGTGCAAACCGGACTACGCCCCTGTCTGGTGCAAACCGGACTACGCCCCTGCCTGGTGCAAACCGGACTACGCCCCTGTCTGGTGCAAACCGGACTACGCCCCTGCCTGGTGCAAACGCCACACGATTTATTAACATGGTTAATATTCGTCTGCTGTTATCCGTTTATGTGCTCGACATTTAGCGTTCTCGACCAGTTAATGTAGCATCAGTAGCAGCACCGCGTCTACCGAAGGTTTTAATGTCTGCGTGGGTTGCACTCATGGAACAAAACGTACACTGATGGATAATCAAGAATGGTGTTGAAATACGCCTCCTATCTACTTGAAACATGGGTGTTGTTTCATATTTTTGAGGGAGTAAGTGTCTCCTCATTTCTGGTTTTGCCCCTCCCCCACAAATAGTTTACACTTTTAACATGGTATCCTATGGAGTCTGTCTCCAAATCAACTTGGGAACGCCCATTGCTTCCATGTATCGTCCACAACCCCAAGCAAAAAATAAACGTCAGCTGATCTGGCGTCTCCGTGCAGCTTCCACTGGCTGCGGTCTGCCGGTATGCAGTGCATGCCATGGACGCTGCTGATCTATCAGAACCTTGGCCTCTTGGTCCCTCTGCACTGCTGGTGCCATCACCGTGTAATATATGAGCGATCGTGCCGCAATAGTCCGCAGCGTGGCGGGCATCCATCGATTGCACGATGATGTGGGCCCTTGCAAGGACGCGTGGCGGCTGCGGACGTGCTTCGGGCTCGGTGGCAGCCCGATGTACGATGCGATACGTGCTGCCGCCGCTCGCCGACCTTCCCCACACATCCCGACGGCATCAGTCCTGACGATTGCCTGTGGGCCCGGCCGCGGCTGAAGCGCCCTTTCTGCAGAGTTTTCGAGGTGCTGTTCAGTCGAGTAGGCTGTGCACAGCGCACAGTGTCCAGCCAGATGTCCAGACAAGTGAGACAGCGTCCAGTCCAGCCAGATGGCCAGACAAGTGAGACAGCGTCCAGTCCAGTCAGATGGCCAGACAAGTGAGACAGCGTCCAGTCCAGCCAGATGTCCAGACAAGTGAGACAGCGTCCAGTCCAGCCAGATGTCCAGACAAGTGAGACAGCGTCCAGTCCAGCCAGATGGCCGGGCAAGTGAGACAGCGTCCAGTCCAGCCAGATGGCCGGGCAAATGAGACAGCGTCCAGTCCAGCCAGATGGCCAGACAAGTGAGACAGCGTCCAGTCCAGCCAGATGGCCAGACAAGTGAGACAGCGTCCAGTCCAGCCAGATGGCCGGGCAAGTGAGACAGCGTCCAGTCCGCCCAGATGGCCAGACAAGTGAGACAGCGTCCAGTCCAGCCAGATGGCCAGACAAATGAGACAGCGTCCAGTCCAGCTAGATGGCCGGGCAAATGAGACAGCGTCCAGTCCAGCCAGATGGCCAGACAAGTGAGACAGCGTCCAGTCCAGCCAGATGGCCAGACAAATGAGACAGCGTCCAGTCCAGCCAGATGGCCGGGCAAGTGAGACAGCGTCCAGTCCAGTCAGATGGCCGGGCAAGTGAGACAGCGTCCAGTCTAGCCAGATGGCCAGACAAGTGAGACAGCGTCCAGTCCAGCCAGATGGCCAGACAAGTGAGACAGCGTCCAGTCCAGCCAGATGTCCAGACAAGTGAGACAGCGTCCAGTCCGTCCAGATGGTCAGACAAATGAGACAGCGTCCAGTCCAGCCAGATGGCCAGACAAGTGAGAGAGCGTCCAGTCCGTCCAGATGGCCAGACAAGTGAGACAACGTCCAGTCCAGCTAGATGGCCAGACAAGTGAGACAGCGTCCAGTCCGTCCAGATGGCCAGACAAGTGAGATAGCGTCCAGTCCAGCCAGATGGCCAGACAAGTGAGACAGCGTCCAGTCCGTCCAGATGGCCGCTTGTCGCCACCGTGGGCTGATGAGCTGTCGAGACGGTGACGACCCGACGTCACGACACACTCGGCGGCCTATATCTGCGCCGCGCCGCCCCGTAATGAATACACTAATGAATCGAGCAGACGATCGCACGCCTGCCCCGGGGGCTCCGCGTGGGATGCGTGCAGGTGGGGAGAGGAGCCGCACATGCATGATTGTTTGACACGTATGATGATGCATTCCGTCGGCGCTCGGGCCCACGCCCAGCGAATGCGAATGATGTGCTCGCTCGTCTGGAGACGCCCCGGGCGCCGTGTTCTACAGTCTCGGCGCGGGCTGGAGGCGGGCTCCCGCCGCCGCAAATGTCGGCAGGAATCCGAACGGATTGACACGCACCTCCTGAGAAGGTTTGGTCTCGCCGCACTCTGAGTGTGCGCGGACCGGTGAGTCGGGATCGTGGCCAGGTCAGGTCAGATCAGATCAGGTTGGTGAGTCGAGGTCAGGTCAGCCGCACTCTTAGTGTGCACCCGAACGGTGAGTCGGGATCGTGTTCAGGTTAGTGATTCGAGGTCAGGTCAGCCGCATGCTTTGTGAGCACGGACCGGTGAGTCGGGATCGTGTTCAGGTTGGTGAGTCGAGGTCAGGTCAGCCGCATGCTTGGTGAGCACGGACCGGTGAGTCGGGTTCACTGTCACCGTATCGCCGACCGTCGGACCGGTTGCCGCTGCGCAACAATGTCCAAAGTGTCGGTACCAGTCGGAGGGGGGCAACACGCCGCCGACTGTTGTGGGCGGAAGCAGCAGGAGGACGAGGTCAGGTCAGGCAGCACACAATGCACAGTATTGGGCAGGAGCAGCCAAATGGAAGGGACAGGAAACAGCACACCGATGACAAGTGGGCAGGAGCAACCGAAGAAGGGTGCGGCAGGTCAGGTCAGGCGCCACACCGCAGACTGGTTCGGGCAGAGCAGCCGGACGAGGAAGAGGGGGTCAGGTCAGGTCAGGTCAGGCACCACACCGCAGACTGTGTCGGGCAGAGCAGCCGGACGAGGAAGAGGGGGTCAGGTCAGGTCAGGTCAGGCACCACACCGCAGACTATGTCGGGCAGAGCAGCCGGACGAGGAAGAGGGGGTCAGGTCAGGTCAGGTCAGGTCAGGCACCACACCGCATACTGTGTCGGGCAGGAGCAGCCGGACGAGGAAGAGGGGGCCAGGTCAGGTCAGGTCAGGCACCACACCGCAGACTGTGTCGGGAAGAGCAGCCGGACGAGGAAGAGGGGGGGTCAGGTCAGGTCAGGTCAGGCGCCACACCGCAGACTGTGTCGGTGGCAGGAGCAGCCGGACGAGGAAGAGGGGGTCAGGTCAGGTCAGGCACCACACCGCAGACTGTGTCGGGCAGAGCAGCCGGACGAGGAAGAGGGGGTCAGGTCAGGTCAGGCGCCACACCGCAGACTGTGTCGGGGGCAGGAGCAGCCCGACGATGAAGAGGGGGTCAGGTCAGGTCAGGTCAGGTCAGGCACCACACCGCAGACTGTGTCGGGCAGAGCAGCCGGACGAGGAAGAGGGGGTCATGTCAGGCACCACACCGCAGACTGTGTCGGACAGAGCAGCCGGACGAGGAAGAGGGGGTCAGGTCAGGTCAGGTCAGGCGCCACACCGCAGACTGTGTCGGGGGCAGGAGCAGCCGGACGATGAAGAGGGGGGCAGGTCAGGTCAGGTCAGGTCAGGCACCACACCGCAGACTGTGTCGGGCAGAGCAGCCGGACGAGGAAGAGGGGGTCATGTCAGGCACCACACCGCAGACTGTGTCGGGCAGAGCAGCCGGACGAGGAAGAGGGGGTCAGGTCAGGTCAGGTCAGGCGCCACACCGCAGACTGTGTCGGGCAGGAGCAGCCGGACGATGAAGAGGGGGTGAGGTCAGGCACCACACCGCAGACTGTGTCGGGCAGAGCAGCCGGACGAGGAAGAGGGGGTCAGGTCAGGTCAGGTCAGGCACCACACCGCAGACTGTGTCGGGCAGAGCAGCCGGACGAGGAAAAGGGGGTCAGGTCAGGTCAGGTCAGGCGCCACACCGCAGACTGTGTCGGGCAGGAGCAGCCGGACGAGGAAGAGGGGGTCAGGTCAGGTCAGGTCAGGCGCCACACCGCAGACTGTGTCGGGGGCAGGAGCAGCCGGACGAGGAAGAGGGGGTCAGGTCAGGTCAGGTCAGGCACCACACCGCAGACTGTGTCGGGCAGAGCAGCCGGACGAGGAAGAGGGGGTCAGGTCAGGTCAGGTCAGGCACCACACCGCAGACTGTGTCGGGCAGAGCAGCCGGACGAGGAAGAGGGGGTCAGGTCAGGTCAGGTCAGGCGCCACACCGCAGACTGTGTCGGACAGGAGCGGCCGGATGAGAAAGAGGGGGTCAGGTCAGGTCAGGTCAGGCACCACACCGCAGACTGTGTCGGGCAGAGCAGCCGGACGAGGAAGAGGGGGTCAGGTCAGACAGTACATAGCGGATTTTAGTGGGCCGAGGAAGGGGAGGTCAGAGGAAGGGGCCAGAGGAAGGGGAGGTCAGGTCAGGTCAGGTTAGGCGCCACACCGCAGACTGTGTCGGGGGCAGGGGCAGCCGGACGAGGAAGAGGGGGTCAGGTCAGACAGTACATAACGGATTTTAGTGGGCCGGAGCAGCCAGAAGAGGAGGAGAGGAAGGGGAGGTCAGGTCAGGTCAGGTCAGGCACCACACCGCAGACTGCATTTGACAGGAGCAGTCGGAGGATGGGGAGGGGTAGGGGTCAAGTAGCACACTGTCAATCCTAGTGGGTGGGAGCAGTCGGAGGAAGTAGATCAGGTCCAGCAACACACCATCCACTCCAGTAACAGGAGCCACAGGAGGAGGGGCATCAGGTCAGGCAACACTCCGCCCACTTCAATAACAGGAGCCACCGGAGGAGGGGGATCAGGTCCAGCAACACACCATCCACTCCAGTAACAGGAGCCACCGGAGGAGGGGCATCAGGTCAGGCAACACTCCGCCCACTTCAATAACAGGAGCCACCGGAGGAGGGGGATCGGGTCCAGCAACACACCACCCACTCCAGTAACAGGAACCACCGGAGGAGGGGGATCAGGTCAGGCAACACTCCGCCCACTTCAATAACAGGAGCCACCGGAGGAGGGGGATCAGGTCAGGCAACACACCATCCACTCCAGTAACAGGAGCCACCGGAGGAGGGGGATCAGGTCAGGCAACACTCCGCCCACTTCAATAACAGGAGCCACCGGAGGAGGGGGATCAGGTCCAGCAACACACCATCCACTCCAGTAACAGGAGCCACCGGAGGAGGGGCATCAGGTCAGGCAACACTCCGCCCACTTCAATAACAGGAGCCACCGGAGGAGGGGGATCAGGTCCAGCAGCACGCCATCCACTCCAGTAACAGGAGCCACCGGAGGAGGGGGATCAGGTCAGGCAACACTCCGCCCACTCCAGTAACAGGAGCCACCGGAAGAGGGGGATCAGGTCCAGCAACACACCATCCACTCCAGTAACAAGAGCCACCGGAGGAGGGGCATCAGGTCAGGTAACACGCCGCCCACTCCAGTAACAGGAGCCACCGGAGGAGGGGCACCAGGTCAGGTAACACGCCGCCCACTTCTATAACAGGAGCCGCCGGATGAGGGGGAGCTCAGGCCGGGCGGCAATACACCGCCAATTGTAGCGGGCAGAGTTATGGGCGCCAAATGACCGAGTAGTCGGCGCGCCCTTAAGCCCAAATAATCAATCAAGCGGGCAGAGTTAACCGTGAGTCATGTGTGTGAAGTGCGGTGGGTTGGGCGGGTTACGCGCTTCACTCTGCCCGTTGGGATCTGGGGGAGCTGGTAATAGTACAGTCGCGTGACGTGGTGCGATTCGAAACCCAGCAGACACCTCAGAATACCCAACTACCCAGGACGTAGTGCTTCACGCTTCGCTAAGCCATGGGCTGTTCCATTTTCACAATGATGGTCAAGTTCAGAGATGGTACAGTCTTGAACCTATGGGTAAACCCAGGGGAATTCCAGCTACACACAAATGCCCGGTGTATTCCAGTATGTTTCTACGGTTCAATTCAGGGGTGACGCATTGTGTGTCTATGTTCTTCGAGTGAAGAGTAGTAGTTATTTGGACAAATAGGAGTAGTGACTGTTGCCAATAAATTGTATTTGAGGAAGCAACCACGGTTGGGATAATATATGTATACTCGATGTTAAGGATGTTTCCGGGGAAGGGACTGCTTCGTGAACCATTTGGTTACACCCAAGAGAGATAATATATGAATGCACGGATAAGATGTACCTTGATAATTAAATCCTCCCACTACTGCCCAAATTGAATGCAGCCATTGAGTCTTGTCCCGTGAATTAAGTGAACATAGGGCACTGTCACGAATCATTTGCATAATACATGCCGCGAAAAATATAACCTTTAATGAGCGGAGTATCTCTGCTGTCCCGTTTCCAGCGATGCACGGACACGCCATTGATCACCTCAGTTTAACAAATAGCTACTCTTTCCACACCGGGATAATTCCAGCCGATGACATGGTTTATTAAACGCAAATCATGGCACATCTCGGGACACAACGCAGGGGAGGTGCGCTTCACGTCTGGTCGAAGGGTGTTTTGCTCCCCTGGGAATGTAAGGCTGCTGGCAGCTACGTTGGCTGGCTGCAGCTGTACTTGATGACAGCTGCTGGCTGCACGTCTTGATGGCAGCTTCGGGCTGCAGCTGATGATAGCTGCTGGCTGCAGTTGATGACAGCTGTTGGCTGCACTTGATGACAGCTGTTGGCTGCAGTTGATAGCAGCTGTTGGCTGCAGCTTTCGGTGTTGCGTGTCGGGTTTGGCGTGGTATGGTCACGTTTTGAACAATTCATTGTTATGGGCGTTAAATGACCATGCAGTCGGCGCGCACTTAAACCCAAATAATCAATCAATAAATGTCGGGAATTCTGTCGATAGCTCGTGAGTTTCGGCGTCGCGGACCTTATGGTCGGCGGAACACTTGTCCCGTCCACTTAAGCAGCGAAATTCCCCTATACGATGCGATTAAGAAAGCGGAAGAAAATATGGTTGAGATTGTTGGATGTGAGACGTCCGTTTACAAGAGCAATGTGTTCGCATGTTTTCCCAGTCGCATCTTATTCGTAAGTTTAGCTGTTCATGTGAACGGGTTGATCGTGCGATGAATACAGTTATGTGGCGGATGGGAATTGGCCACGGTTCAAAGTCTAGTTGAAACGGAGGCACCTCCGGTTTAGTCGACATCCCGGACGAGGCCACTGTGACGTCAACCAGCGACAAACGTCGCACCCTGGCAAAATCAACTTCTCGTCACTCTCAACCCCCACCCTATCTATGCATTATTTTGCGGTGTAGTAAAGTAAAACTAAAACCATTTAGACACCAGGGAGATGTCCCCACGCAGCCCCGTCTTCAGCACCTAAAACATCACACAAGCTATAACGTAAAATTCCCTTAACGTAAATGCACACATGCCTGCGCTTTGCTCGCAAACAGTCGCTTTATGAATCGACATGTAATGTGCTCGCTTTAAAGGCGTCGCAAATGACCTTTATGGCCCGGCACGCCTGAAATCACTCCCCCCCCCCAACCAGCGATGGCCGTCAGAACAGCAGCTGATCCACGCACGGAAAAGAATCGCCACAGGCGGCCAGACATTGCTGATTGCCGCCAATGCTCACCGTTGTCATGCACGCACCAGGCCGGCTGTGCCAAACACTGCGGACGACTTGGACTGGCCAGACGCAGGATTAGACGGGCACGGCGCTTCTCGTCACGGGAAATTAACCGACCGGGAATCGCAGGAGCGGGTGGGTGCCTTCGGGAGACGGGCATTGCGGAGGGGTGTTCGATGCACTGGCTGGCTGGCAGCAATAATCGTCGTTGTTCACGCGCGGCGTCTGCCTCTCCGTCCGTCCGTCCTCCGTCCGTCCTCCGTCCGTCCTCCGTCCGTCCTCCGTCCTCCTTCCGCCGTCCGCGGCGTCTGCCTCTTCGTCCGAAGCGTGGCCCCAGTCGTGTTACCCGCCCACGTCCTCGCGTCCGTGTTCTAAGACAAATCTGGGCTTGACACGAGCGACACTAGCAGAGCGATGAAACCGACGATGTGCCGTCCGTCTCTGGATTTACAGCGTTGTAAACCCACCCTGGAGAACGCGCAGTGGTCGCCATAACGGGACGTTCTTCAAAGCCCCTTTCTACGTATTTTTGGCGCTGATGAAGTGGCTCTTGTGGCGTCCACTTCAGGGGCTGAATATTGCTGTGAGGCCAGTCGCTATTAATTTTTCACATGTGACATGATGCAACTTGTTTTACATTTGAACTATGTTGGAAGCACATCTTTCCAGGGGCTGGTCGAGGAGGTCAATCAGGCCATTCCACGTCAAGGTGACTGAGTTGTATTTGAAATAGTTTAGCTGTCAGAGTTATTCGGTTATTTATATATTTATATTATATTCGGTTACATATATTTACTTATTCGGTTCTGAGGATGTTTATTTTGGGAAAGTGTAGGTTATTAGCACGTTCTTGTGCTCGTATCGCTCAACTCTGAATGTTTTTTGTTGTCAGAATTCCATTACAAAATGCTCCGCAAGTTTGTTTGCTCCTGTATCTTCTTCCCTTTGGCTCTCTCCGTTTCACTCTCTTGCTCCGTTTCGCTCTCTCCGAGATTGTCGATTGGATATGATCTTGCATTTCCCTCGGCTTCGATGGTCGGGCTGTGAGTACTCACGTGAGTGATGTGCCATGTCTGGGTGGCTTGTTATCTCTGCGTAGTATACCATATCTGGGCAGGGTGTCATGTCTGCGTATGTTAGACGTCAGACGCAATGGTAATGCGGGCATCGGGGGATCTCCACTTAAAGAAAGAAAACAATTAGGTTCCTGATGCCATTCAAGAACTCTGAAATGTGCGTCCGCAACCAGCGCGCCCCGATGCTCCCTAGTGTGTGCGCAAATATTATAGTTACAAGTTATGAGACTCTTTCTCTATAAAATATAATGCGAAGTGCATGTATTAAAGTTAGCTTGCCTTCATATTTCAATTGCATTGCCACTTACACTGGTATAATGCACATATTGTTATCTTGCGAATAGTCTTCTGGAACGATATTCTAATATTCATCCACCATAGGCGGTGGCGGCGCCCGCGGCTCGCCGCCGACAGACCGCCATTGATGATATGGCCGGGCGCGGAACCATTCTCTGAACGTTAATGGGCCCCAATGCCAAAGTTATGGGTGGATTTTCATATTTAAAACGATAGGCGTCGTGCCTGACATGATTTGCGCGACCATTGGAGTTGAGGCCCACAGGTTCCCTCGATATTGTTTAAGAACTTTACGTTCATGGCCGTTGAATGGAAAGAGTACATCTACACCGCGAATTTTCCCTACACAATTCCCTTACGGAAATTGTCAGCACATTGTACAGAAGCTGTATGACGCATTTGATTACCAGAAGTTGAGTGAACAATTCCTCCCATTTCACTTTGAGGACAAAGTGACAGGGCGGAATGAATTTGATAAACTAACTACGCCTCATCAGAGAGCTTGTTCTAATGTTTTTCACATTTGACCATTGGAAATTACTTGCACCGCCTGTAGAAACTAGAATAAGGCATTAACCACAGCAAGACCAATCTGATGGTGTTCCTTCACAAACCCACCACCAGGTCGGCGCCACCGGTGGTATGTCCGCTCATGACGCCTAGCGAGTGTACCATGTCTGGGAAGGGTGCCATTTCTGTGTAGTGTGCCATGTCTGGGCAGGATGTTATGTCTGCGCAATGTACCATGTATAAGCAGGGTGTCATTTCTGCGTAGTGTACCATGTCTGGGCAGGGTGCCGTTTCTGCGTAATGTGCCATGTCTGGGCAGGATGTTATGTCTGCGTAATATACCATGTCTGGGCAGGGTGTCACATCTGCGTAGTGCACAATGTTTGGGCAGGGAGCCATTTTTGCGTAGTGTGCGATGTTCGGGTGGCGTGGCATGTCCGCGTATAGTGTACCATGTCTGGGGAGGGTGTCATGTCTGCGTTGTGCACCATGTCTGGACAGGATGTCATGTCTGGTCAGGGTGACATCAGCGTCAGGATGTCATGTCTGTGTAGTGTACCATGTCTGGGTGCTCCGCCATGTGTGGGTGATATGTCGCCAGGATAGCGTGTCAGATTGTGTAGGAGTGTGACGAAGTATTCCCGACGCTGCTCTTTCTCGGCGTTTCATCCTGCGTCGCAGTTAAAAAAGATCACCTGTGGCGAAGATGCTTGTCGAAGCCTTCAATCTTTCCGTTCTGCAATCTCAGGGAAAACAGCTTGCAAGTAGAACTCAGAAGCCATAAATGAACTAAGGACAGCGATTCTTTGAAGTCTCGAGTGGTGCCATTGACAGCAGCGAGTCAGCATATTGGACCACTTTGCGAGGAGGATGCCGACTATGGCGTCATTCAAAGCTGACTGGAAGAAAGAATAAACACGTTGCAGGGCATAAGATGGAACGGGAGAGAGAGAGAGAGAGAGAGAGAGAGAGAGAGAGAGAGAGAGAGAGAGAGAGAGAGAGAGAGAGAGAGAGAGAGAGAGAGAGAGAGAGAGAGAGAGAGAGAGAGAGAGAGAGAGAGAGAGAGAGAGAGAGAGAGAGAGAGAGAGAGAGAGAGAGAGAGAGAGAGAGAGAGAGAGAGAGAGAGAGAGAGAGAGAGAGAGAGAGAGAGAGAGAGAGAGAGAGAGAGACGGAGAGAGACGGAGAGAGACCGAGAGAGAGAGAGAGAGCCCCCCCCCCATATACCGCAAACTATAACAACACAATGGCGGTGCGAGGCGGCTCGTCCAATCATCTGATCACCAGCCACAAGGTTCTTACCCAGATTGGGCCAGAGTCGGAGTAGGTCTGGTCAGAGTAGACATATTTTCAGATACCTACTGAATGTGGCTCTGTGCCTATACCCAGGCCGTATTTCCTGATTTGGGCGCCGACCCAAGCCAACCCCTTCAACCCAGCTCAGAAGATTCATGTCGCCACAGCGGGGTCCTGATCAGATGAGCCCTTAAGCCATAGCTGGCCCTGGCGTCCTAGCCAGCTTTGACTCTAACCAGAGGGACCATTTGGCTTCGAAAGGACACTCCAGCTTCAAGGTGTGCATCCAGTTTCTTAAAGTGCTCTTCCAGCTCCAAGGTTTCCCTAGCTTCAAGGAGGTCCCTCCTATTTTCAGCTGGATTTCGAAAATTTCTGGGACTTCTTCATCAAGGGCGAAGGGCCCATGCATGAGTTACTGAGGGCGTTCTTGCTTCTAGGGACACTCCGGCTTCAAGGGCCAATCCAGCTTTAGGTAAATTTTCAGCCTCAGTATGCCCTTACTAGGGCCCCTCCAAACTTCGAGGGCCACCAAGTCTCGAGGTGCCCCTCCAGCTCCAGGGGACCTTCCAGCTTCAGTATGCTCTTGCTAGTGCCCCTCCCGGCTTCAAGGGGCTCCCAAGCCTCGAGGTGTCCCTCCAGCTTCAAAGAGCTCATCCTGATCTCGACTCGGTTTCAAAGCCTTCGGAGACTCCTCCCATCAAGCTCAAACGGGCACATATGTGAACTTTCAAAGAGGCTTATCCAACTTTAATATATTTAGCTTCAAGGAGCCTCTATTGCTCCCAATTCCTAAGGCACCTCATGTTCCCTACCTGAGCTAAGCGAATTCCAGTACTTCTCCATGAAGCTGAAACGGATCTATGCACGGACTTGCAAAGGGCCCTCGAACTTCAGGGGCCTTTTCACATTGAACGTGTCCTTCCAACTTCAAAGGCCTCTTCTGTTTTCAGAGGCCAAAGGTGAAAAATCAACCTTCACAATGGCTCCTAATGAAGTCAATATGACAAAAAATGTCTTCTGAGGTTCTTTCTACAAGCCTTTTGATGTTTTCTGGATGTCGTTCAGACCACATTCTGGGAGTTCGCGACGAACCTTTACGTGGAATGGAAGTGAAGCCATTTTCGACAATTAACGTGCGCTTGACGGCACTCCCGGTAGGCTACGGGCGGGTAGGCGTATTGAGCTAAATGGTGGCAGTAACATCGGTGCAGCGCATTTGCGCCAATGGGTTTCGGGACTGTTCAGGTTGCCAGCAGGAATCGCCGGGATAACAACCAATGAACAAATGAAAAACCGTTACGTCATTGACATCAGCGTGATTGATTTATTTCATTGGTCCAATTTTGCCTACGTTGAAGGCGACTCGTGTTTGCTAACTCTTGGCGACAAGGGACTGTCCCATGGGGAATAAGGAACCAAGTACTAATTTAAAGCTTGTATCAATACGTGTCGTTTTCTGGTCAATATCTCGGATCACAGTATCATAAGTTGTGTAAAAATGTAAAGGAAGCCTTTCATGCTAGTCAGTAAATTAGGTTAAATTATCTCCTGAGTTCATGACATGTTACGTTGTATGGCCCATACCCTGGTCAGCAAGTGTACACACTAGAAGGGTGCAGTACACAAAGTTCCTCAAAAGTCTGAAAGGGCACATATAAATTCAAAATGTGCGGGAAAATCTGAGCTCGGTCGAATTTGTGATGCAGTCTGAAGAGCCCCACCGTCGTCCTTGAAAAGCATCCTTTTGTCGATAAAAACCGCCTAACTCTCAAGGACGTGATTGTGCTGCTGCCCAACAGAACCACAAGCGGTTAGTGCCCCAAACACTACGGGCCCTTCGGACCCCCATGACGCCAAGGGGAGGGCACATACCCCTGTGCATTTCATTGGCTGTGCCACTGCAGGCAGGGAAGCACCAGCCCGATTGGCTACACCAACACGTCGCATGCGAATTTACTATGCCCAACCTAACGGGTGTGGAACGCCAACAATAAACTTAACCTTCGATATGCCACCCCATGCATTCTGAATGACTCCAGTTCTGTACGCCTCGCGCTTGCAACTCCCATTCCACCATCGTTGACTTCTGCAGACAGTGGCGTGCGAGTATGCCTTGGAGACCAAGTCGCCTGCTGTTGAAGTTCAGCATAGTAACCAGTGATAGGCTGGCGGATGAAACGGCACGATCGCCGCAGAATATCTCGGGTAAATCCGGCGGGAATTCTGACGCAAACTCGGCGCGCTCCGTTTAGCGCCACGGCGATAATCGGCGCAGTGTTGGCAGATATCGCTGGTGCACTTTCTGGCACTGAGACGGTGGTGTCCTGACTCTGAGTCACTGATAGTGTACTGACTCTGAGCCACAATTAGTGTACTGACACTGAGACAAGAGCAATGCACTGACTCCGAGCCACTAGTAAAGTACTGACGCTGGGACAATAACAGTGTACTAACACTGAAGAACTGGTAGGGTATCGATAGGGATATATTATTAGTATGCTGGTTTTGATGACATGACACCCTTCAACCCGTGCTAGTTGGGTTTGACAATGCATCGGACAAACATTAACTTTGCATCGAAGGCCGTTTGTTTTGTTTGTATTCGCCCAACGCCAAGGTAGTCAAACTTCCAATATTAAGTAGTATGCCCGCTTGAATCGTGCTGCCAACTGGCAGTGGCTTAAACGTGGTTTAAGCCAATTCATACTACTTGGTGTGGTGAACATGCAAAACCGGATTTAAACGGTCATTCAACTTAAATGGGTAAGGAAGTACACCAAAGCGGGGTACGGCCTCAAGGAGGACCTGGGCCTTTTTTACCCCTCATCACTATTTCCGACGGCTGACGATCTGAAAAGGAAAACAAAGTTAGTGGCTAACGCCGTGACTTAGTAAACCGGCATGACGAGCATTTCCATAAACGAAGTAACTAAATACATGAACATGGAGTCGCTGCGAGATAATTGATCTCACTGCACGCATGACTCATGAATGCCCCGCTAGAATATCCAGTCAAAGGCCAATTTAATCGTTTATCCTAATTTCACCTCTTCTCTCCCAATACCTCGAAGATGCAAGTTCGTTCGATGCCATCCGCAACGGTTGATTACAGTTTTTTTTTGGTTTCAGGTGAATATTCTTTCAGCAGAGACCATCTTCTTTCTCATGTTGTGTGCTTCGTTTTTCGGCCCGCCCGACCGTTGGCGAAAGGTACCGTTACAACGAAATCCGACAATTCTAACTCGACCGGTATCAATGTGCTGCGGTGCCGCCGAACCTCCTGCTGATGCCAAGGCCGAGTTCACAGTGTGAAGTTGGGAGTGCACGACGAGTCGGCCACCAATTGCTGACCGGGTGTGTTGTGTGCGGTTGCAGTGGCGACGGCTCCGGACCGGAAGCCGAAGCCGGCGTCCGACGGCGAGCCCGCTCTGGCCGCCGACAAGAAGCCGCTGAGCAGTAAGCAGAGCGGGCCGGTGGCGCCCGCCGCCTCCGTGTGTGACGACCCCGTCTCTGTTGACGTCTGCCACGGTAAACGCACCAAACCGGCACCCGCCCGGCACGTGCACCTCCCGACCCGCGCACAGCCTCCCCCACCCCCCAGCCGCCGGTTGTACATGCATGTCCGCCACTGCCTTACTCGTACCCACCCAGCCGATATATTACTCTTAGACCACTGCCTTACTCGTACCCACGCAATCGGCATGTTACTCGGAGACCACTGCCGTACTCGTACCCACGCAACCGATGTGTTACTCGGAGACCACTGCCGTACTCGTACCCACGTAACCCATATGTTACTCGGAGACAACTGCCTTACTTGTACCCACTCAACCGATATGTTACTCGAAGATGGAAATGCGATGCCAGCACACGAGTTGAGCCGTGTTCGTCGTTGGCTTGCTAAAAATGCCCCCTTGCCGTGCTGACCGAGAAGCGTTGTTTTGGCTGAGCCAGGCTGTGTTGTGGTGGTTGGAGAGAAGGTGGATTTTCGAACGTTGCGTGCCAAGTTCAATATGCGGATGGAGTGGGCGTTTCCCTACCCACATACGCAGGGCGCGAATTAAATGTGTGTCGCTGAGCTGGCGTTTGCGGATCAGGTGGTGGGTGTGGCTAGTTGTAACCAGTTCTGTTCAGCATTAACCCTGTTTCCAAACCACCTGAACACATAGTAGTATTTATGTTTATCTAGTCGCTTGATCACGTAATACATTCAAATCATGTATCCGTCTCCGTCTCCGTCTCCGTCTCCGTCTCCGTCTCCGTCTCCGTCTCCGTCTCCGTCTCCGTCTCCGTCTCCGTCTTCGTCTCCGTCTCGGTCTCCGTCTCCGTCTCCGTCTCCGTCTCCGTCTCCGGATCAGGTGCACGGCTGAGTTGAACGCGTCAGTACCTGGCTTTCCAAGAGACGTTGCCATTAATCTGTCTTGGGATATATGACTGGTCCATGGACATCGGGTAAATTCGTGGCGTACGCGAGACGATTTGTTTTCTTTTGTCCGACGACATCGGCGCATCTGTGGGCCAAATGCGGAGACGGGGGTGACCGCGACTCCCTCCACTGCAGTGGCTGGCACAATGCTCTCGGGAGGCAAGAACCAACGTACCATGTGTTGTTCGATCGCCCAGTGACTGTGCACAACTTTCGCTGTGGTAGTGTCACCCCATACATAGATGCGAGAGGATGGTTTGCGCTGGATGCAAACCACCCAGGCATACCCATTCATAAAATATTAATCACTTTAGCGACATGAATTACATTCAAATGTCACGTCTATCAAGGGACCCGGCGCGTGTGGAGAATGAACAAGCCTTTTCGTATAGATCATGAACAAGCAGACCCATGTATGTCCGTGCCAAGAATAGTCTACGCGACAATATGCCACTAAAAATAATGAAATTTTAAACTGATGTGCGTAAGCATATCAACGGGTGATATAAAGTCTAGTTGAACCAGCGATCGACTTGGGCGTACTCATCCACGACAGACTGCTAGAGCAAATACTATCTCCGCAGCCAACTGCCTGGAACTGGAGCTCGAAGTGCAGTCGATGCTTATTCCAGAATCTAGTGGTTTTCCGGTGCTCGTTTTGTAATCACTGCACTCTTATGAAAGGTTACGGGTCAGGTCTAAACTCGAATGCAAGTCTTCAAAGCTACCATGCAGTATATGGATTAATTTGGGCTGGAAATCGTCTCGGCATGAATTATATTAGCCTCGGATACCAGTTATTATTTTGAGCTACCAGATCAATGTCAGAGTCACAGGTTAGTTAGCATGGCTTTGTTGGTCAGACTACAGTGGTTTGAACTAAGAAATTACATTTTAATGTTTTATCAACGATTACACTGATGGTGGTCATGGATCCATGGCTTCATCCACGAAATAATATATATACGAAGTAATATATCTTGGTTACGAGTGAGAACGAAGCCCGAGGGAGTCTGCTCCCGTGCATTCTTTAGGATCCATTTTGCTTTAGCGAAGACGCTTCTGCTTGAGTGAGATTATGAGTATATCGTGTCCGACCTTTTTTTACTGGTAGTGTTTACTATGCACTGTGTACACTGTGCACTGACAATAGCCCCTTTTATCTTGGGATGACGCTTTTATAGTACAATACAGCACAATACATATGGTGCAAAAGCTCATCTGAGGGGCCCGGCCGTCACGATGTTTCGCGTTCTAATTTCCCCACCCACATTTATTTCACACAGAGCTATTTTAAATTTGATTTTAACTAACTTATATCCAAATCTTCTGCACGTTAGGTCTCCCAACTATTCCATCTTGATTTGTGTTCAAAGAGTTTTGCGGCTGCATTTGCGCCCGCTGTCAGCTTTCAAGGGAGGTTCACGTTGCAATGCTGATCTTCCAGTTCTCATTTCCTCACTCCGGGCCAAGTTTTCTCCTTAGTCATTTGGAAATATAACAACCGTCTACTTCTGCCGAATTTCTTTGAGCCTGTGTTCAAGGAGGGCGATTTAGCGCGGCATTTTCCCGCGCTTGCAGCTCACGGTGCGCATCGCACCGCAGCCGGCCAGTGCCGTGTGTCCCGAACGGTGAATTGGCAGAGTCGTTGGTTTGTTTTCCGCGGGTCTTGAGTTCAATCCCAGGGACGGGATGACTTTCTGTGTCTGCTTTTGGTAATGCAATTTGGTGGATGCACCGCGTCAAAAGTCACTCCAGCTCTGTGTACATGCTTAAAGGCTCTGTATACATGCTTGAAGACGCTCAGAGCTGAATGCTATGCACATATGACAGATGGGCACGGATCTTCGAGTGCGCTGCGCTTTTAGCGCTTGCCATCGGTAGTCCAGCGCTGCCATAGGAGCCCTATGCTGACGAGAAGAGCTAATTTTGAGAAAACGTACTTTAAGATGCACTACGCCTGTTAGAATAGGACATAGTGCGTTGAAGTCCCTAATTTACGAGTAGCCACGCCTTATGATTGCGTGACTTCCTTATGGTACGACCTAGGGTGGCACGAATCTGATGCAGTTTGTTGCAAGACAGCCTAATTTTTTGTTTATAAGTTACTGGAAGTTCTAGCTCATCGGCAGCAATGCTGTTGGCAAAAACTGAATAGTGTTGCGCACTGAAAGTTCCGCCGCCAATAAAAGAAGGTGTTGATGGAGTCACCCCCCCCCCCCTTTTCGAGAATTTGCTACCAGGAACCCCTGCTTGCGTTGATCTAATAAACAGTCCGAGAGCACGGTTCGCAGATGACACAGTTTTTGCCACATGCTATGCGAATGCCAATTTACTGTCCAAGTACACACCCAGGTCTCGCGTCACAGTCTCACGCTGCAGCGTTGTATCGTGTACCTTATATTCGAAGCGCACAGGAGTACGACGGAGAGTCATTGTGAACGACCTATATTTCAGAGGGTTCAAGGATAGCATCCAGTCTGCGGACCACTTGCAGAGGGAATCAATATCCTCTGCAGGCGGGTCGCGCGTCCACAGACGCTACCCTCCTAAAAAATATTGACGTCATCAGCAAACATTAGACATTCCGAGTCAATCCTGAATGGCAGATCGTTACCAGGGCAAATAACAGAGGGGCCAGCAAGCTCCCTTCCGGTACACCGGAAGTGACACACCCGCTGCCGGCGACCAGTCAGGTATGAGCGAATCAGAGAGATAATTTTGCATGAAACATGATATGCATTTTCGAGCTTATATAGTAACAGCTTATGGTTGACACTTTGGAAAACCGAAGAGTAGTCCGTATAGATTGCATCTGTCTGGTAACCAGCAGCGATCGAATCCCAGGCGTGCCTCAAGAAAACTGCGAGGTTTGAAACGCATGACCTTTTTGGAATAAAACCGTGCTGGGTGTCAGTCAGTACTGGCAAATTGTGAGCACTCAAAACATTGTAAATTGTTTTTCTAAAATCTTGCCACACAGGCAAAGAAGTGAAACGGTTCGGTAGTTTGTCGGAATTTTTCGGTTGTCTTTCTTATATATTGGTGTGATGTTTACCATTTTCCATCGGTTCGGAAATTTTCCCTGCCTGATGGAGAGGATACAAATTTTGTGCAACGGAACTCATAATTGGTCAGCACACTCTCGGATGATTCGGGCGCTGATATTATCTGGTCCACATGCTTTGTGCTAGTCAAGTCCAATGATAATCGTGTGGATTTGTTCTAATGAGGGCCGAAAGTCTGTAAGATTAGACAATCCGTAGTCCTGTAATAGTGGGTACTGGGCTACATCCCGTGCTGTGAACTTGGCTGAAAAGGCTCTGTTCAGCAGGTTGGCGCGTCCAACGTCATCGCTGATACCTGTTTCCGTCTAGCAGAGACGGAACGGAATCACTCCTTTTAACACGCGCATTGGAGGGAGGGGTGGGGGCGAAATCCGCCCATCCCTCCGGTTTTTCGTACATAACTCCAGATTATACCGGTCGATATACGCCATGTTTTGCGAACCTACTTAGAGATTACTGGCGCGTCGTTTAAAGCAAGAAAAACGGAAATCGGCCGAAAATATTTCTAGTTAAGGGCCGTTAAAGTCAAAACATTTCGTAGCTCCAGACCACAAAAATCGGCGCTGATGTGCTTACCGTATATTGGCAAAAGGGAAGTGTTCTTGGCAACACTAGCGACTTGTTTGATGTATATTGATATACTATATAGTTTCAAGGTCATGTTAGGTCACCGAGGTCAAGTCAGGTCAAGTTCATGACAGGTTAATGGAACCAAACTTGGTCAACTGGAATGTTGTCAGAAATGCAAATGACTGTCATGCGATTGATGTCCCTTTGCATGTTACTCCCTACACATTCTGAAAACTACTGTTTGTCATTGTGTATCTAAGCGTTTCCATACTTTATTCAATTACTTCACTCCTTTCTTCGCGAAGCCGATTGCGCCGAGCCGCCCGACGGAGCAGTCTGGCGGGCGGCCCGGTTCCGGTAACTGGAACAGGTAACTGACCAGTGGCGTCGCCACGAAATTCTTCCAGGGGGGGCAAGGTCGGAAGGGGGCCTCCTGTTCCCCGAAAGGGGGCCTCCATTGTGTTAGGGTCTCATATTGTTTTCAGGCTCTGGTTTCAGGCTCAGGCTTTGATATTGGTGTTTTGTTTGTTCTTGGCATGGTGCATCATTTACTCAAAACACAATAGCACTAATAATCTTCGCTGAAAACTGGGTCATACCAGGGTATAAATAAGTAATATTTGGATAAATACATAAGTGCCAAAACAAACCAACGTCTCAATGCTTTCTCGAATCTTCCCGCTGGCCTCTAGATTGCAGCGAGCTGGCGGGGCTGGTGCTAAGCATATCTTACAGATATCTGCCATTGATCAACCCACTTTTAAGTCCTCCAAGCTGTGGCGTCGCCACGAAATTCTTCCAGGGGGGCAATATTGATAGGGGGCCTCCTGCTCCCGAAAGGGGGCCTCCACTGTGTTAGGGCCTCCTATTGCTTTTTTAGGCTCTTAGTATGGTTCCAGAATGGGGAACATGGCTTCATATTGATGTCTTGTTTGTTCTTGGCATGGTGCATCATTTACGCTAAGCGCAATAGCAAAAATCTTTTTTTTTCCGCTGAGAACTGAGCCATACCAGGGTATAAATAAGCACACGCACTGGCGGATCTAGCCCACCGGTTTGTGGGGGCCAACTTTCGGTTTTCGGCGTCAGCCCCCCCCCCCTCCCCCTCCCCCCAGTGGCGTACTTAGGAATTGCATCAGGGGAGGGGTCGAAGGGATTTGGAGGGTGCCCATTCTCCCACTATTTTTGGTTAAAAGCATCGGATTTCTACCACTATTTGTCAAATGGACCCATTTTTTACAATAATAATTAATGACAACATAATTTCCTGTGTAGGGGCCCCAGCCTACCTCCACCGCTTCTAAGTTACGGAATTTGTGTTCTTGTTTACCAAAACGTTTATGTTCATGTTCAACGTCTTGTACCACGTCAACGTTCGTGCACGTGTACACACTGGCAGATCCGATTTTGTCAACTCTTGCTGTAAGCAGAACTTGAGCAGCATAGAACCCTCGATGCGTGTCAGAATGTACTATGCTACCATATTGGCTTCCAAACAATTATAAAAATACCTTTAAAATTGGAGATACTTTCATCCGGACGATATTTTTTAACCTCGGCAAAGGTTACTGCATTTTCATTCAGTTTACTTCCGTTGGTTTCGGGGGCCAAAAGACCCTTTTAAGCGCTTCGGGGGAACCATGGCCGGAATGGCCCCTCCCTGGATCCGCTAGTGAATGTAGCCTGTCTCTTCATCTTCACCTTTTTATATAAAATAATTAGTGACCAACTAAATTATCCTGTCGAGGGGCCTAAACTACCACTATCGTTTCTGATTCGTCGGATTTCAACCCTGGCTCCCACATCCTGTTCGAATGTATTCTTTTGGTATCCCTTGATAAGTCACCTTGCACTGCTGAAATTACAACTACACAGATCACTTTAAAATGTAAAATTTACAAATTTCAGACATTCCAGTTCATAGTGCCCGGTCGCCACGACGCCAACGTTAGTGCATGTGCACACCCATCTTGCGCATTCGGTGCATTCGCCACACTTCGTGCGATGCTACGGATTCTGCTGGGCCTCCTACGCTTTGCTAATTGCTGATCGCGCCTTATCTGACGTGATGAAATGCTTTGTATGGGCGTTCGCTGCGAAAATTCGATTAATTAAATTCGATCATTAGTTCCCCACTTCTCATATTTTATGATGAAGAAATGCGGATACCCGCTGAGCTTTGATGCACCTCATATCTTTGATTAAACATGCTTCCAGGTTGGCTACCGAACCGAGGCCCTGCCTGAGTGTACTTCTTTGGACCCGTTTCGTATCTCTTCGTCTACGGATGTGTCTTAGGGCTCCAATCCATTTTTGTTAGAGGCCCAATGCATTTTCGAAACCCTTGCTCGTTTTAGGGTTTGTTGCTTCTTTGTGCACCGATGATTTTTCTTAGTTGTCGGGGCGCTTTCAATGATCTCAATGTATTTATTTAGTGCCCGGTATTTTTGTTCGTTCTGGGACCATGTTGCTTATTGCGACCCCAGCCTCTTTTCAGGCCCTTGTGCGGTCGCATGGCCCCTGTGTGCCTTGAGAGCTTCCGGTGTTTTTTTTGTGTTTTTTTTAAGAGTTCCCGCTATATTTATTTATGGCTGCAGCGCATGTTTTAGGGCCCTGTCGCTTTTTACGAGACTGCGCTTTGGAGGGCCAGTTACATTTTCGGTCCCCGTTGTGCTCTTAGGGTCCCGCTGTGTTTATTTGGGGCTTCTGACGCACATTTGTGGGGCCCAGTACGATTTTGGGTCTTCGGTGCGATATTTCTGGGTCTTAGCGCAACTTATCGCGCCCAGGCGCCAGGCGCGTGGTTCCGGGGACCCAACGCTAGTTATCTCGGGTCAACGCGATTTTTGTGGACCTCTTCTGAATTTTCTTTAAATTCCGAATCTGGGCCTCATTTTTCGAGTCCCTGGCGCCATGTTTTTCTATCTCACCTCGATTTTCTTCGAGCTCCGGTATGTTTTTCGATGCCGTACGCGATTTTTCAAGGCATCTGATGATATGTTCGGTGCTCCGGAACCACTTTCCTGACCCGGACTTTTTTTTGGAATCCCTCCTTATTTTGGAGGGCTCCGGCTTTCTTTTTCGGATACCGATGCGACTTTGGGGGTCACACCGTGCTTATGTGGAGCCCTAGACGCCAATTGTTGGCAGCCCCGACGTGAATTTTTGATGCCCAGACCAAATTTGTGGTACTACCGATGGGAATTATGGGTCCGAGCGCGATATTTGGTGGGACCGGTTCGAGTTTGCGGGGCGCGTTGTACTTAGCTGTGACCCCAACGCGATCTTGGCGGTTCCTGTTGCAGATTTTCGTGCCTCGGAGCGAGTTTTCTGGGGCCCGACGTATTTACTTTGAGCCCCTACGCGAATTCTGGTGGACCGACGCGAATTTTTGTGGCCCCAGCGCGACTTTTGGGGGCCTCGGCTCGATTCTTTGGAGCATATCCCTCTTAGGAGGGAGGGGCCATTTGCTCCTTTGATATGTCACTGCGGCCACCGAAGGAGTTCTATTTTTTCTATAGGTCCTTATGTGATATTTTTGGGTCCTGGTACGATTCTTCGGTCTCCAGGTGCGATTTTTTTCGGTACCCTGACACGTTTTTTTTTCCAGTGCCCAACGGGTTTTGCGGGGACTTGACCCGATTTTTTGGGCGCAGAGTGACATTCCGGTTGATAATTGATTTTTGGGGCGGCAGCAACCTTTGGGGTCCAGGCGCGACTTTTTTGGTCCCCAGTGAGATTTTCGAAGGCTGCGACGCGACTTTTTTAGTCCAATGTAATCTTTTGTGTCCCGACGTCATTTGCTTGGATCCCTAGCGCGAGTTTTAGCGACCTCGACACTTTGTGGGTGCCCAATACGTTTTGGATGCTTTTGGTGTCATTGTTGGGGCCCAAGAGTGATTATCCATGTCCGAATTGTTTTTCGTTGCCCCGGCTTCATTTGTGTCCAAATGATACTGTTGGGGAACGGTACGACTTATCGTGCCCCTAGCGTGATTTTTATGATCCGAACGTGAATTTTTGGTATCCATAGGTTCAGCGAGATTTTGAAGGGCCCCGGCCGGATCTTTTTGGGCCCATGTCATGATTTTCAAGTACCCCGGCACGACTCCTGCCATTTCAGGCGCTTCTAGCAAATTATAGACCTCCTCTCGCGTCTTAGGGGTCTCGTCTCATTTCCGGGAGCTTCTTTACCGGTTTTGGACGTCTTCTCGTCCGTCCTACCCTCCTCCATATTCAATGGTCCTCCTCTCCCGTTTTGGAGGACCTCCTCCCACATCCTGGGGCCCATTTAACATGGCATGGGACTTCCTCTCATGTTCCAGGGGCATCCTCTGCCAAATTAGGGGCCTCCTGCCACACCTCTTGGGCCTCCTCCTTTGTCCTCGCAAAGCTTGTCTTGAGGGGATCTTCAATTTTGGAAACCTCGCCTCCTTCCATACCTGCTACCTACCACTCCCATTTTAAGGGCCTTCTCTCATTTCCTGGGAATTCCTTCCGGTCGTCGGGGCCTCATTCGGCCCTGGAGACCTCCTACTCCATCTCGAGGGACTCCTCTGGAGTCCGGCAGGGGCCTCCTTTTTTCTTTTGGAGGCTTTCTTTTTCAAATTAGGGGCCTCCTTTTCACGTCTTCGGGGCCTCCTGTTCCGCGTTTTGATTCTATCTTTTCCCATTTTAAGGTTGGCCTCTTATCTCCTGGTGGACTCCTGTTCTCTCTTAGGTGGCTCCTCTTCCAAATTACACGCAACCTTTCCTATCTCAGTTACCTTGTCATTTCCTGGAGACCTTCTTACCCGTCTTGAAGCCTTCTTTCTCGCCTGGGAGCCATCCCTCTTATCTAATGGCCATTCTCTTCTATTTTAGGGGCTTCCTCGTGCATCACAGGGTCTATTTGCAATCTTATATCGTCCTCTTCCGAATTAGGTGCTTCTTGCCACTTTTCTGGATTATCCTTTTCTATCTTGGTGGAACCTTACCCGTTTCGGGGACTGCTTTTACGTCTCCGAAACCTCATCTCATATCCACTGGCTTTCTCTTCCGTCTTAGGGCCTTCTCTCATTTTCTGAGGTCTCCCTTCCCGTATTGGGGCCTCCTTTGCAATCCTGGGGGCCTCCTTTGCAATCCTGAGGCCTCCTTTGCAATCATGGGGGCCTCCTTTGTAATCCTTGGGGCCTCCTTTGCAATCATGGGGGTCTCCTTTGCAATCCTGGGGCCTCCTTTGTAATCCTGGGGGCCTCCTTTACAATCCTGTGGGCTTCCTTCGCAATCCTGAGGGTCTCCTTTGCAATCCTAGGGGCCTCCTGTGCAATCCTGGGGCCTCCTTTGTAATCCTGGAGGTCTCCTTTTGCAATCCTGGGGGTCTCCTTTGCAATCCTGGAGTCCTCCTTTGTAATCATGGGGCCTCCTTTGCAATCCTGGTGCCTCCTTTGCAATCCTGGAGTCCTCCTTTGTAATCCTGGGGCCTCCTTTGCAATCCTGGTGTCCTCCTTTGCAATCCTGAGGGCCTCTTTTGCAATCCTGGAGTCCTTTGTAATCATGGGGGCCTCCTTTGCAATCCTGGGGCATCCTTTGCAATCCGGGGGCCTCCTTTGCAATCCTGGGGCCTCCTTTACAATCATGGGGGCCTCCTTTTCAATCCTGGGGCCTCCTTTGTAATCCTGGGGGCTTCCTTTGTAATCCTGGAGGCCTCTTTTGCAATCCTGGGGGCCTCCTTTGCAATCCTGGGGGCCTCCTTTGCAATCCTGGGGCCTCCTTTGCAATCCTGGGGGCCTCCTTTGCATTCCCGGGGGCCTCCTTTGCAATCCTGGAGTCCTCCTTTGTAATCCTGGTGACCTCCTTTGTAATCCTGGGGCCTCTTTTGCAATCCTGGGGGCCTCCTTTGCAATCCTGGTGTCCTCCTTTGAAATCCTGGTGGTCTCCTTTGTAATCCTGGGAGCCTCTTTTTGCAATCTTTGGGCCTCCTTTGCAATCCTGGGGGCCTCCTTTGCAATCCTGGGGGCCTCCTTTGTAATCCTGGAGGCCTCCTTTGCAATCGTGAGGGCCTCCTTTGCATTCCTGGGGCCTCCTTTGCAATCCTGAAGTCCTCCTTTGCAAACCTGGGGGCCTCCTTTGCAATCCTGGGGGCCTCCTTTGCAATCCTGGGGGCTCCTTTCAATCCAGGGGCCTCCTTTGTAATCATGGAAGCCTCCTTTGCAATCCTGGGGGCCTCCTTTGCAATCTTGGGGGCCTCCTTTTCAATCATGGGGGCCTCCTTTGTAATCATGGAGGCCTCCTTTGCAATCCTGGGCGCCTCCTTTGCAATCCTGTGGGCCTCCTTTGTAATCCTGGAGGCCTCCTTTGCAATCCTGGGGCCTCCTTTGCATTCCTGGGGGCCTCCTTTGCAATCCTTGAGTCCTCCTTTGCAAACCTGGGGCCTCCTTTGCAATCCTGGGGGCCTCCTTTGCAATACTGGGGGCCTCCTTTTCAATCCTGGGGGCCTCCTTTGTAATCCTGGAGGCCTCCTTTGCACTCCTGGGGGCCTTCTTTGCAATCCTGGGGGCCTCCTTTTCAATCCTGGGGGCCTCCTTTTCAATTATGGAGGCCTCCTTTGCAATCCTGTGGGCCTCCTTTGTAATCCTGGGGGCCTCCTTTGCAATCCTGGGGGCATCCTTTGCATTCCTGGGGGCCTCCGTGCCAATTGTTGGCACTCTCGTGATTTCTGGGGCCTCCTATCCTCTCCTAGGTGACTCCTTCTTCAAATTAGGGGCCTCCTCTCACGTCTTGGAGGCCTCCTCTCGTGTCTCGTCGGCCTCATTGCTCACTTTTTTCCTGTGCATTTCCGGATAGGGGCCTCCTCAAATTTCAGGGGGGCGGCGCCCCCTGTTTGACGGCAGGGGGCGACTGCCCCCCCTGCCCCCCCGGTGGCGACGCCCTTGTAACTGACCTGATAAAGTGCTGCTATATAGGTGACCTGAGGTCAAATTCCGGGTCTAGCATCTGTATTGCATCATTAGTAATGTCCAAAACATCATTGATGTCCATTTTGGAGCATTTAAACACAATCACAACCATCCATAACAATGACAAGCCAAGCCACGCAAAACAAGACAATTTTGACATATGTGACCTCATTTGACCATGAAGATATTGACCTAAGGTCATGAAATTTGCACACAATAGAGTTCATTACCGTACCCATCCACCCTGCGAATTTCGTTCCTCCAGCTTTAATAGGAGCCGAGAGCCTAGGTGGGAGGGGGGAATCCCCCCCCCCCCCTCCAGTGTGCGTAATTTGCAGAGGCCTTCCAGGGCGCGTGCTAAAACATTACAAAAAATTACCAGTATCGCTTTGGGTTCGTCTTAAAATCCTCCACTAGTCCCCTCAGATAACTGCAGTAGCTGCGTCTGATCAGACGTTTGAAGAAGTCGCGTTTGTATGTAAAATCGCGCCGAATGACACTGTCACTCGGGTGCCTTTTCATCCGACGATGTGTACATTCTTTCGCGGCTTGTGCGCGCCTGGCCTCACCGTCAAACCAGGGCGGGAATTTACGGCGAGGAGTCACGACCGGCACATGATCACGAATAGCAGCTTCGATTAACGAGTAAAACATCTCAACAGCATTGTCAACATCTAAGCCATCCAGTACGTTCCACGGTAAAAGTTCCAGACAGCGTGGCAATGAATCAAAGTCTGCTTTCTTGTAGTTGTAGGCGGACGATCTTGATACAGCTGGAGGTGATGGCCTGGACAGAAGGAACTTAGCCTGGATCTTGCAATGGTCCGAGTCTATGATTCCCTTCCGAACGAAGGTCTCTGCTGCGATATCGATAGTGAACACCAAGTCTAAAATGTTGCTGGCTCTTGTAGCTTGAGTGACGTATTGGCGCAGGCCGTGGAAATCGCACGCTTCCAGGAAGCAGTTGGCTCTGGCCGTTGGTCTTAGCCTAACCGGGTTGGCCCAATCGGACGCAGACGGTACCCAGCCAAGCTCCGGAATGCTGAAGTCGCCCAGGACTATCAGCCGGCGTCCGGGTGGGAGCTCGCCTAAATGCCGAAAGATTGTGTAATGGCGTTGTCATCGTCTGGTGGCCTGTAGCACACAGCCACCGTCACTGCCGGATTGCCGAGGTCCACCAGCAACAACTCGTTGTCTGACACCGCCGGCAGACGCTGGGTCGGTAGCAGGGCGGCACGAACTGCACATGCCACACCCCCACCGACACGCCCATCCGATCGGTCCCTGCGGAACCAGATGTGCCTAGGCAAGAAAGCCTGCAGCTCAGAATCCGACACCGAATCGTCCAGCCACGTCTCAGTGTACGCTATGATGTCGTACCGATCGTACTCTGCCGCGGCCGCCCGAAGCTGTCCCAGCTTTCCTCCAGCTTTAATGTGAACAATATTTAATAAATATCAAGGTGGTGGCGGTTCCCTCACATTCTTTGAACTCGGTGTGGTGTCCATCAGTGCAGTCTCACGCTGAGCTCTGAGTTAGGTGCCGTCCCTCTCGATGTGTTCGTCTGTCGTATCATCGTATGGGCTTCGTGTATGAAGTTATATTCAATACTTGAACATTGAATGCAAGCTGAGCAATTGCCCCCACAAGGTCTGCTGCTCTCTCGTGCATATGCAGATGCTTACGTCCCGACTAGTTGAGGTGTGTAAAACCAATGTGCCCGCATTTGCAATGCTCCCAGCGTTGCAATGGTTGTCCAAGTAATTTCAACGTGCACTGGCTTGCGCCTGACAGCTGGCATGGCACCCCCCCCCCCCACGGCACAACATCTTGACGGCTGACGCGGACCTACCCGTTTGAGCTGGACCCTGTGCGTCGAATCACCGGCTCGAATTGCCGTCGTGTTTCAGAGCCGGGGTCGCTGACGATCCTGCGCCGCAACAACACGCTCCGCCGGCGCGCCAAGCCGCGGCTCGTCTCGATGTTCTCTGACAGCAGCGAGCTGCTGCAGCCGCGAGCCCAGGACTCGGAGGCGTGCGGCAGGGCGGCCGTCAGGTGGGTCACCCGGTCACGTGGTCTGTGGGTGTCAGTCGGGTGGGTCACCCGGTCACGTGGTCTGTGGGTGTCAGTCAGGTGGGTCACCTGGTCTGTGGGTGTCAGTCAGGTGGGTCACGTGGTCTGTGGGTGTCAGTCGGGTGAGTCACCTGGTCTGTGGGTGTCAGTCGGGTGGGTCACCTGGTCTGTGGGTGTCAGTCAGTCAGGTGGGTCACCTGGTATGTGGGTGTCAGTCGGGTGGGTCACCTGGTCTGTGGGTGTCAGTCGGGTGGGTCACCTGGTCTGTGGGTGTCAGTCGGGTGGGTCACCTGGTCTGTGGGTGTCAGTCAGTCAGGTGGGTCACCTGGTCTGTGGGTGTCAGTCAGGTGGGTCACGTGGTCTGTGGGTGTCAGTCGGGTGGGTCACCTGGTCTGTGGGTGTCAGTCGGGTGGGTCACCTGGTCTGTGGGTGTCAGTCAGGTGGGTCACCTGGTCTGTGGGTGTCAGTCGGGTGGGTCACCTGGTCTGTGGGTGTCAGTCGGGTGGGTCACCTGGTCTGTGGGTGTCAGTCGGGTGGGTCACCTGGTCTGTGGGTGTCACGTCAGTGTCAGGTGGGTCACCTGGTCTGTGGGTGTCAGTCAGGTGGGTCACGTGATCTGTGGGTGTCAGTCGGGTGGGTCACCTGGTCTGTGGGTGTTAGTCAGTGGTGGGTCACCTGGTCTGTGGGTGTTAGTCAGTCAGGTGGGTCACCTGGTCTGTGGGTGTCAGTCAGTCAGGTGGGTCGCCTGGTCTGTGGGTGTCAGTCACATGACTGACACCTACGTGGTCACGTCGTCTGTGGGTGTTATTCAGGTGGGTCACCTGCACGTAGTTCTGGGGATTAGTCGGGTAGGTCACCTGCACATGGAATTTGGGGATTAATTAGGTGGATCACCTTCACGTGTCCGGAGGATTAATTGGGTGGGTCGCCTCCACGTCCCCCAGGCATTAATGAGGCAGGTATTATCGCCTCCGTGCGCTTCTGAGTATTAATAATTAAGCAGGTGGTCTCCACGTCGTCCAGAGTGTTAATCAGACGGGTCATCTCCACGTGATCCGGGGGGGGGGAGGGGCTGGACTCACTGAGATGACGCTCAGGCAGGCGGTCAAGCAACCTGATCAGGCCCTATAACGTCACAAGAAGCCCTGTCATTGACTACAATTGCAGTGGCGTCGGCTAATACGACGACCAGCAAGCATCGAACGTCGTGTGTTTCCCGCGGCGCATTTGTCGCAAGTGCGTATGAGCTGCGACAGAAGCCAGTTATTTGCTGCGGCCTGGCAAATGCTGATGCATTCAATGTTGATCATTCAGTATTCAGAACGCCCTGCATTCTGCCAAGGTATGCTGAATCAAGATGTTCAATGACAAAGATCGTTACTATGAATAACACCGATAAAAGGCTGCTGCAAGGTAAGTTCAACTCAGATCGGAAATGCCGGGCCGTTTTGCATTTCAGTTCGGCAGAGGGCAGGCGGACACATGAGCCCTTCTTGTGCGCAGTGGCCTCATTGATCACATGACCTTGGCCAGTCGCCACACGGCTTTCCGGTCGCGTGAATCAGCTGACCGGTCTGCGGTGGCGTGCAAGAAGGGGATTATACGGCTACTTGTGCTCTCGCGAGAGCGGATTCAGTAAAGCTCAGTATTTCCTACGCTGGCTTCCAATTTATACGTCCGACTTGATCCCTTCTCATCAGAAAACTACTCTCACCGTGGTTTTCTCCAGTTACTCCGGAAGTCGATATTCCATGATCGATATGCCCCGTGACCGTGAGGTCTCGTGTTCAAAACCCACTACGTGCTTGGAATTTCGGTTTAGACGTGATCATTCGGCTCGGGAGAGAAGCGACGCTGCGCGGTGTCTCTACTGACCCACGCAGCCACATGCGCGTCGTACAGTAACCGAATGTTCGTGCAACCAGAAGCCTTTCCGGGTTGCTACAATTGAAATGTAACTCATATGGGTAGCTGGGCATGTCGCAGAAGAGCACTGACTTTAGTGCTTGAGGTAGACTTCAGTATTAAATTGACGTCTTTAGCGGCAGGTATTTGTTGGCAAAGATGAATATCGATATTTTATGACAACTCTATAATCCTAGGTACGCTACTGCTTCTAACTGATTGCAATGAATGATGCTTTGGCTTTGCGCTTAAAAAGAATCTGCGCGGGTGAAATTCCGAATAGAGCGTTATGCATAAAATGCCCGACATTTTCTGGTGAAAAACTGAAGACAGTGTGACGAATAACGCCCCGCCAGTGCTGCTTCTTAGGTCAAACATTGGGTCACCATCATCTGCATCACGGCGCAGGCGAAATTGAGGACACAACTTAGTCCCCTCTCCCCATCTGACATCACTAACCGGAGTGTGGACCTTTGCAGACTGCGCCACCTGCTGAGTATGCTAGACAAGGGGGAGGTTTCATCTGAAATCATCCAAAACAACATCGAGTATGCACTCCGTGTCCTGGAGACGTTCAACATCAATGAAAGGTGAGATAACGATTGGAGCCCGTCTTCTCCTTTGTATTTTCTGGTTGCCTACAGCAGCCGACAGCTGGTGTTCCCCTGTGCACCGGAGAGCGGAAGAAGAATACGAAGCAGATAAAGAAGACAGCTTTGCGAATTTATGTAGTTTGCATAGGGACGTGCTCAGCTGCACAATAAAGCCGCAATTCCGGCCAGCTGACTCGATTTTCACCCGTGATGTCGCTGTAGCGGATGACGAAATGACCCTGCTGGCCACCGCTGTTGTGGAACAACAATCAACGGTTTTTATTTCAATGGTTGGCTAACAGGTACTGTGATGTTATGTGCTCTGGTTACATCACATCCAGGTTACATTCATGTCACACTAACTAAAGTGAGCAGATCCACGTAGAAGAAATTCTCGTATGTCGATCAATTCACATTTAGTTGATTATTATTATTCGAGATATAGTCCCAGTTCTACGCTGGCTTATGCAAAGAAATCAAATCCAACATCATTTCTCACCCGTGTAATTTCTTTACGTATAGTTGCGACCAAAGATTAGTGCACGAAGGTTACATTAGGTACACTTTGTCTACTGGTGTTTGGTCTTAGCGACAGTTGCAAAACCTACGTGGGTGAAAGATGTTAAAGGGCACATTTTCATTCGCTAAAAGGTGCATTTTCACACCATGAAACTGAACCTATTTTCCCCAATTCGTACATACATGTCTCACTTGAACTAGCCACCTCATCCGTCACTGATTAATGAAATCAAACACATGGACTGATCTGAAGTGTTGAACACTTGTCCTTCGTGAAAAAGACTATCGGAAAATATTACAGACTATCAGTATTTGTACAATGCAGATGTCAGAATATTTGCAGCGATAGAGTCACAGCGCCGGTGATCCACCGTCAGTAAATTCCCACAGAGCTGCAGTGCAGTGCATCGTCGAGCATTGGCATTCGCGGTGTCCGTTGATCACGAGGTGCATGTCTTGCTGATGTTGCAGCTGTATGTATTGTCTGATTATCATGTAATTCAATCCATTAGGCTTCCCTCGATTCTGGAACTCTGAAGACGATGTCGGCGTCCGCACGGCAGCTTGGTCACTCGCTTTAAAGATCTCGCGCCCCATGGTGCTGGCGGCAGCGACGATTGCCAGAAGGCAGTTCCCAAATGTTCGCCGAAAAGGCAGCTTCACCGCTGCCCCATTCCTCCTCCGAGACCTTGATCCATGTACCTCCTTGGTTTTCTGTTCGACTTTGTATCCAGCTAATCCGAAGTGGAAGCATGAATGTCACTTCACCGTGGTATGATTGACGATTTATCCTCGATATTTGACATTTAAGAACGTTTTATAGGCCTTGGAAGAGGTAACTGGCCGAGGCCACTAGCGCCGAGTGCATGACTTTGCCAGTGAAATAGCAACACATTTAGTGCCAATCTATGGTCTTTGTTCTGTAAACAAACACCTTTTGGTCCGACGTCATTGGCTGCTGGCTGCTGGCTGAAATTTCATTCAGCTGACACAAACATTCAGCTGACGCGATAATCTCGGCCCGGCCCGGGCCGGCGATGGCCATTTTAGTGGCTTGTAACCTAGCAACAACCTACTCTAGAATAGTAGAATAAACACTGGCATGCAGCCGCGAGCTTCAACTCCGCGCAGCGAGCTGATTTCGCCGCTGCCGCCGTCTCAGAGAGGGTCGGCTGCCGTCCCCGACAATTCCTTCGTCCCCTCCGCTCTTTCAAAGGAGCTATGTGATCAACATGGTCGATGCGCCCTAAAGCCCCCACCCCCTCCTCTTTCAAAGAAGACACGGGAAGAAAGCCGGCGTGTTGGGCATCGCCAGCAGAATCTAGTGTTGCTCCGTGTGTGCACTGTTGGCCAGTCGCCGACCCCCAGGGCGGGTCAAAGGTCAACATGTCCCAAATCGTCGAGTGCTGTGGAAATTCAGCGGCCGTGCACCAAATTCACTTAGGAAACGCTCTTGAGTTAGCGCCCAGGACGCTCGTGCGAATGCATTGTATGCATGCAAATACATTGCATTGCATTGCATTCGCATGGGTGACAATCATGGGCGGCCCCAGTGGGGGGGGGTGGAAGGGACGTGTCCCCAAGCGTCGTGAAGCTTAGCATTGTGCCTATAAAGACATAAAAGATCAGTGCAACTATGAGCCACAAGGGCCCTTCTTGGTTGCACTTGGTACACTGAACCAGTTGCCCACCAAATCTGTCAATCAACCCACCCTGGAATACAGAAAAACAAGCCCCCTATTCTTATAATGATTGTCTATGCCGTTTTCAAAGATGTTCAGTGTGTTGCTACTGACAATTGTTCCTGGAAGCTGGTTCCAGTGTTCTACTACCCTGTTGGTGAAGAAAGACCGTCTTAACCTTGTCCTGCTGTGATTAACTTTAATTTTGAATTGATGACCTCTAATTGCATCATTTCTGTTAAATTCAAACATTTCCCTTATATATCCCTGCTCCTGACCATGAACAAATTTAAAAACCTCCATGAGATCTCCTCTCAGCCTTCTATATCTAAGTGAAAACATATTCAATTTCTTCAATCTTTCCTCATATGCCAGGTTGCCTATACCATTAACCATTTTTGTTGCCCTCTTTGTACTCTCTCAAAAGCCAACAATCTTTCTCATAACTAGGGAACCAAGCTTGGACACAGTATTCCAAATGTGGCCTGACATATGCACAGTAAAGCTTCCTGATGACCTCCTCACTTTTGTATGACACATTCCTCTGTATCGCCCCAAGCATTCTTAGTGCCTTCTTCCTGGCTTCTTTGGTCTGTTCTGATGCCCCCAATTTTGTGTTCAAAATAACACCTAAGTCCTTCTCCTGCTCAGTCACAGATAGTACTTGGCCATCCATCAAGTATGGCGCCTTCATATGCTGCCTACCTACATGCATGACTTTGCACTTATCAAAATTAAACTTCATTTGCCATTTTCGGACCACTTCACAAGCTCGTCTAAGTCGTTCTGCAGCAAAACCTGCTCATTGTGCCCTGTTATTGCCCTAAAGATCTTCAAATCATCCGCAAATTTCAAAACCTTACTGCTCAGGCCACATTCAATGCTATTCACAAATATAATGAACAACAGTGGCCCCAGTATCGACCCCTGAGGGACTCCACTAAGAACATTTTGCCATGATGACTTTGTACCATTAAGCATCACTCTCTGCTGTCTATCTGAAAGCCACAACTCAATCCATTTTAGGATGCTACCTGCAATGCCATGGACCTGAAGCTGCATCATTAACCGTTTATGGGGTACCTTGTCAAAGGCCTTACTAAAGTCAAGATATGCTACATCAACCTGATTTCCCGATCAAATTGTTCTGTAGCAAAATTTAAAAAGTCCAAGAGATTTGTGAGACACGATCTCCCTTTCTAAACCCATGTTGAGTATCTTGAATCAATCTGTTTCCTTCCAGAAAACTAACTATTCTATCTTTGATAATTGATTCGAGTACCTTGCAGACTAGGGATGTGAGGCTTACTGGCCTATAATTTTCAACTTTCCCTCTTTCTCCTTTCTTGAAAATAGGAACTACATTTGCCCTTTTCCAATCTGTTGGAATTTCATTTTGTGAAACTGATCTACAAAATATTATACTAAGTGGAATTGCCAGTTCCTTTTCAGCTTCCCGCAATACCCTAGCATAAATTCCATCAGGTCCTGCTGCCTTGTTTGGCTTTATTTTTCTGATATAATTGAAAACAACATCACTATCAATGAAATCAACATTGTGTATCTGATCACCTGTCACTGAACTGTGGTTCACGGTTGGCAAATTTGTCACATCCTCCACTGTAAACACTGATTTAAACTGCTTGCTCAGCTCCTCAACCATCTCACCATCCTCACTCAATATAGTGCCATTTACTTCCAGTGGACCAATTGTGCTTGAAACTTTACTTAGCTTGTAGAAACTAAAGAACTTTTTACTGTCCCCATTACAGTTCCTAGCCAAATCCAATTATATTGCCCGCCTTGCTGCTCTGCAACAATGTTCAAGCGTTGCATGGAGAGAATGGACCCAAAGAGATCATGCTCCCTCTCCCCTATCCAAAGCCTGCGGTGGCGCCTATGTTGACAATGGCAGGCCAGGTCGAGCAAAATGCGTAAAGTTCGTGCTGAGTGTGATGCACACTTGTGAGCGCCTGGCACTAACGTCTGTGGCATTGGAGGGGTTACCAATGGCCACTGGGCTTAACCCGTGCCGTAGGGGTGCTCCAGAATGTGCGGGCATTGGAGGGGTTACCAATGGCCACTGGGCCTAACCCGTGCCGTAGGGGTGCTCCAGAATGTGCGGGCATTGGAGGGGTTACCAATGGCCACTGGGCCTAACCCGTGCCGTAGGGGTGCTCCAGAATGTGCGGGCATTGGAGGGGTTACCAATGGCCACTGGGCCTAACCCGTGCCGTAGGGGTGCTCCAGACTGTGCGGGCATTGGAGGGGTTACCAATGGCCACTGGGCCTAACCCGTGCCGTAGGGGTGCTCCAGACTGTGCGGGCATTGGAGGGGTTACCAATGGCCACTGGGCCTAACCCGTGCCGTAGGGGTGCTCCAGAATGTGCGCTTTGTCGAATGCGATCGGTCCAGGCCGGACAGTGACTTCAGTTGGCCTCGAGAAGTCGACTGATGATATGACTGTGATCTGAAAACACCCACACACATGGAATGTAAATTGTCTCGGAACATTAACTGTAAAAACAAGCAAAAAAACAAACAATGTTCAAAGTGCACAAAAACCGCCAAAAGGACGTCATTGTTCGGCAACTTGAAACGAATTGACTAATTATTGAAGCAAAAGGACCGCCAAACATTAAAATGAGTTACCAAGCGAAGGGTTCTGCAAATATCATAATTTTAAAGACTTGAGGCCTTGTAAAGAGACAAAAAAAACTCCACCTATGTATAAACACTGGATCGCTTTCTTGGTGTGGTGGCAGTATGAATGCAACCTGTATTATGAATACAATTCCAAACGAAGGGACTCACCATGCGGCTTTAAAATATGACATTTTATGATGGTTTCAATACTAGTATGAGAGTACTTTGACTCGCTCGGTGCAACTTAAACCATGACTCCTAATTATCATGGCCAATAACAGTCCTAAGAAGTTGCAGCAAATTATATAAACAACTAACTATTTTCTGAACATGCGACTACCGGTTTTCCTGCAGTTATTTTCTGTTGCTTATGCTATTCCCTAGAGTCATTCTTGTCCTTGGGAATGTTTAACACCGGTGACGTTAGGTGAGCCAGTTAGCTATTTGGGCTTCAGGACGCATCGACTTCATTGGTCATATAGCGTCAAGTAAGCGAACATAATTAGTTGGTTGGCTCCCGGTTTTGCGACGTTTCGACTCTTTTGGGCCACATAGCCGTGGTTGGTCATTTTGGGAAGCAGCCGGGCCAGATTAGTTATCTAACTACTCAAGAGCTGGTGGTAGGTTAATTTTTATTCTGCTATGCAAATACTTATTTTAACTCAATACCGTCATTGGTGGCTTTTGGACACGTTAGATATGTAGCATTATTGGTGGCGGCTGAAGAGTAGCGACAGGTGGAACTCGAACCCACCATCTCTCGCTTGGGAGACGTACACCTTACCACTGGACTGCTCGCCCCGAGAACGGACGCCGTTGACACGCTGGAGTCGACCTGCGCCGCCTCCGTGCCCGTCAGGCCCGTCAGGCCCAGGGTCGTCAGTCGACCTGCGCCGCCGTGTGCCCGTCAGGCCCGTCAGGCCCAGGGTCGTCAGTCGACCTGCGCCGCCGTGTGCCCGTCAGGCCCGTCAGGCCCAGGGTCGTCAGTCGACCTGCGCCGCCGTGTGCCCGTCAGGCCCGTCAGGCCCAGGGTCGTCAGTCGACCTGCGCCGCCCCGTCAGGCCCAGGGGTCGTCAGTCGACCTGCGCCGCCGTGTGCCCGTCAGGCCCGTCAGGCCCAGGGTCGTCAGTCGACCTGCGCCGCCTCCGTGCCCGTCAGGCCCGTCAGGCCCAGGGTCGTCAGTCGACCTGCGCCGCCGTGTGCCCGTCAGGCCCAGGGTCGTCAGTCGACCTGCGCCGCCGTGTGCCCGTCAGGCCCTAGGGTCGTCAGTCGACCTGCGCCGCCGTGTGCCCGTCAGGCCCAGGGTCGTCAGTCGACCTCCGCCGCCGTGTGCCCGTCAGGCCCAGGGTCGTCAGTCGACCTCCGCCGCCGTGTGCCCGTCAGGCCCGTCAGGCCCAGGGTCGTCAGTCGACCTGCGCCGCCGTGTGCCCGTCAGGCCCGCGTCAGTCGACCTCGCCGCCGTGTGCCCGTCAGGCCCAGGGTCGTCAGTCGACCTGCCGCCGCCGTGTGCCCGTCAGGCCCGTCAGGCCCAGGGTCGTCAGTCGACCTCCGCCGCCGTGTGCCCGTCAGGCCCAGGGTCGTCAGTCGACCTGCGCCGCCGTGTGCCCGTCAGGCCCAGGGTCGTCAGTCGACCTCCGCCGCCGTGTGCCCGCAGGCCCGTCAGGCCCAGGGTCGTCAGTCGACCTGCGCCGCCGTGTGCCCGTCAGGCCCGTCAGGCCCAGGGTCGTCAGTCGACCTGCGCCGCCGTGTGCCCGTCAGGCCCGTCAGGCCCAGGGTCGTCAGTCGACCTCCGCCGCCGTGTGCCCGTCAGGCCCGTCAGGCCCAGGGTCGTCAGTCGACCTCCGTGCCCGTCAGGCCCAAACTTGGCGGCTCTGACGCAGCGTGTGACTCGATCGCTGGCCGAGGAGACGAGTGTAGCACCTTTGCGATCAAACCAGAGTTCCCGTTCCCTTTCCCGAATCTGCGCGATTCAGTTGTGGGCCTACAACCCTGCCCCTCGTCATTAGAACGCTATTTATTTCGGTTTTCATTTAAATTGGTGCCGACCATGGCTCCATGAATGATCGGACTGGTATAATCGGCATAACCTGAATTTATCACACGGGCATGTTAAGGGTTCGTTGCCATGCGTGCGTTGGTGTCTGTGTGACTGGTTGCAGATGATAGAAATCCCGGATAATGGAGTAGAAGCGTTGTTTATCGTAATCAGAGCTGTATTGCTAGTTGGGTATTTATGAGCACTAAACATCCAGGTCCGGCCGGCAAGCCAGGTAAGGTAAGTTAACTCTGCCAATTGACTGGCCAACTAGATCAATGATTACTGCCAGACGGGGTTGAATTCCATTAGCCCCTATTGGCAGACTCGACGCAGCCATCCTAGACTGAGCCATCGAGGCTAGTTAGTTAGTTATTTGGGCTCCAGGGCGCTTCGACCAGGATTGATCATTCGCGCCCAGAGCCATCGAGACTGTCAAATTTCAACGTACTCTGCCTGGAAATGTATTGATGAATTCATTCGGTTAGCATTGCATTTGCACAACGTGATAAACGACTTGTCATGCATTGTGTGTATGAAGATGTGCATGTACACTATGTGTACGCAAGCAAATATTATAATCCATCATGTGACAGTTAGCTTGAAGCCAGCCAAGGGGTATCTGTGAACCGTCTAAGCATACTCTCGTGGAGTGGAGCCTTCGAAGAGGCCTTCTTGAGTCCTGGAGGAGGTCTCCGTTTAGCTTTGATCTGAGCATGATCGGATTAGGTGCCCAGGAGGGTTCCGGACCGGAAGTTCTATGCTGGCATGGTGAGCTATTGCTGAAGCGAGAGGCATACCGAGTGGGTCCATTCCTTCTGATGCGGGACTCCATGAAAGGCTTCTAGGGCACTTTCGTTGCTTCATGCACCCTAGGGCACTTTTGTTGCTTCATGCCCTCTTGGGCACTTTCGGAGACCGTTTCTGACGACCAAGGACGGAGGCGATCGTCCCAATCGTTGCCCCGTTTAGCAGTACCCTTGGCTGAAGCTGCGACTGCTGTGCTGTATGCAGGGTTTACGTGAGTGTTCTGCGCTGCTGTCGTGTGTTTCTCGGGGTGAGGCTCGCCGGGCCATGCTGTGTGGTGCGCTATGTTATGTCGTCACTCCACAGGCACACTCGGTGGTGCCCGCTCAGTGGCTGTCCAGTGCACCACACTCAATTCCATAGTGCATCGGTGGTGCCGTGTCAAACAACAGACAGATAAGGAACAGCGCAGACAGGTTTTTTTAAGGGGGCCCGATCCAAAAGAAACGAAATAAAATTTGTCGCGCGAAGCGCGCCGAGAAAAAAAAAATTATTACGCGGTGGAAAATCTCAAAATGTCTTCTTTCATCTAGTGTATTGTTGGTTGCTAGGGCACCGGCCCCCGAACCCCTTCGGCTGTTCCTCTGCAGCTAAAACACAACATGCTAGTTATTGCTTGCATATTTTCCTGGGGTTTGTGATGTATACGCCTGCCGCAGTATTTCGGGTGCGTCCATGTGTCTGACCTCAACATTTCATGTACATACATCACCCTCTCCGAATATTTCGAGATAATTAGCATGTCTTCAATATTTGTCACGCTATATTTTGGGGAAAATATATCCCCCCCCCCCCACACCACAGACTGGATTTATCCATCCCAAATTAGAAAACGAAGACAGCCACTTCTTCGCAACTACCCGGTATATTTCGACGTACGTCAATGTGTTGTTCTCTCACTCTGGCCGTTGTCTGCGCTTGCGTCGTCTCGCCGACTCAGCAGTGCTGCACCGCCACAGCAAGTTATGCACCCCAAGCTGGCTGTCCCGTCGGGACGCGGTGGCTCTTCCCACTGACTGCCGTGCGTGTGGCATTCACTGTAAATGAGCGCCACCTGTGTCCGCTGTGGTGCCGGCTGCGCGTGCTGGGCAATCGCGGCACACTGGCAACGATACTCATGCATACATGAATGGATATCATGGGCGTGGCATAGGTTCGCCGGACGGTCGTGTGCGGGGTTGGAAGCACAACCTTGTCCTGGATGCTTGTCATCGAGAACGTTATCCTCTCTATACAATTATCCGCTCCTTTTTGCGAGAAGAGCGAATGGGGTTGTTTTAAAATGGTGACAGACGTTTTGCCGTTTGATAAGCATGTCCGAGGCTGGCTGGCAAGCATACAGTAAGTTTTCGTGTAAAGAAAAACAAACATCGTGCTGTCAGAAGTTGAATGCTCAGAAGTTTTCCTTTCCAAATCAGGAGTAAGTCCAAACAAAAAGCTCATCCCTGGTTATGTGCCATATAGAAATGATATCGAAGGCGTCAGCACGTCTGCCCGGGACAGCAGCCGCCACGGGCCGCGAGGAACTGGTCTCGGATGTCACGCCCTTGTGGGTGATATGTATAGTGAGGGGGAAACGCTGACATGTGATGACTGTTACACTGTTACAGTGACCCCACCAGCCGCCGCTGTGTCAGCCAGGACCCCGTCTGACATGTGATGACTGTTACAGTGACCCCACCAGCCGCCGCTGTGTCAGCCAGGACCCCGTCTGACATGTGATGACTGTTACAGTGTTACAGTGACTCTACCAGTCGCCGCTGTGTCAGCCAGAACCCCGTCTGACATGTGATGACTGTTACACTGTTGCAGTGACCCCACCAGCCGCCGCTGTGTCAGCCAGGACCCCGTCTGACATGTGATGACTGTTACAGTGACCCCACCAGCCGCCGCTGTGTCAGCCAGGACCACGTCTGACATGCGATGACTGTTACAGTGTTACAGTGACCCCACCAGCCGTCGCTGTGTCAGCCAGGACCCCGTCTGACATGTGATGACTGTTACAGTGTTACAGTGACACCACCAGCCGCCGCTGTGTCAGCCAGGACCCCGTCTGACATGCGATGACTGTTACAGTGACCCCACCAGCCGGCCGCTGTGTCTGACAGCCCTGACTGTGATGACTGTTACAGTGTTACAGTGACACCACCAGCCGCCGCTGTGTCAGCCAGGACCTCGTCTAACATGTGATAACTGTTACAGTGACCCCACCAGCCGTCGCTGTGTTAGCCAGGACCCCGTCTGACATGTGATGACTGTTACAGTGTTACAGTGACCCCACCAGCCGCCGCTGCGTCAGCCAGGACTTCGTCTGACATGTGATGACTGTTACAGTGTTGCAGTGACTTTACCAGCCGCCGCTGTGTCAGCCAGGACCTCGTCTGACATGTGATGACTGTTACAGTGTTGCAGTGACTCTACCAGCCGCCGCTGTGTCAGCCAGGATCTCGTCTGACATGCTGGGGGGGGGGGGGCGTGCCGCCCCTCCCCCAGTCACGGCCGTGACCCCCCCCCGTCAATGACCGTTCCCAAGTGCTTTAGCAGGGGACGAGTAGTCTAGGGGTAAGTTCCCGCCTCGCAATCGAAAGATTGTGGGTTCGAGTCTCACCTGTCGCTACTCCTCGCCCGCGACCAATCGGCGTGAGAGATTGGCGACGCTACATGACTCAACGGTCGACGTGTCGTAAAACCAATAACCACCAAGTGCTTTAGCCTTTCTGGGGGAGGGGTGGTTCTGTCTGACCCGCAATCTCCAATGAACGCGACACCCAGTGAAACACAAAATAGCTAAGCCCCTGATGCCAACCGTCGATATGTCACTGTCAGCCGTCATTGAGAATGTCTGCAGTCACTGCGAGCGTCAGCCGTCACTGTCACTGTGCCAGTCGTCACTGTGACTGCATCAGCTTTTACTGTGATTGTGTCAGCCGTCACCGTTTGGCCGTGCCAGCCGTCACCGTTAGGCTGTGTCAGCCGTCACTGTGACAGTGTCAGCCGTCACTGTGACAGTGGCAGCCGTCACTGTGACAGTGCCAGCCGTCACTGTGACAGTGGCAGCCATCACAGTTAAGCTGTGTCAGCTGTCACTGTGACAGTGTCAGCCGTCACTGTGACAGTGCCAGCCGTCACCGTTAGGCTGTGTCAGCCGTCACTGTGACAGTGCCAGCCGTCACTGTGACAGTGCCAGCCGTCACTGTGACAGTGGCAGCCGTCACTGTTACGCCGTGCCAGCCGTCACTGTGACCGCTCGCTGTTTTGTGCAGGACGGAGCCGCAGCATCGCAGCCACAGGCCGGCCAGAAGTGTGCTCAGGGCGCTGACGCGCTGTGTGCCGGCCCACAAGTTGGTCGAGTCTCGCCCCTCTCACACCCTCTCACACCCCGCTCACGCTCACTGAACTGTGCCGCGTCACACTTGGACACATCGCGCCGCGACTCTCTGGGCTGTGCCGCGCCACACCCTGTCACACACACACCGGCCCGTGACCTCCGCCGACGCCCACACCGGACCGTGACCTCCGCCGACGCCCACACCGGACCGTGACCTCCGCCGACGCCCACACCGGACTGTGACCTCCGCCAACGCCCGGCCGCCGCGAATGGAACCGTGGCTCCCAGCGGCCGAAATGCGGTGCACGTATCTGCGGATAATTTTACTTGGCAGTTAATTACCTGTCACACGATCTGCCTCACCGGCTTCACTATGCTTGTTTGTCCTGCTTGCTTGGTCGGCTTCTCAACTCTTCTCCGCACGAGCATTATTGTGATATGGGGTGCTCTGCTTGCTTTCTTACAACTATCACTTCCAAGCTCTCCCCACCAATTCCTCTTCTTGTCATCTTCTCCAGCGTATCTTACATAGATTGTTTGCCCATTTTCTTTCTCTCAGGCAAAGTATCCTCTTCTCCCGTTTGTCATCTTCTGCATTCCTCATCTCCTTTCCGTCTCTCGCTCACTCACTCACTCACTCACTCACTCACTCACTCACGCACTCACTCACTTACTTACTCACTTACTCACCCACACATTTACTCACTGACTAACTCACTCAGTCAGACTCATTTTTCTTATTTTGTCATCCTCTTCTGTCTGAATGTTGTGAAGAATGTTGTGGTCATTCCCTCATTATTAAATTTGTTCTCTCCTTTCTGTTCTTCCTTCCATCCCCTCCGTCTTTCTGCATTGCTTCCCTTCTGTTCTGCTCTCCTCACCTCCCGCTGTCATTCCTTCCTTCCGCCTGACTTGCCACCGGTCTGGTCTATCTCTGGCTTTGTCTTTGTTCCGTCGCCATTTCGTCTCTGAATTCTGTCTGTTCCTGTCTCGTCTCAGGTGTGTCTCAGTACACTACTGAAGCACCGCCGACTGTACACCGTTGCCCATTATGCATGCTTTGTGATTTACGTCACATATCACTCCATGCATCAGTGTTTTACATGTAACATGAGCCGTGCGTGCATAATCGAATCCCTGCGGCGCCGCAGGTAAGCCACCAATGGTAATGCACTTGCGAGTTAGTCTATTTGAAGTCTAACGCGCGACATCACGGTACAGAGATACTCTCACGGTACAGAGAGGTACAGTACCGGCCTCCGTCCGAGGCGCGGTGTGGTTTCCAATTGCACTCGGCGTTCTCGGTGTTTCTCCCCGGCGAGGTCAGCCGACGGTGGGAGGGAGGGTCTTGGCTGCTCTCGGCTGCTCTCAGCTGCTCTTAGCTGCTCTCAGCTGCTCTCAGCTGCTCTCAGCTGCTCTCGGCCGCTGAGCCGGTTCTGTGTGCGGCGGCACGCTTCACCAATACTGGCAGCTAACTAACATTGGGCCGTTGAAATGGGATTGCACTGTTTGGCGATGGGCTCAAGGATTTTTGCGACCATTTCAATTTATGATTGATTCGGGTTCAACATAGATGGCACATTCCACATGCATGTTAGGCATATTTGTATAACAAATATAGGTGTAGAACGAACGTTGAAACATGCATACCTCACAACGGATGTATATATATATATATATATATATATATATATATATATATATATATATATATATATATATATATATATATATATATATATATATTATATATATATATATATATATATATATATATATATATATATATATATATATATATATATATATATGTATATATATATATATATATATACATATATATATATATGTATGTATATATATATATATATATATATATATATATATATATATATATATATATATATATATATATATATATACGATATATGTATATGTAGATGTATATATATATATATATATATACATATGCATATACATATATATATATATATATATATATATATATATATATATATATATATATATATATATATATATATATATATATATATATATATATATATATATATATATATATATATATATATATATATATATATATATATATATATATATATATATATATATATATATATATATATATATATATATATATATATATATATATATATATACATATATATATCCATCTATATGTATATATATCGGTATCTGATATTTCTTTCCATGCATATTAAAAATAGAGGTAGTTATTCAAGTGTATACCAGGTGTGCTTATGTGCACGGGCGGCAGTTTCGGAACCATGCTGCATTTAGTTATTCTTTCTTTCTGAGGTCTGGATTGCTGTAGCACAAAAAGTGGTGCAAAATGCTGCATTCCGTGATTTAGACCAATGCAGGATTATTTATGAAGATACAAGTATATGATACTTCATAGTTCATGATGTGGAATAATTGTGTTCACACAAGTGAAAACTTACGGCATTCGTGCGTGACTGAAATGAACGAGTGCTTGTCATCTCGAAAAGCGTGGAAGCAATCATCCAACATGTCGAAGGTGCAATGAATGGTAAATGGCATGAGGTGTATATTTTCCTTCTATTCTGATTTGGCCATGTGCAGGCCCTTGCTTGTTCACTGCAATCAAATTTGGTGATTACATTTTCTGTATTCTTCATGGTATGGAAAATCATGTCACATAATAGATGCCAATGACATTCTTTAGGATTAGAAGTAAAATAAAAAAGTGGAGGATGTGATTCCTTTTCCGCTGCGGCACATTTCTTGTCGTTTGTGTATCCCCTGGGATATCACTGCTTTTCGACATTATCCAGCGGTGGTGGTAGATGGCGACAGGGCGCAGAATGTGCCGAGTGATCTATTTCCTACAAGCTGATCACAATTTCCGTATGTGATATTTTTCCAGTTCGGTATGGGTCTTTTTCTTGGGACTAACGCCGTTTGTTCCACTACATGATTATATTTTAGGTGATTTGATCGCTTGTACGCAACAGCGCTTAAACACGTTGCATCTTATGCGTGAAAGGTCGAACAGTCACGTTAGCCCGGCATGAATCGAAGGCGGTGGAGGGGCGATCAGCGCGCCCTGCTACTTTTCCAGGTAACCCGAGAACCAAGCCTTAAAGTTTTCAGTACTTCTCCGGCCATAAATTCTACACCTCTACTTTTAAAAAATCGCCCCGGACGTCATCTTAGATCACTTCCGGTGCCAAGAACCCAGTGTGTGCCAGAAACCCAATCGGTACCAGATTAATAGTGCCTGCAGTCTATTATACCACAGCTGATATATTCCATCAACTAGGCACCTACCATCTCCCAGCACCAGGGGTGTAGGATCGCAAGATCAGTTGGGGTGGGGTGGTGGTGGGGGCTCAGCCCTGGGTCGGGTACGATAGAAAAACAGTGAAATCCCAAACTAGGGTACCCCAAATACCAATTTCTCCCCGGATTTAGGCCATTTTGTGTTGCCATCTTGAAAAAACCATTCATTTCCTCAATATGATTTTCCTTTTCCAGTTTCCCTTTAACTTAGCCTATCCGGGGACAAAATAATCAGGAAATGGTTAATCGAAGAACTACTACCGAATTTGGAGAATCCACTTAGTGCCGAAACGACTTCTTCTCCTTTCGCTTTGCATTGTGCCTAATTTCATTATTGTTTTCATGATATTTATATGTTACGTCAAATTTCCGTCGATCAAGACTGATTAAAATCAGTACGAAAAAACAAAAAAAAACATATAACCATCATGGCAAACCCCACATTGCGATCAGTGCTAAATGACCAGTGTGATTATCTATTTGAGAAAACGTAAAACAAGATTGCTTGTACTATTTCAATTTATCATAGAGGACAGTCACCACAATACTAAAGAATACTTAGAAGAACCGCGAGAATATCGTCACCACTCATTAGAAATTGTTGGCTATCTTACACCTACCTAGGTTGAACACGAGTAGTAAGTCGTACTCTACATTTATGCTGCATTGCTTGAATTTTTCATGGATTTGACTTCCAAAGTTTGGGGGGGGTCTGCAGCCCTCTCAACTGAATAGGATCCTACACCCTTGCCCAACACTCACCTCCCATGATGCTACTTTTCAGTCACACTGCCAGTCACCGTGCCATACGACCCGAATAACCGACCAGTCACACTGTACGCCATCATTCCACCTCCAGATAATGTCACAGTCACCGCGCCACACAACCCAAATAACCGACCAGTCACACTGTACGCCATCATTCCACCTCCAGATAATGTCACAGTCCCCGCGCCACACAACCCAAATAACCGACCAGCCACACTGTACGCCATCATTCCACCTCCAGATAATGTCACAGTCACCGCGCCACACAACCCAAATAACCGACCAGTCACACTACCATCATTCCACCTCCAGATAATGCCACAGTCACCGCGCCACACAACCCAAATAACCGACCAGCCACCCATCATCCACCTCCAGATAATGTCACAGTCACCGCGCCACACAACCCAAATAACCGACCAGTCACACTGTACGCCACCATTCCACCTCCAGATAATGTCACAGTCACCGCGCCACACAACCCAAATAACCGGCCGGCCACACTGTACGCCATCATTCCACCTCCAGATAATGTCACAGTCACCGCGCCACACAACCCAAATATCCGACCAGTCACACTGTACGCCATCATTCCACCTCCAGATAATGCCACAGTCACCGCGCCACACAACCCAAATAACCGGCCGGCCACACTGTACGCCATCATTCCACCTCCAGATAATGTCACAGTCACCGCGCCACACAACCCAAATAACCGGCCGGCCACACTGTACGCCATCATTCCACCTCCAGATAATGTCACAGTCACCGCGCCACACAACCCAAATATCCGACCGGTCACACTGTACGCCATCATTCCACCTCCAGATAATGTCACAGTCACCGCGCCACACAACCCAAATAACCGGCCGGCCACACTGTACGCCATCATTCCACCTCCAGATAATGTCACAGTCACCGCGCCACACAACCCAAATATCCGACCAGTCACACTGTACGCCATCATTCCACCTCCAGATAATGTCACAGTCACCGCGCCACACAACCCAAATATCCGACCAGTCACACTGTACGCCATCATTCCACCTCCAGATAATGTCACAGTCACCGCGCCACACAACCCAAATATCCGACCAGTCACACTGTACGCCATCATTCCACCTCCAGATAATGTCACAGTCACCGCGCCACACAACCCAAATAACCGACCAGTCACACTGTACGCCATCATTCCACCTCCAGGTACTGCCACAGTCACCGCGCCACACAACCCAAATAACCGACCAGCCACACTGTACGCCACCATTCCACCTCCAGATAATGTCACAGTCACCGCGCCACACAACCCAAATAACCGACCAGCCACACTGTACGCCATCATTCCACCTCCAGATAATGTCACAGTCACCGCGCCACACAACCCAAATAACCGACCAGCCATACTGTACGCCACCATTCCACCTCCAGATAATGTCACAGTCACCGCGCCACACAACCCAAATAACCGACCAGTCACACTGTACGCCATCATTCCACCTCCAGATAATGTCACAGTCACCGCGCCACACAACCCAAATAACCGACCAGTCACACTGTACGCCATCATTCCACCTCCAGATAATGTCACAGTCACCGCGCCACACAACCCAAATAACCGACCAGTCACACTGTACGCCATCATTCCACCTCCAGATAATGTCACAGTCACCGCGCCACACAACCCAAATAACCGACCAGTCACACTGTACGCCATCATTCCACCTCCAGATAATGTCACAGTCACCGCGCCACACAACCCAAATAACCGACCAGTCACACTGTACGCCATCATTCCACCTCCAGATAATGTCACAGTCACCGCGCCACACAACCCAAATAACCGACCAGTCACACTGTACGCCATCATTCCACCTCCAGATAATGTCACAGTCACCGCGCCACACAATCCAAATAACCGACCAGTCACACTGTACGCCATCATTCCACCTCCAGATAATGTCACAGTCACCGCGCCACACAATCCAAATAACCGACCAGTCACACTGTACGCCATCATTCCACCTCCAGATAATGTCACAGTCACCGCGCCACACAACCCAAATAACCGACCAGTCACACTGTACGCCATCATTCCACCTCCAGATAATGTCACAGTCACCGCGCCACACAACCCAAATAACCGACCAGTCACACTGTACGCCATCATTCCACCTCCAGATAATGTCACAGTCACCGCGCCACACAATCCAAATAACCGACCAGTCACACTGTACGCCATCATTCCACCTCCAGATAATGTCACAGTCACCGCGCCACACAATCCAAATAACCGACCAGTCACACTGTACGCCATCATTCCACCTCCAGATAATGTCACAGTCACCGCGCCACACAACCCAAATAACCGACCAGTCACACTGTACGCCATCATTCCACCTCCAGATAATGTCACAGTCACCGCGCCACACAACCCAAATAACCGACCAGTCACACTGTACGCCATCATTCCACCTCAAGATAATGTCACAGTCACCGCGCCACACAACCCAAATAACCGACCAGTCACACTGTACGCCATCATTCCACCTCCAGATAATGTCACAGTCACCGCGCCACACAACCCAAATAACCGACCAGTCACACTGTACGCCATCATTCCACCTCCAGATAATGTCACAGTCACCGCGCCACACAACCCAAATAACCGACCAGTCACACTGTACGCCATCATTCCACCTCAAGATAATGTCACAGTCACCGCGCCACACAACCCAAATAACCGACCAGTCACACTGTACGCCATCATTCCACCTCCAGATAATGTCACAGTCACCGCGCCACACAACCCAAATAACCGACCAGTCACACTGTACGCCATCATTCCACCTCAAGATAATGTCACAGTCACCGCGCCACACAACCCAAATAACCGACCAGTCACACTGTACGCCATCATTCCACCTCCAGATAATGTCACAGTCACCGCGCCACACAACCCAAATAACCGACCAGTCACACTGTACGCCATCATTCCACCTCCAGATAATGTCACAGTCACCGCGCCACACAACCCAAATAACCGACCAGCCACACTGTACGCCATCATTCCACCTCCAGATAATGTCACAGTCACCGCGCCACACAACCCAAATAACCGACCAGTCACACTGTACGCCATCATTCCACCTCCAGATAATGTCACAGTCACCGCGCCACACAACCCAAATAACCGACCAGCCACACTGTACGCCACCATTCCACCTCCAGATAATGTCACAGTCACCGCGCCACACAACCCAAATAACCGACCAGTCACACTGTACGCCATCATTCCACCTCCAGATAATGTCACAGTCACCGCGCCACACAACCCAAATAACCGGCCGGCCACACTGTACGCCATCATTCCACCTCCAGATAATGTCACAGTCACGGCGCCACACAACCCAAATAACCGACCAGTCACACTGTACGCCATCATTCCACCTCCAGATAATGTCACAGTCACCGCGCCACACAACCCAAATAACCGACCAGTCACACTGTACGCCATCATTCCACCTCCAGATAATGTCACAGTCACCGCGCCACACAACCCAAATAACCGACCAGTCACACTGTACGCCATCATTCCACCTCCAGATAATGTCACAGTCACCGCGCCACACAATCCAAATAACCGACCAGTCACACTGTACGCCATCATTCCACCTCCAGATAATGTCACAGTCACCGCGCCACACAATCCAAATAACCGACCAGTCACACTGTACGCCATCATTCCACCTCCAGATAATGTCACAGTCACCGCGCCACACAACCCAAATAACCGACCAGTCACACTGTACGCCATCATTCCACCTCCAGATAATGTCACAGTCACCGCGCCACACAACCCAAATAACCGACCAGTCACACTGTACGCCATCATTCCACCTCAAGATAATGTCACAGTCACCGCGCCACACAACCCAAATAACCGACCAGTCACACTGTACGCCATCATTCCACCTCCAGATAATGTCACAGTCACCGCGCCACACAACCCAAATAACCGACCAGTCACACTGTACGCCATCATTCCACCTCCAGATAATGTCACAGTCACCGCGCCACACAACCCAAATAACCGACCAGTCACACTGTACGCCATCATTCCACCTCAAGATAATGTCACAGTCACCGCGCCACACAACCCAAATAACCGACCAGTCACACTGTACGCCATCATTCCACCTCCAGATAATGTCACAGTCACCGCGCCACACAACCCAAATAACCGACCAGTCACACTGTACGCCATCATTCCACCTCAAGATAATGTCACAGTCACCGCGCCACACAACCCAAATAACCGACCAGTCACACTGTACGCCATCATTCCACCTCCAGATAATGTCACAGTCACCGCGCCACACAACCCAAATAACCGACCAGTCACACTGTACGCCATCATTCCACCTCCAGATAATGTCACAGTCACCGCGCCACACAACCCAAATAACCGACCAGCCACACTGTACGCCATCATTCCACCTCCAGATAATGTCACAGTCACCGCGCCACACAACCCAAATAACCGACCAGTCACACTGTACGCCATCATTCCACCTCCAGATAATGTCACAGTCACCGCGCCACACAACCCAAATAACCGACCAGCCACACTGTACGCCACCATTCCACCTCCAGATAATGTCACAGTCACCGCGCCACACAACCCAAATAACCGACCAGTCACACTGTACGCCATCATTCCACCTCCAGATAATGTCACAGTCACCGCGCCACACAACCCAAATAACCGGCCGGCCACACTGTACGCCATCATTCCACCTCCAGATAATGTCACAGTCACGGCGCCACACAACCCAAATAACCGACCAGTCACACTGTACGCCATCATTCCACCTCCAGATAATGTCACAGTCACCGCGCCACACAACCCAAATAACCGACCAGTCACACTGTACGCCATCATTCCACCTCCAGATAATGTCACAGTCACCGCGCCACACAACCCAAATATCCGACCAGTCACACTGTACGCCATCATTCCACCTCCAGATAATGTCACAGTCACCGCGCCACACAACCCAAATAACCGGCCGGCCACACTGTACGCCATCATTCCACCTCCAGATAATGTCACAGTCACCGCGCCACACAACCCAAATATCCGACCAGTCACACTGTACGCCATCATTCCACCTCCAGATAATGTCACAGTCACCGCGCCACACAACCCAAATAACCGACCAGTCACACTGTACGCCATCATTCCACCTCCAGGTACTGCCACAGTCACCGCGCCACACAACCCAAATAACCGACCAGTCACACTGTACGCCATCATTCCACCTCCAGATAATGTCACAGTCACCGCGCCACACAACCCAAATAACCGGCCGGCCACACTGTACGCCATCATTCCACCTCCAGGTACTGCCACAGTCACCGCGCCACGCAGGCCAAATAACCGACCAGTCACACTGTACGCCATCATTCCACCTCCAGATAATGTCACAGTCACCGCGCCACACAACCCAAATAACCGACCAGTCACACTGTACGCCATCATTCCACCTCCAGATAATGTCACAGTCACCGCGCCACACAACCCAAATAACCGGCCGGCCACACTGTACGCCATCATTCCACCTCCAGGTACTGCCACAGTCACCGCGCCACACAACCCAAATAACCGGCCGGCCACACTGTACGCCATCATTCCACCTCCAGGTACTGCCACAGTCACCGCGCCACGCAACCCAAATAACCGGCCGGCCACACTGTACGCCATCATTCCACCTCCAGGTACTGCCACAGTCACCGCGCCACACAACCCAAATAACCGGCCGGCCACACTGTACGCCACCATTCCACGTCCAGGATGATGGTGCTGCCAGTCACCGCGCCACGCAGGCCAGATAACCGGCCGGTCGATCAGTCACGCTGTACGCCAGCATTGCCCTCCCGGGATGGCGCTGCTTCCACCGTATCCGGAGACCGGGACCAGTTCCCGCCAAGCTGCTTTGCGTCAATCTGCATCGGCGCGGTCACCCTCGGCGGCCATTTCCTGTGCGTGAAGGATGCCCAGTGGTGATAGCAGCGCACATTTGGGGCAGTGGGTCAGCTGCCCACAGTGGGGTCAGCTGCCCACACACACTGCCGAGGTCGCGGCGGCCCAGTCGGTAAGGCGTTCAACTCTTGATCGTGAGACTGCGGGTTCGGAACCTACAACCGGTGGGTTTGCCGAGTCTTTCCGCGGCCAATGGGCGTCACAGGTTGGCGACGCAATGCGGGCTAGCAGCCGAATGCGTCGTAAAAGAGCTGGAGCCTTTTCTTCCTCACAATGTCGAAGTACTATTACGTTAGCCCTATGGCGCTCCTAGGCAAGAAACAGCTTCAAGGCGTCTCCAGTCTCCACAATTCTCAGCACTTTTCGGCGCGCCCGATTGCGCATCGATCCACACTCTCGGCGGCTCTGCGCCTGCCGAGCGCGGATTTGATCCTCAATTTGAGGTGCCATTTGAGATGCGACCTATCGGATGGCCTGAGGCGGCGACGTGGACCGCCCGGGTCGTGAGGTACTAGCACGTCAGCACCGTGGCTGTCGTCGGGCTGGTGCTGCTGGCCACGCACCCGGTGGGTAGCTCAGGGCGGCGTGATGTGCTCGTTCATCATCGCTTATCAATGTGCGAGCGCGAGTTTAGTCGCAAGTTGGCGAGTTGTCACAGTTTGGACGGAATTTGCGCTTGCAGCGGCCTGATGCGTATAAATGGTAGTGGAGATCCGCTGCGACAGTAGCAACAGCAAAAGGCGAGCGAATTAAGGGAATACATGCGCTCTATGCCATTGCCAGCTGAAGGATGGATAAATTGAGGTAGGGTATGCGTCGATACGATCAGACACCGGGACCCGTTGAATTTGAAGGTAGTAATCCAACCATGGAGACAGTTCCCAGACGCAAATCTGCAGGAGATTCTCCAGACGATTGACTTTGGTTTAATGGTATTGCTGTTGGCCAAGCGTGTAATTTCTCCTGTCAAGTCCTGACGACATTGAACTTCAAAGTGCGGCCAACAGTCGTGCATACCTAATGCAATGGGGATGATTCTCGACATGTAACCGAATAACGTCAACGTCATGAACGGTAGCATTCCGCACATTAGACGATAATGCATATCACATAGCGATGCATTTTGCGCACCAGAATGTTTGTAAAATAAGCAATGACGAATTATCCGGGATAAGAGAAGTGTTTGCCGTCTCCCGTACACACACTTGGGGCACATACTTGCAAAAATGTATTTATAATGATCATGTTAATCCTACGGGCTTTGCATGAAAATAAACGACCTTAAGCTCGTTTGGCCCTTTCCGTCCAACTACGTAATAATTCATTTGACCTTGAAAAGGAGCTGCTGTAAGTGCAGATGTGCGAATTTCGACCTTACCCACGGACCCCGGAAGCGAACGCCTCAGACTACGAGGGTAGTGGAGCACTTACCGCGCCTGCACTTACAGCATTGAGTACGTAAATGAGGAGCTAGAATATCCTGTGATCCGAACTTCTTTAAAACACAGAATGAAAGTGCAGGCGATCTTTTTCGTTGACAGTCATATCAATGTTGGGTTTGAACATTGGCCTTTGTTCTAAATTATCGCCCAGGTCACATCACGTTAGAGTGAGAGTGCTCCCCAGCCGTCTTTTCATCTTTTTTCCAACGATAAATAAATTGATATTGATGGCTGTTGCAGTGCCACCCGAGGCAATTTGCACGTTGAACGGTTTCGACAAGGCTTCTAAAAATCCGACCTAGCTGATGCAAATCAGTTTCCGAGAGAAGCGAAGCTGAGGAGAAGCTGTCAATTTTGCGGTAAATTGTGTCATCATCAAAGTTTATATGCGAAGGTTGTTTATGCATGTGCATCGCAAGTAGCAGAGGCAGCGGCTCAGACCCCCTGGGATACTGATAGTGGATGATGCTGAGATCCAGTGTGAGCATCTGCCGCTCACTATCGCTCTCTGATGTCTGTTGATGAGTTACAACGCAAGTTAGTATGGAAGGATGTTCTCAGTGGGGCGCCACAGGGCTCTGTTCTGGGGCAACTTCTCTTAATCATCTTTGTGAACAACATTGAGGTAGGGCTGGTGAATGGGGTGTTCAAATTTGCTGATGACATCAAGCTGGTAGGAGTGACCAACAGTAGCGATCTATCTAGTAATATTTAACTAGACTTGCAGGACCTAAGCCAGTGGGCCGATCAATGGCAGATGTCTTTCATCTATGAAAAGGGTGTATGGTTATGCATCTGGGGACTGGAGGTGACACATTCGTATATACAATGGGAGGTAGGGAACTGAATGTTATTGAAGATGAAGGAGGTATAGGTGTGGTAGTTCGAAATGACCTTAGAGCGGAAAAACAATGTACCTGACCTAGGAACAGAGCAATCAGAATGCTGGTAGCCATTAATAGGAGTGTGAGGTAGAAGACCAAACAAGTCATGATAGAAAACTGCCATTAGCCTATGTGCGACCCCACTTGGAATATTATGTGCAGACATGGAGCCCTTATGTAGAAATATATATAGATATGCCAGATCGAGGGTACGAGACGTGAGCGAGGGTGTGCCAAATTTCAAAGCGATGGGGTGAACGGTGTTGGTGCTACGTTTCATCTGACAGAAGAACGAGCCATCTGTTGCCGCTGCTGCACTGCTCATCTGTTGGCCAGATACTGAGATCTAAACCGATCAGCATTATTACACTCAGAGGATGTGGATGCATATATATATATATATATATATATATATATATATATATATATATATATATATATATATATATCCCAGACCGTGCTGGGCAAGCGATCCTTCAAACACCCTGATGGCAATGTCGCAATTTATGAATTTCTTCTAGTCCAAATCCACCAACCGGCCAAACAGGCGACACAGCGTGGCCGCGAGTCTTCGGCTCTCACGTCACACCAACCGGCCAAACAGGCGACACAGCGTGTCCACGAGTCTCGGGCTCTCACGTCACACCAACCGGCCGAACAGGCGACACAGCGTGGCCGCGAGTCTCGGACGCCCACGGCACGCACATCTGCCCAATGCCGAGTCGGGTCTGCGACGGTCTGCGGTCTGGTTCCGCAATCTGTCGCCGCCGTCCACCGCTTACGGTCCCACCGCCCGGTGGGAGACGGGAGACAGGGGGAGACGTTTCGTGACGGCTGCTGTCGGGAGCAATCACCGGCGGATCCAGAAGGTTGGTTTTGGACCGGTTCGGGGATGGGGGAAAATATTCTCCGATTTCCCCACAAAATAACACTTGAGATTTGAACGGCTAACATTCGGTGAGTCTGTTTGAGACAATAGTTTCCTCATACAATGTTTTGAGATTCGAGGAAATGCCATTTTAGTGCGAAAGTTCGGGAAAATCGGTCTTATGCGGGGAAGCAATGGCCCCGTGGCCCATCTCCCCTAGATCCGCCGGTGGGCACAACGACGCTGTCGAAATCGCGTCGCCGCCGACAGGTTCGCGGCCGCCCATCGCCGCCCATGTCACTAGCTGGTGTCGGTTATCGGTCGCATCGCAGTTCATTCGCCACCGTGGCGCGCAAAAATGGCACGAAACAGCCGAAGTGGCATGCCAGGTGCACGTGGCGCGTAAGAATGGCGCGAGACAGTGGAAGTGGCGTGCCGGGAACAGTGCTCGCCCACGCGACGTTACGTCGACAGAAACAAGAACACTGGGACCTGAGAATCGATAACTCGAAAGCTCGGAGTTGTTGACTAAAGTGGAAGTAAACGTGCTCTTTTTCCTAAGAATCCCGTGTTTGGCACGAAACAAAGAAGTTAGCGATCGCAAATTGTCACGTTAACACGCATGATGGTTTCGGCTACAGCTAAGAGACCGCCAGCATTGCCGTCTCTCTCTCTCTCTCTCTCTCTCTCTCTCTCTCTCTCTCTCTCTCTCTCTCTCTCTCTCTCTGTCTCTCTGTCTCTGTCTCTGTCTCTGTCTCTGTCTCTGTCTCTGTCTCTGTCTCTGTCTCTGTCTCTGTCTCTGTCTCTGTCTCTGTCTCTGTCTCTGTCTCTGTCTCTGTCTCTGTCTCTGTCTCTGTCTCTGTCTCTGTCTCTGTCTCTGTCTCTGTCTCTGTCTCTGTCTCTGTCTCTGTCTCTGTCTCTGTCTCTGTCTCTGTCTCTGTCTCTGTCTCTGTCTCTGTCTCTGTCTCTGTCTCTGTCTCTGTCTCTGTCTCTGTCTCTGTCTCTGTCTCTGTCTCTGTCTCTGTCTCTGTCTCTGTCTCTGTCTCTGTCTCTGTCTCTGTCTCTGTCTCTGTCTCTGTCTCTGTCTCTCTCTCTCTCTCTCTCTCTCTCTCTCTCTCTCTCTCTCTCTCTCTCTCTCTCCTCTCTCTCTCTCTCTCTCTCCTCTCTCTCTCCCCTCCCTCCCTCCCTCCCTCCCTCCCTCCCTCCCTCCCTCCTCCCTCCCTCCCCTCCCTCCTCCCTCCCTCCCTCCCTCCCTCCATCCCTCTCTCCCTCCCTCCCTCCC
>JAOTOM010004017.1:207500-211627 GCA_034440615.1 Ashinkailepas kermadecensis | reverse complement strand
GGTTTGTGCGATGCGTTGTATTTAGCTGTGGCCCCAACGCGATTTTGGCGGTTCCTGTCGCAATTTTTCGGGCCTCGGGCGAGTTTTCCGGGGCTCGCCGTATTTGTTGGAGACCCGTACGCGAATTCTGGTGGACCGACGCGAATTTTGGTGGCCCCAGCGCGATTTTGAGGCCCCCGACACGATTCTTGGGAGCTTATCCCTCTCAGGATGGAGGGGCATTTGCCCTTTGATATAGCACTGCGGCCACTGAAGGAGTTTTTTTTCCGTCCCAGAGTGACATTCCGGTTAAAATTGATTTTGGGGCAGCTGCAGCTTTTTTGGGGCCCCGGCGCGACCTTCTGGGCCTCCAGTGTGATTTTCAAGGGCTGCGACGCGACTTTTTTGGGTCCAATGTGATCTTTTGGGCCCCGACGTCATTTTCTTGGATCCCTAGCGCGAGCTATAGCGGCCTCGACACTTTTTGGGGTCCAATGCGTTTTGGAGGCTTTTGGCGTCATTGTTGGGCCCACAGAGTGATTATTCATGTCGGATTGTTCTTCGTTGCTCCGGCGTCATTTGTTTTGGTCCCAATGAGACTTTTGGGGCACGGTACGACCTGTCGTGCCCCTGGCATGATTTTCGTGGTCCGGGCGTGAATTTTCGGTACCCCAGGCTCAGCGTAATTTGCGGGGGCCCCGGCCGGATCTTTTGGGGCCCATATCGTGATTTTAAAATACCCAGACTCGACTCTTACTATTTCTTAGGTGGTTCTTCTTGCAAATTATAGGCCTCCTGTCGCGTCGTCTCATTTCCTAGAGCCTTTTACCGGTTTTCGATGTCTCCTTGTGTGTCCTACCCTCCTCCATATTCAATGGTCCTCCTCTCCCGTCTTGGAGGGCCTCTTGCATTCTGGGGCCCCTTTAACATGGCATGGGGCTTCCTCTCATCTTCGAGGGGCATTTTCTGCCAAATTAGGGGCCTCTTGCCACGCCTCGTGTGCCTCCTCCTTTATCCTGGCAAAGCCTTACCCGTCTTGAGGGATCTTCAATTTTGGAAACCTCACCTCCTTCCATACCTGCTATCACTCCCATCTTAAGGGCCTCCTCTCATTTCCTGGGAACTCTTTCCAGTCTTCGGGACCTCATTTGGTCCTAGAGACCTACTCCTTCCCGAGTCCGGCAGGTGCCTCATTTCTCTTCTAGAGGCCTTCTTTTTCAAATTAGGGGCCTCCTCTCACGTCTTGGGGGCCTCCTGCTCTGCGTTCTCCTGCTCTGCGCTCTGGATTCGATCTTTACCCATCTTAGGGGTGGTCTCTTATCTCCTGGTGGACTCCTCTTCTCTCCCAGGCGCCGCCTCTGCTAAATTACTGGCAACCTTTCCTATCTTAGTGGCCTTGTTATTTCCCGGGGACCTTCTTAGCCGTCTTCGAGCCTTCTTTTCCGCTTGGGAGCCATCTCTCTTATCCAATGGCCTTTCTCTCCTATTTTAGGGGCCTCCTCGTTCATCATGGGGTCTCGTTTCCGATCTTGTGTCGTTCTCTTCCGAATTAGGTGCCTCCTGCCACGTCTCTGGATCATCCTTTTCTATCTCGGTGGAACCTCACCCGTTTGGGGCCTGCTTTTGCGTCTCCGAAACCTCATCTCATATCTTCCTTCCTTTTCCGTCTTAGGGCCTCCTCTCATATTCTGGGGCCTCCTTTCCGGTGTTGGAGCCTCTTTTGCAATCCTGGTTGCCTCCGTGCCATTTTTGACACTCTCTTGATTTCTGGGGACTCCTACCCTCTCCTAGGTGACTCCTTTTTCAAATTAGGGGCCTCCTCTCACGTCATGGGGGCCTCCTCATCTGTGTCTGGAGCCTCATTATCCTCTTAGCAGGGTGCTTTTGCGTCCTAGTCCTAGATCTTCTCTTCCAGGTTCCTCCTCTTCCAAAATATGGGCCTCATCTGGCTGGTCTCGGTGGCCTTCTCTCATTCCTGCGGAAACCTTCCTACCCGTCTTGGGGCCCCTATTGCGTCCGGAGAAGTCTCCCCTATCAGGTCTTAATTTTATATTGCAGGGGCATCTTCCGTCTTGGGGGCCTCGTTTTCCAACTTAAGAATATCCTGCCACCCATCGGAAGCCTTTTCGTCTAACCTGGGTGGCTTCTTGCCCGTCTCGGTGGCATCCTTTCCGTCCTGAGGGCCTCCTTTTCGTGCTGGGGTCTCCTTTTCGTCCTGGGGCCTCCTTTTCGTCCTGGGGGCTACCTTCCTATCTCTGTTCTCTGTTCTACGTCTAGTCCTACGTCCTTTTCGTCCTTGGGTGCATCCTTTTCGTTCTAGGGGCCTCCTTTTCGTCCTGGGGCCTCCTTTTAGTCCTGGGGGCCTCCTCCCAATCTCTGTTCTACGTCTTGGGGCATCCTTGCGTTATGGGGCATCCTTTTCGTCCTGGGGGCCTCCTTTTCGTCCTGGGGGCCACCTCACAATCTCTGTTCTACGTCTTAGGGGCCTCCTTTTTCGTCCTGGTGACCTCCTTTTCGTCCTGGGGGCCTCCTTTTCGTCCTGGGGGCCACCTCACAATCTCTGTTCTACGTCTTAGGGGCCTCCTTTTCGTCCTGGGGGCCTCCTTTTCGTCCTGGGGGCCTCCTTTTCGTCCTGGGGGCCTCCTTGTCGTCCTGGGGGCCTCCTTTTCGTCCTGGGGGCCTCCTTTTCGTCCTGGGGACCTCATCCCAATCTCTGTTCTACGTCTTTGGGGCATCCTTTTCGTCCTTTGGTGCATCCTTTTCGTCCTGGGGTTGGTTGGTTGATTGTTGGAGTGTAGGGGCGCATGGACTGCGTCTTTCGTCCTGGGGCCTCCTTTTCGTCCTGGGAGCCTCCTTTTCGTCCTGGGGGCCTCCTTTTCGTCCTGGGGGCCTCCTTTTCGTCCTGGGGGCCTCCTTTCGTCCTGGGGGCCTCCTCCCAATCTCTGTTCTACGTCTTGGTGCCTTCCTTTTCGTCCTGGGGCCTCCTTTTCGTCCTGGGCCTGCTTTTCGTCCCGGGGGCCTCCTTTTCGTCCTGGGGGCCTCCTCCCAATCTCTGTTCTACGTCTTGGGGGCTTCCTTTGCGTTATGGGGCATCCTTTTTCGTCCTGGGGGCCACCTCCCAATCTCTATTCTACGTCTTAGGGGCATCCTTTTCGTCCTGGTGGCCTCCTTTTCGTCCTGGGGGCCTCCTTTTCGTCCTGGGGGCCTCCTTTTCGTCCTGGGGACCTCATCCCAATCTCTGTTCTACGTCTTTGGGGCATCCTTTTCGACCTTTGGTGCATCCTTTTCGTCCTGGGGTTGGTTGGTTGATTGTTGGAGTGTAGGGGCGCATGGACTGTGTCTTTCGTCCTGGGGGCCTCCTTTTCGGCCTGGGAGCTTTCTTTTCGTCCTGGGGCCTCCATTTCGTCCTGGGGGCCTCCTTTTCGTCCTGGGGGCTACCTTCCTATCTATGTTCTCTGTTCTACGTCTAGTCCTACGTCCTTTTCGTCCTTGGGTGCATCCTTTTCGTTCTAGGGGCCTCCTTTTCGTCCTGGGGCCTCCTTTTAGTCCTGGGGGCCTCCTCCCAATCTCTGTTCTACGTCTTGGGGCATCCTTGCGTTATGGGGCATCCTTTTCGTCCTGGGGGCCTCCTTTTCGTCCTGGGGGCCACCTCACAATCTCTGTTCTACGTTTTAGGGGCCTCCTTTTCGTCCTGGGGGCCTCCTTTTCGTCCTGGGGCCTCCTTTTCGTCCTGGGGCCTCCTTTTAGTCCTGGGGCCTCCTTTTCGTCCTGGGGACCTCATCCCAATCTCTGTTCTACGTCTTTGGGGCATCCTTTTCGTCCTTTGGTGCATCCTTTTCGTCCTGGGGTTGGTTGGTTGATTGTTGGAGTGTAGGGGCGCATGGACTGCGTCTTTCGTCCTGGGGGGCCTCGTTTTCGTCCTGGGAGCTTCCTTTTCGTCCTGGGGGCCTCCTTTTCGTCCTGGGGGCCTCCTTTCGTCCTGGGGCCTCCTCCCTGTTCTACGTCTTGGTGCCTTCCTTTTCGTCCTGGGGCCTCCTTTTCGTCCCGGGGAGCCTCCTTTTCGTCCTGGGGGGCCTCCTCCCAATCTCTGTTCTACGTCTTGGGGCCTCCTTTTCGTCCTTGGGTGCATCCTTTTCGTCCTGGGGTCT
>JAOTOM010004017.1:0-202500 GCA_034440615.1 Ashinkailepas kermadecensis | reverse complement strand
CTACGCCCAGCCCACCAATCAGCTGTGTCTGATATGTCAGCGAAACCACGACGCCTCAGCTGCCAGCCAAACTTACCTGTCGCCACCGTGACCGGTCTGTCTGACGTGTCTGGCCGGCGGCACTCTTCAGGTGATGGACTACGTGTCGGCGCACGGCATCACACAGACCAGCTGCCCGTCGCTGGAGGAGGCGCTGCCGCACTCGGACGTTATCTACATGACGCGCGTGCAGCGCGAGCGGTTCGCCGACGAGTCCGAGTACGCGCGCCTGGCGGGCCGCCTGGTGCTGACGCCGCAGCTGATGACGCTGGCCAAGCCGCGTGCCGTGCTGATGCACCCGCTGCCGCGCCTCGACGAGATCAGCCCGCAGCTGGACAGCGACCCGCGCGCCGCCTACTTCCGCCAGGCAGAGTACGGCATGTACGTGCGCATGGCGCTGTTGGCCACCGTGCTGGGGCGCGCCTAGTGCGGCTGTACTTGTGCGTGACGCTGCTGGCCACCGCTGGCCACCGCTGGCCACCGTGCTGGGGCGCGCCTAGTACGGCTGTACTTGTGCGTGACGCTGCTGGCCACCGTGCTGGGGCGCGCCTAGCACGGCTGTATTTGTGCGTGACGCTGCTGGCCACCGTGCTGGGGCGCGCCTAGTGCGGCTGTACTTGTGCGTGACGCTGCTGGCCACCGTGCTGGGGCGCGCCTAGTACGGCTGTACTTGTGCGTGGCGCTGCTGGCCACCGCTGGCCACCGCTGGCCACCGTGCTGGGGCGCGCCTAGTACGGCTGTACTTGTGCGTGACGCTGCTGGCCACCGTGCTGGGGCGCGCCTAGTACGGCTGTACTTGTGCGTGGCGCTGCTGGCCACCGCTGGCCACCGTGCTGGGGCGCGCCTAGTACGGCTGTACTTGTGCGTGACGCTGCTGGCCACCGTGCTGGGGCGCGCCTAGTACGGCTGTACTTGTGCGTGACGCTGCTGGCCACCGTGCTGGGGCGCGCCTAGTACGGCTGTACTTGTGCGTGACGCTGCTGGCCACCGCTGGCCACCGTGCTGGGGCGCGCCTAGTACGGCTGTACTTGTGCGTGACGCTGCTGGCCACCGTGCTGGGGCGCGCCTAGTACGGCTGTACTTGTGCGTGGCGCTGCTGGCCACCGTGCTGGGGCGCGCCTAGTACGGCTGTACTTGTGCGTGACGCTGCTGGCTACCGCTGGCCACCGCGCTGGGGTGCCCGTCGCCCCGGCCGGACCGTGCGGGGAAGTGGTCGACTGTGACGGTGCTTGTGCCGTCCATTGGCGCTCGTGTTCGTGGGGCAGAGTGCGAGGCCTGGGCCACAATGGGTGGGATATAATGGCCGCAAAAGGTCGCACTGGTGAGGGGTATAACACGAGTGTTGTAAATGCTAAGGCATTGTGTGGATTTGCTCCCCGACGTTGTATGTATGTTCATATCAGAATTGTTGGTCAGTTCGTGTCAAGTGACCGGGGAGCCCGGCCGTGGACGGGGACGTTGTGCTGTCGGTCAGACATCTGTTTGACGATGGTGGCGCCACCTTTGCTTGAGAAAGTGGCGACATCTACGATGACCGAGAAAATGTTTCGAATGAGACCAATTTATCCCCAGGATCACCATGGGATCACTATGAGTCAGTAACAGCATTGTTGCAATTTCAACCGCACGGCGCCTCACCAGACGACCACAATGTCTATTGTCTCTTGACTTGCGCCTCGATAATATCGTTCGTCTTCGATGCCGTGGGTTGCCACCGGGAAGGCAGCAAGTTGCCTGGTGCATTCCAACTCGATATTACAGTGAAGTCGGAAGATGAAAGTAAATGATACGCCTGGGTTACATTCCTTCTATGGTGCTGGGACTATGAATACACGATTGCATACACCATTTTGTGTCAACACAGCAAGCTTATCGTCAACAAGATTTATCATCGTCCAGCATCTTTAGCATTTGCGAAACTTAGGTTCTTCCTTTACAAAACCTGGGATATGACCAGTATCTTCACTCGCCCTGGAGGGCCTCTGAAAATTACGCGCACTGGACAGGGGGGGACGGATTCCACCGCCCCCCCTAAGATATCGGCTCCTATTAAAGCTGTAGTAACGAAATTCTCAGGTGGATGGGTGCGGTAGTGAACTCTATTGTGTGCAAATTTCATGACCTTAGGTCAATATCTTCAAGGTCAAATGAGGTCACATATGTCAAAATTGTATTGTTTTGAGTGGCTTGGCTTGTCATTGTTATGGATCGCTGTGATTGTGTTTAAATGTTCCAAAATGGGCATCAATGATGTTTTGGACATTACTCATGATGCAATACAGATGCTAGACCCGGCATTTGACATCAGGTCACCTATATAGCAGCACTTTAGCAGGTCAGTTACATGTTCCAGCTAGCGGAACTGGGTCGCCCGCCCGACTGCTCTGTCGGGCGGCTTGGCGCAATCGGCTTCGCGAAGAAAGGAGTGAAGTACATGAATAAATTATGGAAACGCTTAGGTACACAGTGACAAACAGTAATTCTCAGGATGTGTAGGGAGTAACATGCAAAGTGACATCAATCGCATGACAGTCATTTGCAATTATGACAACATTCCAGGTGACCAAGTTTGGTTCATTAACCTGCCATGAGCTTGACCTGACTTGACCTCGGTGACCTAACGTGACCTTGAAACTACATAGCATAACAATATGCATCAAACAAGTCGCTAGTGTTGCCAAGAACACTTCCATTTTGCCAATATACGGGAAGAGCATCAGCGCCGATTTTTGTGGTCTGGCGCTACGGAATGTTTTGACTTTAATGGCCTCTAACTCGAAAAATTTTCGGCCGATTTCCGTGTTTCTACGCGAACAACGCGACGGACATTTCTAAGCAGGTACGCGAAAAATGGCGTATATCGACCGGTAAAATCTGGAGTTATGTACGAAAAACCGGAGGAGTGGGCGGATGTCGCCCCCCCGCCCTCCAGTGCGCGTGTTAATACTGTAAGCTATCACTGTGTTGCGCAGGAACTGTGCAGTATATACAGCGATAGTTTGCAGCCAAGGCTGCGCAGTGCGCGGCCTTGGCTGCATCTCCACAGTCACACCGCGTCCAACTCCTCACGCCACCTCATCCCAGGCCCAGTCTGCTCCCTCACCTGCCAGACCCTGCCTCTCTGCGCAACCTCTTATCCCTCACAGAGCCTTGTAATATTCCTTCGCCTTTAGTGTATGGGCCATTCCACGACAAATCGGCAAGAGCATAGCACCAAATATTTTATATTTCATCAATTTGTGTGCAGGGTTATCTGATGCGCCGAATTTTTAGAAGGATCAGGTCAATGATCAAGGAGTTATGGCTCATACATTTCCGAGATGTCACCAAACAAGGGTGGCTTTTGAGGTCCGTAATATATTGAAGAACAATCCGAATTGTGCAAAAGTATATGTCGGCAAACTCAATAATCCAATGCATCTTTCGGCTATTTCGGAATTTGCGTTTACGGACGATTTGAAATTGTGACATTGTGATCTAAGGTCACATGACCTACTTTAACTTTCGGGACAGTCACAATGCGATTTGAAAAAGTGTAGAAATGAAGTTCGATATCCAATCTTGCGAAGGAAAAAATGGAATTTACCCCTCAAATCTACATATCCGTTCAAATTTAGGCATGCATTGTTGTTTTTCGCGCTAGTTTGTTGTTGCCTGTTTTAACCCTCTTTCTTTCCAGTCATATCCTCACACCCTGTCTCGTTGATACACCTCGCGAAAGAAGTGCCTCGCGAAAGAAGTGCCATCGGAAAACGTTGGACGAGTTTTGCCACACACCACCCCCAAAATTGTATCCCCCAAAAAGTGACGTCACTAGGGGGCCTAGGTTTTCACGACTTACATCATGTTTTTGGCTCTGGGGAGTTCATTTTGGGGGAGATTTGAAAAAAAAAAAAATATTTGAATCAGAAAAGGAAGGCGAAATCGACTATGGCCATACAATTTCTGTCCATACAAAAATCAATTATTTTTTTGTAATTTCAAAATTTTGAGTTTTCAATTTTCTATAAATTCTTATTTTTCTAATGGGTAGAGCGGACCGAAAAACGTTGTTCGAAGTCAACTTGCTCTCATAAAAAAAGATGCTTACCAGCCAGGATCTTCGATTTATCTCTAATGAGCAAATATGCAAAACTAATAATTAATTAAAAACGGAAAAAAAATAATCTAGTGCTTTTTGTTTCGTCCCTAAAGATAAGCACACGCTGAATGTTTCATTAAAATATCTTTATCCATTAAAGCGTGACGACTGGTTGAACTTTTCTGGAGGTGGCCTCACTTGACCTTGACTAACTCGTTAACCCTAGATGACCTGACCTCAAAATTTTAAAGCAAAATGCCAAATTGACGTGGGAAAAGGTATGCAAAATTTCGGCGCGCTACCGCGCGCCGTTCTTTCACGATCCGCGCAAAAACCTTACGGGGCGCGCCTATCCCCCCCGAGACGGCGCGGGTTAATATTTGTTTAGAATGGTATATTACTGAAATACAAGCCTTTCGACGTTCGAGGCACATGATGAGATGAGAATGTTCGTCATCTGATCTTGAGTGTTGTGTTGAACAAGTGTTCTAACTCGTGAGGTCATTGGTTAAACAAATGGCAGAAAAATCTCAGAATTGTGGCAGGTGGGCCATTCCACGACAAATCGACAAGTGAAGGGGACAAAATACGCTTTATATTTCGATGAGACTACCTATATAGGGTTAGTTTGTCTTTATGATCCAGCTGTGCAATTTTGAGGAAGATCGGAGCAACAGTTACGGAGTTATAACATCGGACATTTCTGAGAGGTCACCTAAGTATTTGGAGACCTGGAGCCAGGGGTGTTGTTTTATATGCCTGGGGGGGGTGAAATGCTCCCTCGATGTTGTCTTTGCCCTCCCCCTCCCCCCCCCACCTCCAATAATTTCAACCTTCAACATGTGGCACTATGGAATGTACCTTCAATCCATTTATACCTGTCCATTGCCTTTATGTATTCCCCAATGATTTTCAGAAATCAAGATCCGTGCCTGGAACTCAATGAATAGTAACGCGAATTGCACGAAGCTGTATATCGCTGAACCCGTCATGATCCACTGCACACAAGATGATCTTGTGTGAACTTCCAAACTTTTGTTCACGGTTTTTTTTTTCGCGAGTTTCTGACCTGAGATAACGTGATCTAGTTTGACCTCCGAGACAGCCACACTGCTATTTTGGAAATTCAGAAGCGGCGACGAGTTATTTGTGAAATTCAACATCGTCACTTCTAAGGAGAAAAAGGATGTTTTCACCTTATGCAATATATTTCTGGCTCAATGTCAGTATATAAAAAATGTACAATCATATTTCACCGACAAAACTGAAAGGTTTTTATCACCGCCAATCACTGTAATATCAACCTTCTGGCATTTCAAACCCCACATTCTGGAAACGAAAAGATGAACCTCGTTGACTGAGTAATCGCATTCATCTTGAACTGCTTGAGAACAAATTTTCCGCGGACGCATCCATTGACACATGCTGAGCCTGACATTAATCGAATTGGATCATGAGCCGTCTACATCGATGTAATAAAATAAAGTGACATAATTACACAATGCAACGAACTACAATAATGTGTTGAAGTGCAGCATTATCATGTAATGCAATGTAATGATCTACAGATCTGCAGATCATGCCATTCCTTATTATAATTTCAGTTCAAACTGATGATCTGTCACTGCGAGAATGTTAATCAACACAATATGTATCAGCGCGCACTAACACGTCTTACTTCACCCAGCTACCATTACACACGACCCGCATCGGTAAACAGTTTACGATCTATTACGATGCTGTGGGTCACTGGTGCAAACTTGTGGTAGCCCTGTGTTCCGTTCACCGTGATGACTTTTCGAGAATCGCTCGGTGAGGTGGGTCGTGACGTCCATTGCCTCCTGTTCTGATACAAATATGAACTTTATGCAGCTGACTAGCTTGTGCGACAGATACTCAAACATGTCCTCCGTCGTCAGTATCTAGTTGTTAAGCGGGCGTTTGAGGCTCTCTTGAGCCGCGGCACGCTTGACTGTGCCCTCGATGCCGCCGCAAGCGCCCTTGCCATTGGATGTGACAAAAGGGCCACTCACAGGATACCCCCAAATCTGTCTGATGATGACACATTGCTGAAGTCATGCTTATTCTCATACTGTCGTCTGTGAAATAAATATTATCTTTAGGTTAGGTCCTGCGGTCCGAATTTCTGGGATAAGCCGTTGCAGGAACGCGTGCACCATGTCGGTGTTGTGCTTTGTGCCTTCAGAGATACAGCAGTAGCTCTGATGGTGCAGTACCTCGTCCTCACGCCAGTACACTACAAACGGGTACACTGGGACGAATCCCAGTGTAAGCCTTGACCTGCATCCTGAACCACAAATGGATAATGTTCAGCGAAATCGTGCTGAACAATCACTTCGGCCTCCTTGGCAATAGCCTTTGCGTAGTTCAAGTGATGATCTTGTTTGTCAGCCACAGGGTAGTGTCTGGTCAGCTTCACGGTTTGCTGGCTCAAATATCCGCATGCTTTCCTCTTTGGTCTATACTATTTCTGCGAGTGTACAGCGATGTGTGTTCACCCACTGTTTGTACTTAATCTCATTATCCATGTTATCATCTGGGACTAAGTCACCTTCACTCTCTTCTGATTTGTCCGCGAGGAAAATCCTCAGAAATTTCATCATCCCGTCTTCACCAGGGCAGTCCTCACAGTTGTGCATCATGCAATCACGGTTTTCCGTGCTATATAAAGCGTGATCGATGAGGTCACGGTATTTGAGACCGGGAAAGCCGAGAACGAATGTGAGCAGTTTGGGGTTGGAATGATAAGTGCATACGCACACCGAGTGCGTCCCACTGCTGCTTGCCAAGACGCAATGCCTCGGACGAGTGGCAGCAAAGGTTAAGAAGCCGGTGCGGAGGTTTTCAGAGTTCTGCTTGTGTAGATCATATATCTCAAACAAATTTCCCGAGACAAGCCTTTTCTGAACTCTACTTTTGGTTCCATCCAAGACCGACCGTCTCGCACAGTGACACGGTCGGTCTTGCCGAGACACATCCGGCTGGCCTGGCCAGACTCATAAAATAGCTGTGCTTTCGCTTTGACTACGTACAACACCATCAGCAATTTTCTCGCTTTACAGACAGCTCGGTCAACGAGAGTGAGCAGTGAACATTGGCCACCCAACATTGTTTGTGCCCTTCCTGATATTTCACTGCATTCGCAAATTTTTATTTTCGCGAGGTAATAAATGGTTGTGAGAATGGTTGCTCCGCTATCGGAATATGATTGCTTTGCTGTCGATGCTTCTCTCTCCTTGTAATTCGTTGTAAGGTATGACTCATAAATCATCTACTACCACAATTTGGAGAACATTCTGCCATTTTGTTTCACCCTTGACCTCACAACCAGGGGCGTCGATACCGAGGGGGGGACATTAGGGGCAGTTGCCCCTCCTGCCGTGAGACTGCCCCCCCTGAAATTTGAGGAGGCCCTTATCCGGGAATACACAGGAAAAAAAAGGTGTGCAAGGAGGCCGACGAGACAGAAGAGACACTGAGTATTCTGCAAGGATGTAGAGTCATGCGACTTTGATGGAAGAAGTTTCGAACAAGTTCCCAGGATCTGAAAATCAAGTCATCTAAATTCAAGAAGTTTTTCGTTTTGTTGGTAGTGGATGGGCTTGGTTTAGAGAAGCCCTTTTAAATATATTTTTTTAGTCCCCTACTCGGGAATTTTTATAGTGCTTACACTCAGACATACACACACGCAGGGGCGTCGCCACCGAGGGGACAGAGGTGGCAGTCGCCCCCTGCCGTGAGACTGGGGGGCGTCGCCCCCCCCCCTGAAATTTGAGGAGGCCCCTATCCGGAAATGCATCGGAAATAGGTGAGCAAGGAGGCCGACGAGACAGAAGATCATGCTGTCAAGGAGACCCCAAGACTGGCAACGAGGCTCCCGTGAAATCTAATCAGGCCCTAATAAGAGACGTAGGACGGACATTGGGAGGAGGCCCCAGGACGAAAAGGATGCCACCGAGACGGGCAAGAAGCCACCTAGGTTAGACAAGAAGGCCTCCGATGGGTGGCAGGATATTCTTAATTTGGAAAACGATGCCCCCAAGATGAAAGAGGAGGACCCTACAATAGAAAATAAGGAATGATAGGAGATATTTCTCTGGACGCAAGAGGGAGCCCCAAGATTGGTAAGAAGTTATCCGCAGGAATGAGAAAAGGCCACTGAAACCAGCCAGATGAGACCCATATTTTGGAAGAGGAGGACCCTAGGAGAGAAGATTTGGGACTATGACACAAAAGCACCCTGCTAAGAGGATAATGAGGCCCCAAACACAGGTGAGGAGACCTCCAAGACGTGAGAGGAAGCCCCTAATTTGAAAAAGGAGTAACCTAGGAGAGGATAGGAGGCCCCAGAAATCAAGAGAGTGCCAACAATTGGCACGGAGGCCCCCAAGATTGCAAAGGAGGCCCAGGATTGCAAAGTAGGCCCCCAGGATTGCAAAGGAGGCCCCCAAGATTGCAAAGGAGGCCCAGGATTGCAAAGGATGCCCCAGGATTACAAAGGAAGCCCCCCAGGATTGCAAAGGAGGCCCCGAAGATTGTAAAGGAGGCCTCAGGATTGCAAAGGAGGCCCCCAGGATTGCACAGGAGGCCCCCAGGATTGCACAGGAGTCCCACAGGATTGCAAAGGAGGCCCCTAGGATTGCAAAGGAGGCCCCAACATGGGAAGGTAGGCCCCAGAAAATGAGAGGAGGCCCTAAGACAGAAGAGAAAGCCAATCGATATGAGATGAGGTTTCGGAGTCGCAAAGGCAGGCCCCCAAACGGGTAAGGTTCCACCAAGATAGAAAAGGATGATCCAGAAACGTGGCAGGAGACACCTATTTCGGAAAAATACGACACAATATTGGAAATGAGACCCCACGATGAACGAGGAGGCCCATAAAATAGGAGAGAAAGGCCATTAGATAAGAGGGATGGCTGCCAGGCGAGAAAGAAGGCTCCAGGACGGGTAAGAAGGTCCCCAGAAAATGACAAGGGGACTGAGATAGGAAAGGTTGCTTGTAATTTGGAAGAGGAGGCACCTAGGAGAGAAGGGGAGTCTACCAGGAGATAAGAGGCCACCCTTAAAATTGGCAAAGATCGGATCAAAACGCAGAGCAGGAGGCCCCCCAAGACGTGAGAGGAGGCCCCTAATTTGAAAAATAAGGTCTCTAGAAGAGAAAAGGAGGCCCCTGCCGGACTCGAGAGGAGTCCCTCAAACGGAATAGGAGGTCTCCAGGGCCGAATGAAGCCCCGAAGACCGGAAGGAGTTCCCAGGAAATGAGAGGAGGCCCTTAACCCGCGCCGTCTCGGGGGGGGTTAACGACCCCCCCCCCCTCTAAGGTTTTCCGCGGACAGTGAAATAAAACTGCCGCTGTAGCGCGCCGAAATTTGGCATACCTTTTCCCACATCAATTTGGCATGTTGTACCAAAACTTTGAAGTCAGGTCATCTAAGATCAACGAGTTAGTCAAGGTCAAGTGAGGTCACCTCCAAAAAGTTAAACCAGTCATCCCGCTTTAACGGATAAAGATATTGTAATGAAACTTTCAGCGTTTGCTTATCTTTAAGGGATGCAACAAAACGCACCTGATGAATTTGTTTTCCGTTTTTTATTACTTATTAGTTTTGCATATTTGCCCATTAGAGTTAAAATCGATGATTCGGGCTAAAGTAAGCATTTTTTATGGGTGCAAGTTGACTTTGAACAACGTTTTTCGGTCCGCTCTACCCATTAGAAAAGGAAAATTAAAGAGAACTTGAAGACCCAAGGTTTTGAAATTTCAAAAAAATATCATTTTGACTTTTGGGTGGACACAAATTGTATGGCCCTCGTCGATTTCGCTTTCCTTTTCTGATTCCAAATATTCTTGTTTTTTTTTTAATTTCCCCCAAAATGAACTCCCCAGAGCCAAAAACATGATGTAAGCCCTAAAAACCTAGGCCCCCTAGTGGCGTCACTTTTGAGGGGGAATTTTTTTTAGGGGTGTTGTCTGGCCCTACTCGTCGAGAGCTTTCCGGTGACACCAGAATCATTTTTTTGCTTCCCATAGTTTGGACGATAGAAGGGGTGATTATCCCCCCGAGACGGGGTGTGATGATCTGACCGGAGAGACCGGAGAGACCAGAGAGAGGGTTAAGATGGGAGTGGTAGCAGGTATGGAAGGTGAGGTTTCCTAAACTGAAGATACCCTCAAGACGGGTAGGCTGTGCCAGGACAAAGGAGGAGGCCCATGAGGCGTGGCAGGAGGCCCCTAATTTGGCAGAGAATGCCCCTGGAACATGAGAGGAAGCCCCATGCCATGTTAAAGGGGCCACAGGATGTGGGAGGAGGCCCTCCAAGACGGGAGAGGGGGCCATTAAATATGGAGGAGGGTAGGACACGAGAAGACATCCAAAACCAGTAAAGAGGCTCCATGAAATGGGACGAGACCCCTAAGACGCGAGAGGAGGCCTATAATTTGCAAGAAGCCCCTAAGAAATTGTAGGAGTCATGCCGGGGCACTTGAAAATCACGACATGGTCTCAAATAGCGCCGGCCGGGGCCCCTGAAAATCCCGCTGAGCCTGGGGGTACCAAAAAGTCACGCCCGGACCATGAAAATCACGCTAGGGGCACGACAGGTCGTACCGTTCCCTAATAGTCTCATTGAGACACAAATGAAGGCGGGGCGACGAAAAACAATCCGGACATGGATTAACCACTCTGGGGCCCCAACAATGACGCCAAAAGCCTCCAATACGTGTTGGACGCCCAAAAAGTGTCGAGGTCGCTAAAACTCGCGCTAGGGATCCAAGCAAATGACGTCGGGACACAAAAGAGTACATTGGACTAAAACAAAGTCGCGTCGCAGCCCTTGAAAATCACACTGGGGGCCAAAAGGTCGCGCCAGGCCCCAAGAGTTGCAGCTGCCCTAACAAATCAATTATCAACCGGAATGCCACTCTACGGCCTCAAAAATCGGGTCAGTCCCCCAAAAATCCGTTGGGCACCGGAAAAAAACGTGACGGGCATCGATACAAAAATCGCACTGGGAGACCGAAGAATCGTAGCGGGGCCCAACAATTTCACATAAGAACCTTTAAAGGATAGAACTCGATGTCCAAAAAATCCACACCGAGCACTCCTTCAGTGGAATCGACCCCAGCACTCCTTCAGTGATGCACTCCAAGGCTCCAGTCCAGAGTGCTCCAGTCCATCACTCCAAAACTCCTTCAGTGGCCGCAGTGGCATGTCAAAGGGGCAAATGTCCCCTCCCTCCTAAGAGGGATAAGCTCCCAAGAATCGTGCCGGAACCCAAAAAGTCGCACTGGGGCCACACAAATTCGCGTCGGTCCACCAGAATTCGCGCAGGGGGCTGACCCGGTAAATACGACGGGCCCAGACAACTCGCTCCAAGGCCCGAAAATCTGCAACAGGAACCGCCAAGATCGCGTTGGGGTCACAGCTAAGTACAACGCGCCCCGCAAACTCGAACCGGTTCCCCAAATATCGCGTTCGGGGCCCACAATTCCCATCGGTAGTCCCAAAATTTGGTCTGGGCATCAAACATTTATGTCGGGCTCCCAAAAAGTGGCCTCTAGGGCCCCACATAACCACAGTGTGACCCCAAAAATCGCATCGGTATCCCAAAAGAAATCAAGCCGGAGCCTTTCAAAATAAGGAGGGATTCCAAAAAGATAACTGTCCGGGTCAGGAGAATTGCTCTGGAGCACCGAGCATATCATCAGATGCCTTCACAAATCGCGTACGGCCCAGACAAAACATACCGGAGCTAAAATAAATCGAGGTGAGATACAAAAACATGGCGCCAGTGGCTCCAAAAATCAGGAGAAGAAGAGAATTTAGAAGAGATCCACAAAAATCGCGTTGAGCCCAGGAAACTGGCGTTGGGTCCCCGGAACGACGCGCCTAGGCGCGATAAGTCGCGCTGGGACCCAGACAAATCGCACCGAAGCCACAAAATTGTACTGGGGCCCCACAAATGTGCGTCAGAAACCCCAAATAAACACAGCGGGACTCTAAGAGCACAACGGGGGTCGAAAGTGCAACTGGCCCTCCAAAGCGCACAGCCTCGGAAAAAAGCGACAGGGATTTAAAACATGCGTTGCAGCCTTAAATAAATATACCGGAGCTCTAAAAAATACACCGAAAGCTCTCAAGGCACACAGGGGCCACGCGACCGCAGACGGGCTTGAAAGAGAGGCTGGGGCCATACAAAGCAGCATGGTCCCAAAACGAACAAAAAGACCGAGCACTAAATAAACACATCGGGATCTTTGAAAGCGCCTCGACACCTAAAAAATCCTCGGTGCACAAAAAAGCAACAAAACCCTAAAACGAGCAGGGGTTTCGAAAATGTGTTGGGCTCCTAATAAAATTGGATTGAATCCCTAAGACACATCCGTAGACGAAGAAAGACGAAACGGGTCCAAAGAAGAACACTGAGGCAGGGCCTCGGTTCAGTAGCCAATCTGGGCGCATATTTAATCAAAGATATGAGGTGCATCAAAGCTCAGCGGATATCCGCATTTCTTAACCACGATAAATTGTTGGAAGAAGGGAACTAATGATTAAATTTAATTAATCGCATTTTCCCAGCAAACGTCCATACAAAGCATTCCATCACGTCAAATATGGTGCAAGTTTATCATGTGGCAGCAATTAGCAAAACGTAGGAGGCCTAGCAGAAACCGTAGCATCGCATGAAGTGTGGCGAATGCGCCGAATGCACAAGATTGGTGTGCACGAACGTTGGCGTCATGGCGGCCGGGCGCTATGAACTGGAATGCCTTAAATTGGTAAATTTTACATTTTAAAATGATTTGTGTAAGTGTAATTTCAGCAGTGTGAGATGACTTATGAAGGGATGCCAAAAGAAAACATTATAACAGGGTGGGGGAGTTAGGGTTGAAATCCGACGAATCAGAAACGATAATGGTAGATTAGGCCCCTCCATAGGACAATTCAGTTGATCACTAATCATTTTATTTAGAAAGGTCCCCTTTGACAAAATAGTGGTCGAAATCCGAGGACTTTTTTAATGGGGTAGGTGGACCCCCTCCAAATACGTTTCCCATCGTCACCCTTGACGCAAATATAGGAACGCCACTGGTCTCCCAATTATTTTCAGAAACATGTGGCAAAGCCAATATTGAGGGGACACATTCCCCCCTCACAAGCATACAAAACAACACCGATGACCCATACAAATTGGGAGGAATTATGTTTTTTACTGCATTTTCTTCCTACAAACTTGTCTTCTGTGATTACAGCCTGCATGCTTAGAGCTTCCCAGCTTCAATACCTTCTCAACGACGTCACGTACAAAACCGTGCAGCACAGCGTAAACCGTGGGCGTGACGGCGTGGAATTGGAGGTTTTGCATTATTTATGCATTGCCATTGTTGCATTGTTGCATTGTCATTTATGCACTGTTGTTCAATGCTTGTTCTTGCCATGCATTTATTCGCTAAAGATGTATTATTTTAGCTAGTGTGCTAGCTGCCTTGCAGCTAGCACCAAATGTTGTAAAAATAATTTAATCCCGAATATGGCGATAAGAAAACCAATTCAATCCACTTCTCGTTGTCACCTTCGCGAAATTGTCGTCCTAGGACTGAGAAATGATCGTTTAAGCTTGACATCAAGCTGGTGGGAATAACTAACAGTAGTGATGAATCTTGCTATATTCAGTTAGACTTGGTGGACATAGAAGTGGGTTGATCAATGGGATAAATCTTTCAGATATGTTCAGCACCAGCCCCGCCAGCTCGCTGGAATATAGAGGCCAGCGGGAAGGTTCTTCTAGTCGAGAAAGCATTAAGACATTGGTTTGTTTTGGCACTTAGGTATTTATCCACATTTACTTATTTATACCCTGCCATGGCTTAGTTCTCAGCGAAAAAAAGAAGAGTTTTGCGAGACTATTGCGCTTTGCGTAAATGATGCACCATGTCAAGAACAAACAAGACATCAATATGAAATCATGTTTCCCATTCTTGAACCTAAAAACAATAGGAGGCCCTCTTTCGGGGAGCAGGAGGCCCCCTTCCAGCATCGACCCCCCCCCCCCCCCCCCACTGGAAGAATTTCATGGTGACGCCACTGCTCACAACGAGTTAGAACACTTGTGCAACACAACATTCAAGATCATATTACTAACATTCTCATCCCATCACGTGCCTCGAACGTCAAAAGCCTTATATTTCGGTAAGATGTCGTTCTAAACACATATTTATACAGGCCACGATAACCTAGTGCAAAAACAACCATGCATGCCTAGTTTAGAACGGATATTTCAAGTGTTAAGGGCAAATCCCTATATTTTATTTTTTGCTTCGAAAGATAAGATATCGAACTTCACTTCTGCACTTTTTCAAGTCGCATTATGACTGTCCAGAAAGTTAAAGTCGGTCACGTGACCTTAGGTCACGATGTCACGATTTCAAATAACCCGTAAACGAAAATTCCGAAATAACGAGAAGGTGCAGTGGGTTATTGTCAGTTCACCGATATATACGTTTGCACAATTCTGATTATTCTTCAGTGAGGTAAAGACCTGAAAAGATACCCTTGTTTGGGGACATTTCAAAAATGCCTGAGGATATAACTCTTTAACCGTTGACCTGATCTTTCTAAAAATGGCGCAGCTGGATTCGGCGCACGAGATAACCCCACACAATTATTTTCATCAAAACATATAATATTTTGTGTTTTTTTAGCCCTTTCACTTGTCGATTTGTCATGGAGTGGTATATATATACCATGCATATATATATATATATATATATATATATATATATATATATATATATATATATATATATATATATATATATATATATATATATATATGCATATATATATATACGTATGTATATGTATGTATATGCATATGTATATGTATATGTATATATATGTGTGTATATATATATATATATATACATATATATTTATTTATTTATCGAGACCAGGCGTGCACTATAGTATGCACAGATTTGAAGTCCCCTGGAGCTTCGGGCATCCATGGAATCCTTAGTACTCTATTTCCCATGACTGCTGCATAGAAATGACTGCCAACTCGTAGCAAACAAAATAATCCCAAGTACATGAATCCGTCACCAGAGCCTTTTAAATCGAAGATGACAGCGTGGCTAGCACGCATTGGTGCGTTGCTGACACTAATTTTATAATAATTTGGTAAACGTCCCTCGAAATGTAGCAACCTTGACAGCTCTTAATACCCGAAGGATGCAACAATGCAATGCACAAGGGCTGGTTTAGAATGCTCCACTATCGGTTCCTGGAGAAAGCCACCAAATTCAGTGCATACAAAAGTATACTTTCTGCCTGAATTCTGAGAAAAATGGATAATTCTAGTAAAGAAGTGTTCATAGATGACAGTGAATTTTGCATTGCCTTCTAGATACCTCTAGTAGCATTACGGAGTACTTGTATTACCTTCCATGCAGAAATATAGGAAATGTCCGGGATATTTATATTTATGTATACTTTGAGGCATCTGGCAGTTCAGGTTATGTATACTATTGTATACAGTCAGGCATCAGGAGTGTCATAAAACGTACAATGTTTAACATCGGGCCTTACATCTTCAGATCCTACTTCTTCACGATGGCCTACCATGGGTTTACAATGGTTTTTCTTCACGAAAGCTATCCTACAATAGGTTTTCTGGGACAAATCCAAGACTGATGGCAGCGTGGACGATGCGTTCACCATCCTGTTTTTCTTTGGAACACAAAATTGCGGCTGTACTTTAATTCAATCGATTCATCTACATCTGAACCATTTAGACGACGTTGTGGTCAGCGGAGTGCTTCTAATGGCTGCCTTTTTTTCGATCAAATGAGCTTCTGTGCCGATTCAATGACTTATTCTCGAGTCATTGCTCGAGTCATTGTACATACGTGAACACACACCAGAAATTAACAAACAAGTCAGCACACACTTCACGTTGTCACTCTGGAATAATGCATGACCAAAAAATGGCGAAGGGGGGGGCAAACACGTTTCGATGTAAATGCGATCCAGTGCTTTACGTTTGTTGCAAATAGTTCAGATGAGAATATACTTGTTTATGTGGATGGCCCTTCAGGAATTGACAAAATGTGAGATGACGTTGCGATAATAGCTCGTGTAAAACCTGTGCTCAATTCATGATTTTTAAAGCATACTTGTGTGTGTTTGTTTGCATTGTGCAGAGCGGTGATTTTGAAAATGGATCAATGTTTGAATCCGAAACGTTAATAAACGAATATAACTGTACATGTCACTTGGTGAAATAATTTACCAGCTATCTAACGAAACGAAGAAAACAATACGATCAATCGAAAACCTGGACAGAAAACTTGCTAAAGCTAAATGCGCTCTTCTCTTCAACAACCAATGTATAAAAGAATATATATATATATATATATATATATATATATATATATATATACATATATATATCTATATCTATATATATATATATGCATATGTATATGTATATATATATATATATATATATATATATATATATATATATATATATATATATATATATATATATATCCCAGGTCGGCGGCCAGGAACATGTATCCTCCAGCATTTTGTGCTAACTAGGGCATGACATGATTAAAATGTATTAGTCAACCCCAAAGCAGATACACGAAGGTCTGAAGATATATGTAAGGCTCCATCGAATTTCGTAAGGGCTAGTGGACTTCATAAGGGCCAGTAGACATTCATAAGGATTCGTAGACGTTCGTACGGATCCATAGACGTCTTTGAGGGCCCTGGGACATTCGTGAGGGCCAGTATACGTTCATAAGGGCCCGTGTCCAAGGGAGAGGAGGGACGGATTTTGTGAAAGATGCCCAGAATACCCCACAAATAATACAAGTTTACAGATTTCTGTCACTTTATTTCCAGAAGAGCCCATTATTTCTTAGAAAAGTGTTTTTACCCTCATTAAGGGCCCAGACCATCTGACAACCTTTCTGCTCACGTTGCAAGCGACCATGGCACTGTTATAAACAGCGATGACTAGGATACAGGAAGGTGTAGTCGTTGCCGCAGATTGTGCATTGGCTGTGGGTATGTACGTGCAGGGCGACACCGCTGCGGCCGTCACTGTGCGCCGCCACAGATGTTTCTGCCGAGTCGGTGGTGTGAGCACACCTGGTACGGCTGCACGTTCTGTGCAGGCCGCGGGCCGATGGGCGCGGTCAAGGTCACCCTGAGCACCAGGGCGGGAGCGTCTCAACATCTGCTAGCGTCGGGCCGACCTTGTGCGGTCATCCCAGGTCTACACCTGTCCGGCTCCGTGGCGCCCACCCGGTGCCGACGTCCCAGGTCTACACCTGTCGGGCTCCGTGGCGCTCACCCGGTGCCGACGTCCCAGGTCTACACCTGTCGGGCCCCGTGGCGCCCACCCGGTGCCGACGTCCCAGGTCTACACCTGTCCAGCTCCGTGGTGCCCACCCGGTGCCGACGTCCCAGGTCTACACCTGTCCAGCTCCGTGGCGCCCACCCGGTGCCGACGTCCCAGGTCTACACCTGTCGGGCTCCGTGGCGCCCACTCGGTGACGACGTCCCAGGTCTACACCTGTCGGGCTCCGTGGCGCCCACCCGGTGCCGACGTCCCAGGTCTACACCTGTCGGGCTCCGTGGCGCCCACTCGGTGACGACGTCCCAGGTCTACAGCTGTCGGGCTCCGTGGCGCCCACCCGGTGCCGACGTCCCAGGTCTACACCTGTCCAGCTCCGTGGTGCCCACCCGGTGCCGACGTCCCAGGTCTACACCTGTCGGGCTCCGTAACGCCCACTCGGTGACGACGTCCCAGGTCTACACCTGTCGGGCTCCGTGGCGCCCACCCGGTGCCGACGTCCCAGGTCTACACCTGTCGGGCTCCGTGGCGCCCACTCGGTGACGACGTCCCAGGTCTACACCTGTCGGGCTCCGTGGCGCCCACTCGGTGACGACGTCCCAGGTCTACACCTGTCGGGCTCCGTAACGCCCACTCGGTGACGACGTCCCAGGTCGACACCTGTCCGGCGCCGTGGCGCCCACCCGGTGCGATAGTCTCGGTGTGGACTTCCATAAACTTGCTTGGACGTTGATAAGCTTGATGGGACGTCCATGAATTTCTTGCGGGTTATCGCAGGCGAACTACATACAATGGACCGTTTTGTGATCCTGACACATTTATTAAGGGGATAAATATCGTTTACTGATGCATGTGTTACATGGGTCCAGATTCTGATTTGCTGCTGATATGTTTGCTGTGCTGATAAGGGGTGCCATCGCTTATTTATGTAAGTACTAGCTGAACAGATTACAAAAGATAATAACGTTTCTATCCGTATCCAGTGAGATACAGGGCAACGATTAATCGACAGATCAAAGGAATGACACGCACCAGATGTCTAGTATTACTGTGATTTCAGGGAAGGGTCAAACACTTTTCCAACAAAGATGAGGTCTTTTCGAAATTAAGAGACGAGTCCTTGATATAAGCGTCTTCAACGCAATGAATGGAGATGGTGAAATGTGTTTTAGTGTTAGTCACATATGTTGTTGTAGCAACCGCATGCGTCTATGGAATTCCTTTGAAAACGTGGCCATGATCACCCCAGTCCTGGTTGGCCTGCGACATGTTTGCAGTGTGCAGCGGATGTTGCACAGTGCAGCGGATGTTGCACAGTGCATCAGCAGACGGGTGCAGCCGGCTCCACTTGTGAATTCGCCAGCAGTTCCTTTTATGGAATGCCAGCAGCGGTTGGACCCATCAAGGATCAGGCATGGCCAATGCGGTCAGAACCGGTGAGCTTGTCTGCATAGCAGTCTTCAAATGCCAACAACATTCTCATGCAGGTGTAGAGTGTTTCTCCCTCAAAGCAGCGCGTGTGCTTGTTCTTAGCAGTCGTGTAGAATATATAGTAAAATAAAATAATGTAAAATATCTAAGTCGTGTAAAATAGATGGTCCTTTTCAAACCGATATGCGTAGTATTATGACACGGCGGCCGTAATGACAGCCAGCGTCAAATGCCATGGAAGCATTTCGCAGCATTTGCAAAGTGGCGAGTGACTTCGAAGACCACGTTTATATAGCAATGTCGTCGGTACGTTTAATCTTCTTTGTTATGTGTTGACGTATTGGATACTTAATTATACCAGCTGATCGGTAGGTGAACTAAGGATCACTTCACTTCTTCAGCTGACTGGTTCCAACAACCATGAACAAGCGAAATTATCCATAACGAATGCATCACGCCTGGCTTGCACTGCTATTTAGTGCACCGTTACTTCCACAGACGGTTGGCGTGTGCGCGATAGGCTGCCGAGTCAGCTCGGCTTAGTCCATCCACGAGCAGGCGGCACCACGGCCGCCCACAAAGCCTCGGCGCCCGACCGGTTCTGCGTCACACTTCTGTCTGCCAACAGCTGGCGGCAGTGTGGTGCCTTCTGTTGCCGACTCGCCGGCAGCCACAACAGGTCTGCCGGCCGCCGCACGTGCGCCGTCAATGTCACCGGCCGGCGGCCAGTGTCTTGTGTCGCCTGCTGGGTGTCACACGGTCGGTGTATGAGGTCCACTAGGTCTCGGGTGAGTGACTCGCCTACTCACTGAGTGTCGACTTGTGCACTTATGCACTACTAGTGCTGCCAATCATCGGTGTATCGGTTAGTTTCGAGTTGATATGTGTGTAGCCGCTATGAAGTCATTTATTTTCGTGCAACGTTACGGGATCAATGTTACAATTGTCTAAGGTTGTCAGGGTAGCCTGCAATTTCCAACCCCCTATGCGCCATGCCGCTGCGTTTCATGCTCAGCGGTAGACTCACAGCGATGCCTGATAAAACTGTATTGAACTGACTTTGGCAACGCAGATATGTAAAACGTCTCCATGTGCGATGAAGTGAATGATCCGTGAAGCTGCCTGCGGATACGTACTAGCGGAGAAAAGTTTGTATCTATTGACAATCTATTCATATATATATATATATATATATATATATATATATATATATATATATATATATATATATATATATATGTATGTATATATATATATATATGACTATATTTATGATTAGTAGTAGCAGTTGTAGTAATAGTAGTAGTAGAAGTAGTGGACAGTAGTAGAAGTAGTAGTAGTAGAAGTAGTAGTAGCAGAAGTAGTAGTAGTAGTAGTAGTAGTAGTAGTAGTAGTAGTAGTAGTAGTAGTAGTAGTAGTAGTAGTAGTAGTAGTAGTAGTAGTAGTAGTAGTAGTAGTAGTAGTAGCAGTAGCAGTAGTAGCAGTAACAGTCGAATATTGTTGCAGTTCGACCGATGTATAAAGCGTGATAAAGCGTGATAAAAGCGTGATAAAAACTCTGAAAAGTGTGGTTTCCGCCAAGAAAAAGAGAGCTAGAATTAGATGTCCTAGTTCTTTGACCTCATCTGTTTAAGGTATCACGTGCATACCTCTACACAAGCAGGATCAGTTCGACACAGTACTCTCTTCGAAGTTTCATAACAATCCGATTAATAAGATTTGAGTTATTGGGGAGAGGTACACTCGGTTTCGGTGGGATGTTCGGGGGTACCCTTAGCATGGCTGGCTCACTAGGAACGTAGGCTGTGACGCTGCACACCAAAAATTACTGGTAGGCTGCGCCGTTTCATAGTTATGAGTTGCGTGACAGCCTACCAGCTTCGCCACCGGCCAGCGTCCAAGCCATAGGAATTCGCGTTTGTGGTCGTCACGCGACCATTTGCCCTGCAGCCATGCAGTGGTAAACACGGGTCTTCCCTGTTCCCGCCTTGCATTCCTCTGTCGGCGAAACAGCATTGGCAGTTAAACGAGCAGGTTACTGGACTTCTGTCGATAAGCAACAATTGATAGCTGCGGATTTCTGACTGCAGCAAGCAGCAACACAGAATGAGCAGGAAAGGTTGGAAAAAGCTCAGTTGCAAAGATGTAGCGAAAGGAGATGGGAGGTTTATGATGTCAATGAAGTATTCTCTGGCCCCAAAATAATACTAGAATGTCCAACATTTATACCTTTTGGAAATGTAGTTCGAACTCTTGCTGGGGTGGCTTTATGAACCAGGATCCAATTGCTAAGAAGAGCTGGTTTCGTGAACCCTGGCCATTATTTCATGAATTACAGTTTTACAGTCTAAATTTGGCAAAACACTTCACGTGCCGTCAATACACCGACACGGCGACCCCGGCAGCTCGCTCTCGACCTTATCGTGCAAATTGCCAACTGACCCTCTCCCAGCCGGGGACTAAAAGCGAGCACGCGAAGCGACTCGAACCCAGCATTGTCAGGACAGCGGAGACGGGTGCACGACAGCGCTCTAGCCAACTAAGCTACCGAGGCGGCAAGTCACAGTCACACTGCTTGCTTAATTCAGATTCATTAGCAAGTCAATTAGTTACTTGATTAAATTGCATCTACTTCATTGAGAATGACATGTTTTAGGGCGCAAGGAATGTGTTGCATGATATCATATTATTTATTGCATATGTTGTGCACTGTACTGCAAGCGACATTTTCAGAATTCCGTGGGAATAAAGTATTTCTTCACGCTGATGCCATCCAACTATTTTACCATACCAAGATTTTACTTCATATGAAGCAATATAAAGTCAGTTGACAATTGGCACGATAAGGTCGAGAGCGAGCTGCCGGGGTCGCCGTGTCGGTGTATTGACGGCACGTGAAGTGTTTTGCCAAATTTAGACTATAAAACTGTAATTCATGGAATCATGGCCAGGGTTCACGAAACCAGCTCTTCTTAGCAATTGGATCCTGTTTCATAAAGCCACCCCAGCAAGAGTTCGAACTTCATTTCTAAAACGTATAAATGTTGGACATTCTATTATTAATTTGGGGCCAGAGAATACTTCATTGACATCATAAACCTCCCATCTCCTTTCGCTACATCTTTGCAACTGAGCTTTTTCCAACCTTTCCTGCTCATTCTGTGTTGCTGCAGTCAGAAATCCGCAGCTATCAATTGCTGCTTATCGACAGAAGTCCAGTAACCTGCTCGTTTAACTGCAAATGTTGTTTCGCCGACAGAGGAATGCAAGGCGGGAACAGGGAAGACCCGCGTTTACCACTGAATGGCTGCAGGGCAAATGGTCGCGTGACGACCACAAACGCAAATTCCTATGGCTCGGACGCTGGCCGGTGGCGAAGCTGGTAGGCTGTCATGCAACTTATAACTGTGAAACGGCGCAGCCTACCAGTAATTTTTGGTGTGCAGCGTCACAGCCTACGTTCCTAGTGAGCCAGCTATGCTAAGGGTACCCTCGAACATCCTACCGAAACCGAGTGTACCTGGATTCCCCTGCCCTGTCGTTCGTTGTTGACGAGGAGCACCAGCCATGCCAGAGTTAAGACCGTAAAGGGCTCTCCCGAAGCTCAGAGACCTTTGTAAGCCTTCATATGCCCTCATAAGCCTCCAATTTTCTCATTTCCAAAGGGGCTGCAGCATGCTTCAAGGAAATCCTGCCAGTGCTGAAATGGATCATCATAAAACTCAAGTCTGCTCGCAGTCCTCTGAAGGACCCTAACATAATCCTCAAAGGAAGCTTTTACAGAGTTGCTTTCCTTCCATGACCACTTGTTTCACAGGAGCACCTGGGGAGTATATGAGTTGAAGGCGTCCTCTGGGCCAAAGACCACACAGGTCTTGATCTCCCAAGGGGGCCGTAGTCCATTCGGCTCCCAAGGGTGCGGTACTGCAGAGGCCACCCCACTACTGCCAGGAGCGTATCCATAACTTTGTCAAGAAGGCCCTCCCAAACCTCAGAGGAACCTTGTAAAGCCTGAAAAGGTCTCACAATAAACTCAGAGTGCCAAATTTTCAACCCGGTCCCTGCAAGGGTGCACAGTTCTGAATGTGGATGGAAAGTCTGTAGAAATCCTCACACATCTGAAGATAACCCCTATATGCTTAGAATGGTCACTCGTGGGTGCCAAACGGTCTCCTGAGCGTCAATGGGTCCTCATGGGTGTCAAAAGTGACATGATGGGCCACAAAATGGTCCCTACGCCTGACTCGATTGTTCTTCTGACGCCTCAAAATATCCCTGACAGGCCTCGAGAGGACTGTGCTGGCCTCTGCCATAGCCTACGCCTAATTAGGGTTCTCCCATAGACCAATTATCGCTCTGCCATAGCCTAATTAGGGCTCTGTCATAGTATAATTAATACTGGCCATGTACAGTCTACGAAGGTCTAAGGGGCACTCGCAGTGTTATATTTCACCCGGATAAGAGGCCTCTTAATTATGTAGCATAGACAGATGGTGTGAAGGGCACATTAGCACGTCCATGTCCATGATATTAGCAACGCATTCGCATTCGCACTCAGCATCCTATTCGCATACTCTCCAATTTCTTTCATTTTTCCAGGATATGATCTTTGTCGCTTGCAAAAGTAAGGCAAATAACAATTATTCAGTAGGACGAGCAATTCGATCTCCAGAGGTAAAAAAAGGTCATCCGGGTCAAAAACTGGGTACCGGATGAAATTCAAAGTGTTTCACTTAGCCGAATGATTCCAACACCTAGATGTCCGCTGTCTATCAAAGTTGCAGCACAAATTACGTGACCTTCAATGTCACAGCTTGGCCTCAGGTCACCAAAGTTGGTTTTCCTCATGTACTATATCTATTTACGGGGTACCGAATAAATTCATGGTGACACATTGAACATACCTGATTTTGCAGGTGATAGTCTACATAACACGTACATTGACACATCGATCAAAATGACCCACACGCGCACTGGAGGGGGGTCGAAATCCGCCCACCCCTCCGGTGTTTCGTACATAACTCCAGATTTTACCGGTCGATGTACGCCATTTTTTGCGTAACTGCTTAGAAATGATCGGCACGCCGTTTAAAGCAAGAAAAATGGAACTCGGCCGAAAATGTTCCGAGTTAGGGGCCGTTAAAGTAAAAAAAAACAAATTCGTAGCGCCAGACGACAAAAATCGGCGCTGATGCGCTTCCCATATATCCGCAAAAGGGAAGTGTTCTTGGCAACACTAGCGACTGTTTGATGTATATTGATATGCTGTATAGTTTCAAGGTCATGTTAGGTCACCGAGGTCAAGTCAGGTCAAGCTCATGACAGGTTAATGGAACCAAACTTGGTCAACTGGAATGTTGTCATAAATGCACAACTGTTTGTCATTGTGTACCTAAGCGTTTCCATACTTTCTTCATGTACTTCACTCCTTTCTTCGCGAAGCCGATTGCGCCGAACTGCCCGACGGAGCAGTCGGGCGGGCGGCCCGGTTCCGGTAACTGGAACAGGTAACTGACCTGATAAAAGTGCTGCTATATAGGTGACCTGAGGTCAAATGTCGGCTCCAGCATCTGTATTGCATTATTAGTAATGTCCAAAACATCATTGATGCCCATTTTGGAGCATTTAAATACAATCACAGCGATCCATAACAATGACATGCCAAGCCTCTGCTTTCTTGTCCGATGGGAGATTATTTTGCGCTAATGTCCATGCGTTGAATGTATTTAGGAAGGTATTATTCGGTAACCCGTAGATGGCAATAGTGCAAGGTCAAAATAATATTTTGTGAACATAGGTCAAACTATGAGATTGTAGGTCAGATGCTTCAATGTGCTGCATCCATGAGCCATACCCAATGTCTGGGTGTTATTTCGTGGTTCCAAGTAAAATTTTGCCGAAATTATCGGGTACACAAGAATTTGGTATATTTACAATATTGGGCCTTTTTTGGCGAACAATGATGTATCTGTGACCATAATGGGTCATTTTGATCGATGTGCTCTATGTACGTGCTATGTAGACTATCACCTGAAAAAATCAGGGATATCCAATATGTCACCATGATTGTATACGGTACCCCGTAAATAGATATAGTACATGAGTAAACCAACATTGGTGACCTGAGGTCAAACTGTGGCATTGAAGGTCACGTAATTCGTTGTGCTGCATCTCTGATGGACAGCGGACATCTAGGTGTTGGAATCATTCGGCTAAGTGAAACACTTTGAATTTTATTCGGTACCCCGTTTTTGACATGAATGACCTTTCTTGACCTCTGGAGATCGAACTGCTCATCCTACTGAATAATTGTTGTTTGCCTTACTTTTGCAAGCGACAAAGATCATATCCTGAAAAAAGAACGAAATCGGAGAGTATGCGAATAGGATGCTGAATGCGAATGCGAATGCGTTGCTTATATCATGGACATGGCACGTCTCGCGCTCGGACACCCGTGAAGTTCGGGTTCAAAAAGAGCCCTGACCCTTCGAAGGTGGGAGGAGGCGCAAGGTTTCATGGGCCTGCTGGGAACGCCACTGACCAGCGCAACCGGAAGTCCTATAGTCGACGCAGAGGCCTCATGAGCGCAACAGGAGGTTGTGTTGGATGGTGAGACATTAGAACGTTGAGGTTCCGAGGGCTAAACAAATTGTAGGGAAGGCTTATGGAGGAATAAGTGATGTCTGAAGCTCAGACCAAGACCAGGATGCCTACTAAGTGCAATATGACGCCCTGTAGCTCATGAGACTCTTCAATTCAAAGGCAGTTATCATCGATGCAACAAGCGGTCCCTAGAGCCAGGAAGGTGGCCAGACATTGGCCAAGGTAAGAGCGGTTCGTATAAATTTACCCAGCATGCTTCAATAGATGTAAAGCTTCTCGGAATTCCTCCACCTCCGTCCAAGAAACCTCGTCTCAATATTTCCCCACTTCCTAGCGTCGCGTTTCGTTCAGCTTCAATTGAAGCACATGAGGACCCCTTCAGCTCTAGGGGGGCCCTCCAGCTCCCAGGGTCCCAATCCTGTTTCCAGTTGGACCTCGAACTCGTGGATCAATTGAGCGTCCAGGTGTCTTGAAATTCCTGTAAGTTCCTCAAATTCTTCAAATTGCAACATCTTCAATGGGCCGTCAAGCTCCTTCAATGAGCCATAGTCCTTCCAGGGACCATCTGAGTCCTGCAGATGCCACCAAGGAGCCCATAGAACTACGATGATAACTCTTACTTCATGGATCCCCTTTAACTTCAATGGAGCCCCCAGCTCCCAGTGGCTTCTGTTCCAACCGGTCCTGAAAACTCCAAGTACTCCTTCAGTTCTCAGCTTTTCTCCAGCTCCTCAAATTCCCTGAATTCTCTCACAACTTCTCCAAATTTTCAGGAGCTTCCCAGCTCCCATGGTCCCCACAGACACCAGGGATGCTCATTCTTCCACGAACCCTCAGACACCTGCAGGGACCATCGAGCTACAATGTGCCCTTCGGCTTTAAGAAGAACCCCCAACTTTAAGGAGCCTCACCAGTTCCAAAACGCTCCTCCAGCTCCGAGGGGCCTTCAGCTCTCAGTGACCACTTCTGTTCCCAGCCGTCCTAGAACTCTCGGGAATCCGGCGCTCAAGAGCCCTTGGATTTCTAGAAGTCCATGAAATTATCAAAAATGTCCAGAGGCTCATCAATTATGAGAAGTCACTCAAACTTCAGAAGCCCTAATCCTCCCAAGGGTCATCAAATTATTACAAGGGACATCGACCTCCAATGGGTTCATGCAGCTAAAAAGCATTCTCCAGCTTCAAGAGGCCTTCCTGTTTCATGGGCCTTTCCAGCTTCAAGGACCCCAGCTTCAAGGGCCTCCAGCTTCATTTGGCGCCCCCATATTCAAGGGCCTCTCTGTAACTCCCAGGGTCCTCTCTAACTCCCAGGGTCCTCTCTGTAACTCCCATGGTCCTCTCCTGTTCCCAGCCGAATCTCGAAAGCTTAACACTTGATACCTCATAACACAATCGAGCTCAAAATACGTGAGCAACCAGGGCCCTCCGGCTTCAAGGGATAACACCAGCTCCGATGGAACCATGCAGCTTCAAGGAGCTTTGAACATGCAAAGTGCCACAGAAGGCTGAAAGGCGCCCCTGTAATTTTAACAGATCCCGAGGAATCAGAGCCCTGTCGAATCATTGATGTCTCGTTCTGGCTGAAGAAAAAAAACAGTGTCGTCCTGAAAAGGGCTAACGTTAGGACGGGCCCACCAGACCTTCAGGGGGCTAACCCAGCCACTCCCTTTCCCTCTCTACTACTTCATTGGCTAAGGGTCAAAGGAAACTGCTACAAAAAAATGTCTCCATGGAAACCTTTCTATTGCAATCACGTAGTAGTACTTGTGGGTGCTGGTTATATCAAAGTGAAGCTAAAATTGAGGGCACACAGCCTATCAATGTTCCTCAAGAGACACACTTTCGGGACAGAAGCTCCCATTTGAGAACAAGAAAGGAATGATTCTTTGGGTCACGAAATCTTCTGGGGTTTCTTTAGTCTATCATATTTTGGAGAGTTATGCTTGTCTCTTCAAAATTTGGGATGAGGTAGTTGCCCATCCTGCCTCTCCCCCATACTGTTACGTCGCCATTACTCTCAGCACACCTGCTAATAAATGACCTCATCGACTTATCAGATTTGTATCCATACTATGTGACATTCAACTTCACCAAATTTCCCAACTGTCGCGAGCCACAAGTTCACCGTCATTCGAAGACTTGGTTGCTCACCTACGCCCATGTACTGTTCAATAAGGAGTGCAGCATGAGTGCAAAACCTGCCTGGCTGCAGATTTGCCAGCAACCATATTCGGCATGCACGATCACTCAAGAGTTCTCGGACTTTGTTCACTGGAAGTGCCCCAATGCGTCCCATATATGGAGCGACGCAATTAGCAGGGCGCTTGTTGTTGCAGCCCCCACCTGGATGCAAGCTACCAAACAGGCTTTTGTGCTGCTGTTCCTACCAAGCGAGCGCTCTATGAGCGCAAACGCATCCGGGGATGAAATCGAAAGCTGATCTGGATACGGTAGTCGTCCTAACAGGTGACTAGGAGCGGAGCCGGAGCCGGAGCCGGAGCTGGAGACGGAGACAGAGCTGGAGTCGCAGGAGCGTCAGGGACCGAGCCGTAGTGGGCGCTCCGGTCGGAGCAGTTGTGTCGCTAACGGTGCCTGTACCATTACCACACGTGACACGATACCACTGCTGAAAACAAACGGTGCCTGTACCATTACCACACGTGACACGATAACAAAAAAACGGTCCGACAAAAAACACTCTGAAAACAAAGTCCTGTACCATTGCCACACGTACAGATACCACTGCGAAAACAAAGGTGCCGTACCATTCCACCGTGACACGATACACTCAAAAAAATCCGTACCATACCACACGTACACGATAACTCTAAAACAAACGGTGCCTGTACCATTACCACACGTGACACGATACGACTGCTGAAAACAAACGGTGCCTGTACCATTACCACACGTGACACGATACGACTGCTGAAAACAAACGGTGCCTGTACCATTGCCACACGTGACACGATACGACTGCTGAAAACAAACGGTGCCTGTACCATTACCACACGTGACACGATACGACTGCTGAAAACAAACGGTACCTGTACTATTACCACACGTGACACGATGCGACTGCTGAAAACAAACGGTGCCTGTACCATTACCACGCGTGACACAATACGACTGCTGAAAACAAACGGTGCCTGCACCATTACCACACGCGACACGATACGACTGCTGAAAACAAACGGTACCTGTACCATTACGACACGTGACACGATACGACTGCTGAAAACAAACGGTACCTGTACCATTACGACACGTGACATAATACGACTGCTGAAAACACACAGTGCATGTACCATTACCACACGCGACACCATACGACTATTAAAACAAACGGTGCCTATACCATTACCATACGTGGCACGATTTGACTGCTAAAAACAAACGGTGCCTGTGTCATTACCACACATAACACGGTACGACTGCTGAAAACAAACGGTGCCTGTACCATTACCACACGTGACACGATACGACTGCTGAACACAAACTGTGCCTGTACCATTACCAAACGTGACACGATACGACTGCTGAAAACACTGGGAAAATGTAAGGTACCTGAATATATGTGGTATGGTATCTTATACGTGTATCAGACTACCTCGCACTTATCTCAGACGCGTTTCGTAATAATCTCGGAAGTACCTGGGACATGTCTCGTAGGTATCTCGGGCGTATCTCGGACATACCCCTGATGATTTTCACACGTATCTCGGACGTACCTGAGATATATCTCGGACATATCTCGTTCGAGTCTCAGACATATCTCGGGACATTCCTCTGACGTATCTGGAGCAAATCTCGAATGAATTTCGGACTTATCTCGAGACATACCTCGAAAGTATCTGGGACGTACCTCGGACGTATCTCGGGCGTATCTAGGACGTACCTCGGACGTACCTCTCACAACTCCGCAGTGCTTATAGAAGTTCAACGGCTGAATGCCAGCCTTAAATGTTGTTGCTGTATGTTATATGGCGTCCAAACATTAAATTTCGAGAAGACAATGACAATGTCCATGCGTACCATGGTTTGAAATAAAAGTGTACCTACTTAACGAAATTATGAATTTCATTAGAATGCTCACATTTCTCGAGCATACATCGCTCTTACGAATGATCCTTTGTTAAAATGGTCATGGCTAAAAAGCTTGGGGCTCCGTATGCATGTTTGATGTTGTTGCGTAAAATGCAGCTTTTATTGCAAATGAGTAAATTTAATTCATCCTAAGTGAGAAAGTCTGGTGATGGGGCTAAAGTCCCTTCGACGAGCTGAGGCCATTTCGAGACCATGGGATCAAAGAGATGGAGACAATAGTGCGGAAAGAAAGATGACAAAGATAGGGCGTGGAATCGGGCAGGATGAGTATATATGGTTTCCATCTTGCCTTGTCGTATTTCTAATCATTTAGCTATCTCAAGTTTTGTTTCCGTGCAGGCGCCGACGATCCATGGACAGCTGGAACCAGGAGGCTAAGCACTCGCTGATACCGGATGGCGAGCGTGACGTTACCTCTCAGTGGGTCACGTGTCTGCTGGCGTCACACCTGGGCGATGACGTCACCGTCCAACAGCTCGTCGTCACGGATGGCGCCTGCGATCACGCGCAGCTGCTGCGTGTGGAGTTCGACTGTACCTTCGGTGCGCCAGCCGACCGAGAGATGTCGCCAGTGGCGTGCGGTCTGGACGAGTGTCTAGTGTTCACGGCGTGTGAGGACGATGACGACTTGCTGATGACGTCTGGCGGCATGACGCCGTCATCGGACCACGCCGTCATTGAGGAGCTGGAGTCGGTGGCGCTGCCTGAAGGCGCCGCCGGGCCCGTCGAGGAGGACATCCAGCTCTTGATCACTAGCGAGCAGGGCGCTTCCTCTGAACGGCGACCCTCGTTCTACCTGTCCGACTCGGAGGACGAGGAAGGGTCACTGCTGCCGGCCCTGGTCACCTTCCCTACCAGCGGCAATCGCTCACCGCTCAGTGGCACCGCGTCGGAGGACGACCAGACGGCCGACAAGCGCTTCTCGTGGATGGTGAAGCTGCCGCCGCGCCTGCCGCCCGCGCTGCTTGTCTCGGAGGCGGGCCTGGCGCGCGAGCGCGAGATGACGCTATTCTCACTGGTGGCGCCGCGCCTGGACGGGCTGGCCGCGCCCGCCTGTGTGTACTGCGAGGCAGACGTTGGCAGCGCGCGCCGCTGGGTGCTGGTGGTGGAGGACGTGCTGCGCCAGGGCAGCGCTCCGCTGTCGCAGCCGCTAACCATCACCTCCGCCCAGATGGTCACCGACGCGCTGGCCACCAACGCGGCGCTCTTCTTGGCGCTCAAGAGTCAGCTGCTGGCCGACGGGCGCCGCGTGACTGACGAGTACCCGGCTCTGCAGCCGAGCCAGCTGGAGCTCGGCCGGCACCGGCTGGCCGCCGACCACGCGGGCGCCTGCCTCCGCGAGGTGGCAGCACTGCTGCAGGCACGCCGACGGCCGCTACTCACCAGCTGGCTGCGGGCCGCCGCCGCCACCGCCATGGCGTCGTTCCTGCGCGTCTCTGAGCCGGACGACGAGCTGGCCATTCCGGTGAACGGCCGCTGCTGTCAGCAGAACGTCGTCGTCGACGACGTCGGCGGCGTGCTGCTGTCCGACTGGCACCGCTTCCGCTACGGCGGACTGACGTTCGACCTGGCGCACCTGCTGCTGTCGGCGGCGCCGCTGGTGTTCCGGCGTCGGCACGCCGCCGGCCTGGTGCGCCGCTTCGTGGACGGTGTCCTGTCGCGGCTGGAGCAATGGCAGGAGCCGCCGCCGCCGCAGCTGACCATTGACCGAGTGGAGGCCGACTACCGCCGCTGCGTGACCGAGGCCTTCTTCTGGGTGGCCACCGACCTGAGCCGGCAGCTGGAGAGCGGTGTCGATGTGGAAGGACACGGTGCAGTCGTTGATGGTGGTGGTGGGGGAGTATTCCACTGCGATGTTCGGCAGCGTGCTGGTGATGACGGTGGCGATGACGGCCATGCTTGCGAATATGCCGGCGACTGTGGTGTACATACCGGGGACAAGGACGTCAGCCATCGCGAGGAGCTGCTGCAGAGACTCGAAGATATGGTGGAAGAAGTCAAAGATCTTGATTTGTTGTAGTTCACTGTAGTTTAACCCGCGCCGTCTCGAGGGGGGGTTGATAACCGCCCCTCCGCCCCTAAGGTTTTCCGCGGACAGTGAGAGAACGGCGCGAGGCAGCGCGCCGAAATTTGGCATACCTTTTCCCACATTAATTTGGCATGTTGTGTCAACATTTTGAGGTCAGGTCATCTAGGGTCAACGAGTGTCAAGGTCAAGTGAGGTTACCTCGAGAAATGTTCAACCAGTCGTCACGCTTTAAGGGATAGAGATATTTTCATGAAACTTTCCGCGTTTGCTTATCTTTAGGGACGAAACAAAACGCACCGGAGGATTTTTTTTATCGAGTTTTTGATTACTTATTAGATTTGCATGTTTGCCCATAAGAGCTAAAATCGAAGATTCTGGCTAAAGTAAGCATTTTTATGAGAGCAAGTTGTCTTCGAACAACGTTTCTCGGTCCATGAGAAAAAGAAAAATTAAAGAAAATTGAAAACTCAGAATTTGGAAATTAAAAAAGAACCATTTTTGGGTGAGTGAAAATTTTAGGGCCATGGTCGATTTCGCCTTCCTTTTCTGACTCCAAATATTTTTTTTCTTCAAATCTCCCCAAAAATTAACCCCCCAGAGCAAAAAAACATTATTTAAGTCGTGAAGACTTAGGCCGTCTAGTGACGTCACTTTTTGGGAGGATAACATTTTTTGGGGGGTGTCTGGCCCTACTCGTCGAGCGCTTTCCGATGATACCTCTTTCGTTTTCGTGCGATGCTTAGTTTGGAGATTAGAGGGGGTTTGTATCACCCCCCCCCCCCACCCGAGACGGGGTGTGAGGATTGATCGGAAAGACGGGGAGGGCTAAGGTAACAAACATAATGTACATACCTATGTCAATTTCCAGCTTGCTTTACAACGCGTCCAGATATGCACCAGCAACAGAAAGGAGAGTAGCTTAACGGCTAGGGCATGTATCGCTCAGTGTGAGCAGTGTGACAATTAAGTGGACTATGGGGTCGTCACGAAAATGGCAGCGATATATTTTCTGTGATAACAATCCAAAGACAAATTCAGATTACGTTATTCTGTCTATTGCCGTGCGGGGCAGACTCCCATTCGCCTTCCTCTGAGCCTTTTGCGCGACATTTCCGGACAATATGCACCGAAGCTCGATGATTTCCTTTTAATGGTGTCATATGATTTTTGTGATGTGACTATTTCACGCGTCCTATCAAAACAACAACTGGAAATATATAAATACCAGAGAGGGAAGGTGAATAAGACGAACGAACGAGGAATATGGAAGGGCGAATAAGTGCCCGGTGGCTTAGGGCATTGCTCATGTTTGTTTGCCAATATGCACAGACTGTTCTGGGTTGTAATATTTGAATTTAAAAATGGCGCCCCAGGGAAGTTGCAGAAGAATCGCAGTCTAGAATTGCACTACTGCTGTCTGCTAGTATTCATATTGCGCAACCAGGTGATTTTTGCACGTGATATGTACTTTTAGCCGGCAGCAGGCTGACTGTGTGAACACCCTATCCTATTGTTTGGCGACGATCGTAAAACAGGATAGGGTGACGATGGGAAACTTAGGCACAGTGCCTGGAACTTCGCATACCGGCTCCCTCGTCTCTTCGACAGCTTCTCTGAAAATTGTGAATACAGGCTACTTCCGGTCAGTAGTCTGGGCTAGTTCAAACAGATTAGCATCATGAGAAAGGGACACGCCCATAACTCCTTCGAGTTACCATGGATGTGTTTGAGACATGGAGCTCGAATTCCTCGGAATATTGACCTGCCCCGATGTGAGGCTTGGCCATAGTTTACCGTATTCGTCTTACTTTTTTACCGCATAGGTTCTTGCTTTTTAGTCCACAGTCTATTTACTAGTATCACTTACGATGTCCTACAGCATAGTTCTTCCCCATGGCCGATGACCTTAGATCAGGTTGCCACAAAACATTTCGTGCCCAGCATAGCCAGTGACCATAGGAACCAAGCATTACTAATTATATGTGATCGAAGCGCTATTCGGAGCTTTCTGGCGTTAAAAAAATATATGTCATATGTGAATTCATCACCAAAAAATATCACAGCATGATCCAAAGGCCAAAAAGGTTCTATCAGGTCGCCAGAGGGCAACCGAGGTCCACGAAATGATCCCGCGGTCCCTGCACGGATCCAAACTACTTTGCAATGATGTCACTGATTTGTTTCTAGATGATTATGCCCGAAGGAACGCGAACGTTAGTTCCTCTCAAAATGTGGCACGCCTAGATGCGTCACAGCCGTGCTCGCGCCCCGCCATGGGGCACCGTGTAGGTATATGGCGCATAGCCTTCCTGTTGCCCGACGTTTCATTGCAGGCTTCTTATCTTTGTGTGGGTCACTGAAAGCATCTTCAGATTGTTTATCAGGTCGCCGTTTTCTCTTCCCACCTCAATTGTCCTAAGCTAAGATGGGTCTCTTCAGATCAATGATGCCGAGGATTGAGGACTTCGGTGTGGGACTACATTCGACGGAGCTCCGAACCGTCGCTCCCATCGTCGCAGCAGTGTGTGACGCAGAAGTTAAATTACGTTGGGAGATCAACCAGCATCTTACCTACTCGGCCAAGAATATAGCGCATTTGTATCCAGCTAGATCTTTGCCCGACCCTAACCCATGTCGTGCCCGACTTCTCCCCATGAATGAGGTAGATTCGGGGAATTGAGCTGGGTCAACATAAGGTACGGCACCGTCACAATAGGTAGACAGACAGGCAGCCAGGATTTTCTCGAGGGAGCCTGACCAAAAGGAAGGTCATGAAACAGACATTTTGGACGCGCGAATCGCGCCCCCAAAAATAGCTGCGCGATAAAAATGTTGCAATTGATTGTTTGATCTGGGGTATTTTTGTTGATAGCGGGGCCTTGGCTGCACTTCTGCATCTTCCCATTTGCTGGCTGCGATTATATAGCAAACTGGTGAGAGTAGCATGTGCTGCAAATGTCTGGTTATGACCCAATTAGTTCCAACGAGTGAAAACCAAACCTGTAAAATGATTCCGAATCCCACCCATCGTCCACTCACATTATACAATACTGGGCAGCTACGCTGTGTCACACGACTTCCATGAAGTTTGGAATTATACCTGCCTTAATTTACATTATATGAAATCACTTAGGCATATATTCGCAGTTTTTTCTCCACAAATTGGCGTCCTTACTGGTATACTCAGCTCTTCTGGAGCACACCGCAATTATGAAATGCTTGAAATATCATGAACATGGAAAACATATTTATTGGCTGAAGATAGCTGTGTCAATTCATCGAAGAATGCAAAGAGGCCATGAAATTCCCGAACAGTATCGGGGCAGTGCTGTTAACAGTGACATAAGGGTGCGGTAGGGCTGGCCATGCCCCGTGTGGCATATTTCCGAACAGTATCGGGGCAGTGCTGTTAACAGTCACATAAGGGTGCGGTAGGGCTGGCCATGCCCCGTGTGGCATATTTCCGGTGGCTGCAGGTGACGAAATGGCTCCGCTGTGACGTCACGACCTTGTTTGCTCAGCGGCTAGCTGGCGGTGTGGCGTTGCAGTTTCCGGAGTGTTGCTTGTGTCCGGCTACAGTCTCTCGTGTTGAAGTCCCTCTGACACGTCACTGTGTGGTTCCTGGAACACGTAGATATAGTTGACGGGAGGACAAGTCGCTGTGTGGTTCCTGGAACACGTAGATATAGTTGACGGGAGGACAAGTCGCTGTGTGGTTCCTGGAACACGTAGATATAGTTGACGGGAGGACAAGTCGCTGTGTGGTTCCTGGAACACGTAGATATAGTTGACGGGAGGACAAGTCGCTGTGTGGTTCCTGGAACACGTAGATATAGTTGACGGGAGGACAAGTCGCTGTGTGGTTCCTGGAACACGTAGATATAGTTGACGGGAGGACAAGTCGCCCCCCCTTTCAGCGGGGCCGAAGTCCGACGTCCCCTGGCGCTTTCGGACGTCCCTTTAAAATTGCAGGAGCGTCCTGGAGCTGCTCGGACGCACGACCCTGGAGCTGTTGCCGTGACTCTGAACGAGCAGAGGAGCGTCCTGGAGCTGCTCGGACGCACGACCCTGGAGCTGTTGCGGTGCCTCTGAACGAGCAGAGGAGCGCCATAGAAGCTTTGATGGTGGCACGTGGTGTATTCACAGTATCCCCATCTACCCGTTCAAGGGCGCCCCAGGCAGCTTCAGGTACGCTCCTGTAATTTCAAAGGGGCACCCAAAAAGATGGCGCCTGCCACCTGGAAGAGACGCCATGGAAGCTGGGATGGCGGCACGGTATATTGATTGTGACTCTCCTCTTCCCTTCCAGGTGTGCGGCCCCCTGCGGTTTCCGTGGTGTCCCTTCAGAATGACAAATGCGCACCTAGCCGGACGCACCAGAGTGTCTTCAGTGGATCTAAATATATTCCGATTCTACGTCTCGAACATAAATGCAAATATATGCTTGTCATGTCATGAAGGCTTCCGTGTTTACGGTCATGATTACAGCGCATGCATACCTATGGTTAATGCCCCGGTTTGTGAAAAGTGAGATCCACATACCCACACATCATCCCCTATGCTGCACTCAAGCCTATGGCAATGATCAAAAACAGATGCAGCTACCTGTGTCATGCCCTCAGTTGGAAAAACTTATGTAGTCACGACTCGTGGCCACGTGGACTTCACTGCCTTGTCCCGTGACGTCAGCGTGCCTGGCACTGTGACTTAGCAGTGACTAGCTAATTGATGACAAACACAAACGGCCGCTCAGTGCGCCAGCTACCAGTCGGTCCACTGATGGACGATTATCCTACATGCATGCTCCTATAGTCACACCTACGCGGCGTTTTAGCCAGCCTAGAGGAACATCGCACTTGCTGCTCTCGCTGCTGCTGAGCGTGCCGACGGGACGCGGGCTCCTCGGCGGTTCCGGTGCTGCTCCGCTGCCCCGCCGGAAGTGACACTTTCTCCCGCCGGGTGTGTGCCGGCAGGACGCTAGACTCAAACACACCGGCGCCGTGCGGCGCCAGCACACCGGCTGCACGGAAACAACACTCGCGGGTTACCTAACTCCGCCCACGCCACCGCAGCCGCGGCAATCGCCAGGGCAAACACGCCCAATAAAACCGGCGCGGCTGCCCACTTTTTGCCGACTGATTGCGGAGCGGCGGCCGGCACGGGTTGAGCGAGGTCTGGCCGATGCGCGCCATGGGGGCCCGTCTAGAGGTGGTACTGCTGGTGATGGTGGTGCTGGTCACGTCACCGGCCATCGGCAAGGGTGAGGACTTGACCGACGGTGGCGCCATCTCACTGGTGGAATTCTTCGCGGCCGTGGGAAACCGAACACTGCCGCCGCCGCCCGCACCTGGAGCTACCACCCCGCTACTAGTGTTCCCCAGCCACAGCGAGTCACTCGTCACGGCCGCCGTCGACGTGACCTCAGGTCAGGTCGGCGGCGGCGCCGTCACAGCCGGCCTTGTCAGCGCCACTCCGACCCCGCTTGACGGTGCTGACACGTCCGACAAGTGTGTGGTGGTGGTGGACCAGGCCGATGGTGTGCTGCGTCTGACAGAGCGGACGCCCTGCGTGTACCGACTGCGGCGACAGGCGCAGAGGTGCTCCGTCAGCCTGCAGCTGATTCGACGGCAGGCGCTCAGCTGCCGCCGCGCCCGCGTCACCGTCGACGGAGAGCCGATGTGTGACCAGCTGGTGGACGGTGGCGTCACGAGAAGCTTCACCGGAGACGTCATCGATGTCGACGTGCTGCTGCGGCCGTCGGCGGCCGAGACGGAGCCGCGCAGCAGGCAGCTGGCCACAGGGGGCGCCCCACCAGCTGACCACGGCCCGGTCGAGGTGCGGTTCCGTCAGGAGCCGTGTGACGGCGCCAGCGGCGCCGACGGCGACCAACTGGAGGCGCAGCTGCTCGGCGACGCCGACATCCCGCCCACCGAGATCTGCTTCCAGGAGTTCTCCGAGCCAGTGTTCCGATTCCGCTCGCCGGGCTTCCCAGGTCGGTACCCGGCCGACTCGATCTGCCAGTACGAGGTGCGGCGCGCCGGTGCCGACATCTGTCGGCTGGAGCTGACGCTCAACGCGTTCGACGTCGAGGGCGTCGCCACGGCCGGTGTGTGTCCGTTCGACTTCCTGCTGGTAGGCAACGAGCGGCTGTGCGGTGCCCGACCACCAGGCGAGCTCGTCTACGTCGAGTTCACCGGCCCCGTGCTGCAGCTGGAATTTGCGTCCGACGAGCAGACGCAACGCACCGGCTTCGACATCACGGCTCGTCAGTTGGGTTGTGTGGACCCGCCCGGGCCGGGGCCACAGCCGCGCCGCACCTGCAACCGGCTGTTCGCCGAGCGCCAATTCGTACTGGAGAGCCCCGGCTTCCCGGCGGCCTACCCAGAGTCGGTGAGCTGTCGGTACGAGATAGTTCGCGCCGGACCTGCCGTGTGCCAGCTGGAGCTGATCGTGGAGCGGTTTGCGGTGGAGGCGGCCGCCGACTGCGCGTTCGACTACCTAGAAATAGCTGGTGAGCGGCTGTGCGGTGTGCTGGAGGCGGGCACCTCGCGGCTGGTGCCCTTCGGTCCGGCGCCGACGCTGCTCGCCCAGTTCGTGTCCGACTCACGCAGCACCGGCCCGGGCTTCCGGCTGCTGGCCCGCCAGGTGGACTGCGGCTCCCCCGGCCCGGGCCCGGGCCCGGGTCCGGGTCCGGGTCCAGGTCCGGGTCCAGGTCCGGGTCCGGCGCGTCAGTGCGACATTGTCGTCACCGACGCGGTGTTTGAGCTGACGTCACCCGAGTTCCCGCTGGACTACCCGGCAGACGCCAGCTGTCGGTACCAGGTGGCGCGCGCTCGGCCGGACGTCTGCTCGCTCGAGGTGACGCTGCGCAGCTTCGACCTGCAGGATTCGGCCGGCTGCCGGAGCGACTACCTGCAGCTGGGGGCGGAGCGGCTGTGCGGCCGACAGCCGGCAGGTCTCGTGCGCAGCGTGCCCTTCACGGGGCAGCAGCTAACTCTGCTCTTCCACTCTGACGTCGTGTTCCAGCGACCCGGGTTTGATGTGGTGCTGCGGCAGCTCAGCTGCTCCGGGCCAAACCCGCCAATTCCGCCAATCCCACCGATCCCACCAATCCCGCCAATGCCGCGACAAGCGTGCGGAGGTGCGGTGTTTGGCCGTCAGGCGCAGATCGCCAGCCCCGGATTTCCCGGCCCATACCCGAATGACCTGTCGTGCATCTACTCGCTGCAGAAGGAGGACGACAGCGTGTGCCAGCTGGAGGTGCGCTTCGACACGCTGCTGCTGGACGTCGGGCCGGCCGGCTGCGGTGGCGACTTTCTCGAGATCGCCGGTGAGCGGATCTGCGCCGCCGGACCCGGCGAGATCCGCCGCTATCCGTTCCGCAACGCCGCCGCCGAAATCCTGTTCCGAAGCGACGCGATCGGCGGTGGCGGCGGTGGCTTCCTGCTGGAGCTGTTCCAGGTGGCAGACTGCGGCGCTCCCATCCCACCCGTTCCTCCCATTCCGCCGATACCGACGCCGTCGGGCGGGTGCCGCGCGGAGGTGAGCGGCTCCACCACCCGCTTCACGTCGCCAGGTTTCCCCGGGCCCTCGCCGGCCTCGCGCTGTGTGCTCTTCATCCAGAAGACCGTGTTGTCGGCGTGTACGCTGGAGCTGCGGACGGAGGTGCTTCAGCTGGCACCTGCCGAGCCGCGGTGTCAGCTGCAGTACCTGCAGGTGGGCGGACCCGTCGACCGCCTGTGCGGCGCCAGGCCAGCCGGCTACGCGCGCCGCTTCAGCTTCCCCGGCGACGTGATCGAGGTGCAGTTCGTGTCGGAACTGGTCGGCAGCCAGGTGGGCAGGTTCGACGTGGTGCTGGAGCAGCTGCCGTGCGCCAGCCCGTACCCCGACCATGGCGGATACGGCGAGCACGGCCACTACGGCCACACAGAGTACGATGTTCACAAGGGACATGAGGAGCAACACCACGGCCATCATGAGGGGCAGGAAGAGGAACACCACGAGCATCACGAACACCATGAAGAGGAACATCGCGGTCACCATGAGGAACACGAAGAGGAGCACTATGGTCAGCATGAAGAGCACGCAGGTGGCGGAAATAGCGGCCATCACGACGGCTACGGAAACGACCACCGCGAAGAACATTACTTGTATTCAGAGAGTTATGGCGAACACCACAGCTCCCATCACGGACATAATGGTCATCACCGGCACCGAGGCAGGGCGAGAGGAAAGTTCAGCTTCCTCTCGTTTTTCAAGCCGTGGACGCTATTTTCCAAGAAGCCGAAAAGGTACATAGCTGGGCCCGGGCCGGTTCCCGGCCACGCCCCAGTAACAGTTTATGGCCCACCAAAATCCAGCTACGGTCCACCAAAGCCTAGGCCCAGCTACGGGCTACCAAAACCGAAACACCACTACGGCCCACCTAAGCCAAAGCCAAGCTACGGACCGCCAAGACCCAAACCCGGCTATGGTCTTCCAGTCCCTCGACCTGTCTATGGTCCACCCAATCCCGGATCGTCCTACGGCTCTCCTAAGCCTAAGCCACATTACGGTCCTCCAATACAGCAGTCGAATCATGGCTATTCCTCATCTAGCCACGCACACCATCGCCGTGGTCAGGACAAGCCCCATCAGGCTAGCGTTGTTTTCTCCAATCCAAACCTTTCTTTCGATGGGTGGGTTCCCATTGCTTTGTAACCAATGTGTCGTTTTTTTTACGTTTTGAACATACTGTTGATCAATGCAAAATAAGTTGCGATTAAATCGGCGCTCTTTGTGTAGAAAACCACCAGTGAGATGTATTATGCTACTGAAATGTACTATGTGGTGTGCCAAGGAAAAAGACTGTACCAGTGTTGTTATGATTTGTTTGTGTCCAATACAAAGTGCCAGCCAAAGCCCATTGTGGGAAGGCTTCCATTGCGGATCCATCTATGTCACACATATGCTTTGCGGTTTGTTGTACATGAACCGTTTTCTCCAATGAAATGCGACGGATAGTGAAATGTTCGCATTAAATGATTGGAGAACCTGCTATATCTGCATGCTAACTACATGTAGGAACCCAGTTCAGAAATTGTCTAGTGAGCTATTCAAGATTTAAGGCACCATCTTTTAATGTGAGCCTACATAACTACTGATGCCTAGTGCGATCAGTATGACCTTACTTAAATTGGCATATAAGAGTGAAATACCATTTTGAGAGCGAAACGTTAATATCTGTTTTATGCCATAATATCGAAAACTAGAACAATAAGCGTTGTTTAATTAATGCATGTTAAATATTGAAGCAATACACAACATGCTTGCCATGGGTATGGAATTTTCCTTATGCAGAACAGGTAAACAAACAAAGAATGAAAAAAAAGTCACATTGATTACCCCAACGGACTGAAAGTTTAGTTAATTATTCGGCATGCATGCACATCACATTCTAAGTGAATTCCTGCCCGGTGCTATCAAGGCAGCATGCATATATATGACAATCACTACCAAGCGCACAGGAACTTCGGGTCCAGGTAACAGCATCGCTTCATCGCTTAATGACAGGCACGAGTTCCAAGGAATTATCAGCTCCACTCGCAACGGTTCCAAACAATTCTCTCTCGTCTTAGGAGACCGAATCAAGCACGCAGGTGTAGGAAAACGATTCAGTTCCGAGGAACTCTTTTTTGTCTTAGGGGACCAAGTCAAGCACGTAGCTGTAGGAAAACGATCTATGAATTTGACATAGATATCCCATAGACGAGCAGGAATGGGGTGAAAGCAATTAAGTCGATTCCTTCCTTCTCCCACATAAAAAAAAATCGAACATGCCGAATTTCAGCCATAACGTGCGCGGTCTGCATGTCCGCCTAGAATGAACACCTCATTCACCTTGTGTACTGATCATATCCGACACAAAATCATGAGGTCTATTGTGGAGGTATTAGTTTGTTTACTTTTCAGTAGGTCTTACCCTTGGATCATGAGTGAAGAATGTAATATGAGAATGGTTATCATCGCAGATGCACACCAGACTGTTGGCAACACCATTTCCCTCAAATTACACGTTATTTAGGCCTCTTTGACAGCCACCAACGCTTCTTCAATTTGCAGAATAAGGGGTATATACAAGGCTGGCAATCCTCCACTCATTCCCTTAATAATGTTTTAAACGTTTTTGGACCATATGGAGCTGCTACCTCCCTGCCCCCCACCCCCTCTCAATGCGGTGGAGCAGCATTACTAATGCATGCATCGTCAAGGTATCTCAACATAGCAATAGTTGACCAAATCGATGTCAGTAAAACCCGGTTAATGGTTTCCTGTGTACCTATGTCCAATAGGGTGTGTCACCAATCGCAGTGCAAGGTGCCCATGATTTTATCATGCCCTGTCCATATAGAAACAGCGTGGCACTATTCATTCCCTCTGAATTTAACCCCATCAGCTCCAAGCGAGAGAAGTTCGGCCGATCTGCTAACACTAGCGACACTAGCGCCACCATAGCGGGCAAACCGTGAACTAGCGAGGTTGCTGTTCGCAGCGCTCGCATCCACTTCTCACTGACAAATAAGTCTTGTTTGATTCTCTGTTTGGTTTATTGAAGAAAGTATATCAATACTAGGCTCAGATTTACACAACTTACGTAGCAATAATTTGCTTCAGACGGAATCGAATGGGGATAGGGAGGGCTGCAGCAGGAGGTGGCTTCTCATATCGGACCAGACAAGACATTTGCTTTGCATTCCTTAAAAATGCCGCGTCTTAGATACAATGCCAACAAGACAAGCTTTCTTCAACCACAACACAATACTCTGTGCCATATCTGACATACAAAGCAATCATCTGGCGACTTTCCCCACAGAAACGATTTTTGCTGATGACCGCGGGCAGCTGCTGCCGGTGCCTGAGGCGGCTGCAGATGTAGCCATGCCGTTGTTCTTCTCCACCACCGCCCGCGCCGCGTCAGTAACCACTTTGACGGTACGTTCCACAGCTACAGTGTGCACCGGGAAGGCGCCCACGGTCAGCGGTGCAACCCGAATGCCGTCCAGCTCTGAATCGTTCAGGTCCATGGTGAGCGGCGGTTCGGTGAGAAGCGCAGCGTTCCAGTCCAGCATTTCGGTGAAATTTACGGCATTGAAGTTCACCGCTGGGAGTACGAATGGCCGGACCCCCCTGAGGCTGCTGTCGACACTGCTGGATGACCTGCACTGCGCGGGTGCGGAGTTCCGGGTCTTGGTCGGTCACCATAGCCAGCAGTATCGCTTCTGGATGGCACCAGTAGCTGTTACGCGGATGACAGGCTTCACTGTGTCCTGCAGTTGTTGAGGCAATGTGCGTAGTAGCTCCAAGCTGAACATCATGTTCTTCGCGCCGCTACTACATTCACTGTGTTTCGGATGTGGAACCACACTGGCACGTAGTGGCCCACTAGACACTTTATGATATCGCAGAGTTGAGGTGATGGTGACGCGGTTGCGACGTACAGGCGGAGTAGCCTTGCAGCCAGAGTGAGCCACCTGTGAAGCAAGAATGTGTTCAGAAACATATTTTATTGCTGTTATTTAGGTAACTCGTGTATGAATGGTTTACTGGTAGACAAACAAAAGTTTTTTTTAAAGAGCACCGTTTGCGATAAATATGCATGAAATACGAGAAAGAGACGAAGTAAACTGTTCTTACTGTCAAATAACATTGATTTTTACTCGTTTATCACATTGAAGCCATGTTTCAAAAGCAAAAGAACCGTCTAACAATTACCGTCTACACGCCACTAAAAAGATCATAACCGGCACATACCTGGCGTGGTTAACTGGCCCAATCCGTTTCCTTGCGTCCTCTTCGCGAGGTGGCCAGTTTGTATTGCGACAGCGAGCCGATGTAGCAGCAGTTGATCCGCGCTGAGCTCGGCTTCTGCAGCTGCTGGGAGATCAGAGACGTGACCGGCGATTGGATTGAACTGGACAGGCGGTAGTGCATGTACCTCGGCAGTCACAGCCTTGCCGAGAGGTCCAGTGAATGATTTAGGACCAGTGGTTTTCCACCATATTTCAGAAACACCTCGCGTAGGTTCAGCTCATTGGAATGCAGCTGGCACACGAACCAGTGCACGGGATGTTCCGTGAGAACTTCGAAAAGGCGGCAAACGCCGCCCGCAGAACCGGTGTTGACGGCAGCGCCGTCGCAGCCGAGAACCTGATGGAGCCTCCGCATTCGGCGGCGATGTCGACCAGCTCCTGCACTTGATCTTTAGCGCGTCCCGACGATGGGGTGAAATGAGTCACGTATTCTCCCCCAGGCTCAGCTACGACGGCAATGTGCTCTTCAGAACACTCTGTGGATCGGCCGGTGTTAGTGTGGGGATCCTTTCGCCCGTCGAAATACAGAGACTGCAAGGCACTGCCATGCCTCTTGTCGGACCTGGCCTCAGCCGAGGTTCGTCGCACCCTGACTCTCTCCCGCCAAACCTTTTTAGGGTCCAGCAGCAGTGTGGGATTTTCAGAAGAGGCCCTTCCGATGTCCGGCTGGAAAGCATTAATGACGGCAGCTACCGACCGGTTTGATAGGCCGAACCTGTCTGCAGCCAGCGCTGTATTTGTCAGCGTGTCACAATTGCGACAAGCGGTTCGCCCGCCGAGACAGTTGCACTGTCTGACTGACTGCCACTGGAAAAGTCAACTGAATCATGGGAGCTCGATCGCCCATTGCGACGTCCGGCGTGTCAGACTGTCCGGCCTCGTTGCGACCGCTCTGGCTGTCATCACTGGGACCAGCGAGGCTCCCCGGTTGTAGCTGTCCCTCAGCTTGCCGTTGTCTCAGCCTTCAGAAGTTGCAGTTTTACGTCGGGCACTTTCCCTGCGGTCGATGCCTCCCAGGAGCATCTTACGAGAGCGCCTCTGGTCTCTGAGAAAGCTGATCTCTTTTTCGGGCACTTTTCTTTCCCGAGGACATCTGCAATGGCGCAGATCTTTACATCGACATAGAGCTATGTCAAACAGCCTTCCGAAATAGCTTCGAGCTTTCTCCGACGCCGAGCTTTTGGCTTCACGGTCCACCGTTTTGGTTTTATTGAGCTTCTATACTGGCTGTAGCAGGCAGCGACCTTTCGCTGCACACCTTTAACTGCATCGGCGGGATGCCTTCGTCGTTCCAAATTTTCAATACCCGCTCAGCGACCGGCTTAAATATTTCAGCTGACAGCACTTTCGATCTCAAGTTGGGTTTTGGCCATGTAATAGCCTAACATAGTCGATGACATCTTTGTTAGCGGGAAACTGATTGGCAGGTAGGTTCTTCGGAGGTCCGAGGCTGAAGTGTTTTGCCCGGCTTCGAAGGGACATCCTGAATGACGGATCAGGATCTGCAAATGACAGAAACTGGGATTAAAAATGTATTCTAGTCATACGTTGTTCAATTATGAACGATTAACTAGCCGAGAGTTTCGAGGGTCTTCAGTGGCGGATGGATAAAATGCCCCATCGAGATGATGCCTCATAAGACATTATAGTTTCTAACACTAGAAAAAATCACCAACTGTAGGTATAGTTCCAGTCTCAATTCAAGAACTCAGGACTGCAATGCAGGGGAATGGGTCGGATGTCTTCACTCAGCGGGAATGTCATAGGTACTCCCAACAAAACTCAAAATGTTACAGCCTGTACTTAGTTATTTGACCTAATAAGTTATTACAGACTCAAACGCCGCAACGCTGGTCTGCGCTAGTCATATTTCACAAATCAGTGACGAATTGAAAATAGAACGCTGGCAACCACGCAGTTCGGTAGAGACGGCGGACGCGGAGAGGGGCAGAGGGGCAGTTCCCTCCCCAAAATTTCCGACGAAGGACATTGGGGTACCGTGTCAGGCGACGGGCGCCTAAAACGAAATGCACTAAATTCGTTTTTTCTCGTTGTTTGTACCTAAGGGCGCCTTTCGGTAGACGGGTATGGGTGCGTCCTGAATTTCCCCACCCCTCAACCTAAAATGCCTTCGGCAGCCGCTGAGTTGGAAGCCCTTAATTAACACCCTCTCCCCCACCCCATCCCACCCCTGAACACAAAACTAACCAATCGTTGAACTGACCTGTAAAAGACGGCACAGCGCACTCCGCCTCGCTCTGAGTCACTCAGCCGACTCCCACGCTCTCCGCCCGGCTGCGACCCTGTCTGGTAGGCAGCTACTCAACACCGCGAGATCAGGATCCACTTTCGTCAGTGTCATTTAACGTCAGTGTCATTTAACATCAGTGGTGCCAGTAGCGGATAACGCGAGCGAATCCTGTGCGATATCTGAGCCGGCTAGCACGCAGCCGCCGGTCGGAGCCAGACAATGGGGCTGCGTGCTGCTGCCTCAGATGACAGCTCTCTTGCGTCAAGCATTGGACCGAGCGAGGTGGGAACCTTCCGGATCAGGTGCCGAGAGACGGGATGCTCGATGACTCATTGTACGTATGTTTGGCAGCCACCGATAACATGGGTCTTGTTGCGAATCACGTGGGACTGCGGCGGTCCTGCGAATAGTGATTGCTTGTGCTCGGTAAGAGTGAGTTAAATACCTAGTTAAGAATGGGGTTAGATCAATATCAATCGTTTATTATGTGTTCCTTCGATGGCTTAGTCGACGAGGAGTCGGTACACGGTCAAATATTTCAGTTTTGTGACCTGGCGAGTGAAAGAGGCTCTGGAAACGATTGGGTGTCATTAGTTCATACGCTCTCCGCTATGGTGGCGCTAGTGTCGCTAGTGTTAGCAGATCGGCCGAACTTCTCTCGCTTGGAGCTAGATGGGGTTAAAATTCAGAGGAATGAATAGTGCCACGCTGTTTCTATATGGACAGGGCATGATAAAATCATAGGGCACCTTGCATCGGTAAAAAGTGCCTGAAGTGACATACCCTAATGTCCAATGCTTGTAGTACATGATTGCTATGGACGAGGTGGAGGACCGAAAGTTTCCCTTGGACAGCCATAAGAAATTATTTAAACGGACAAGGACACGATCCGACCGACAGGACACGGACACGGTCCGACCGATCGGCCATCGTGCTGTTAGGCGGCTGATGGTTTGGCAACGACGTAGATATGCCGTAGAATCATGAAATGAACACGGACATCTAGCTTCATTAGCAAAAAGCTCTCATTCCCTATTCTGACCTACAAGGCTCCCGCCCATTTTCTTTTTTGTCGTAATTCACAGTGCGGAATATTTTCAGCTTTGACACTTTAATTAAATGAGGCTGTTTAAAAGCGCAGTTTCAAATAAAATCGGATCGACCATTTCCAAACATTAAGTAAATCACGAACACTTGAGTTGAGACACCATTCCTCGATGAAAGCAACTCTCACCGAGCAGCCTGGAGGAGGAGCACGAGACACAAACAAGCAAACAGAATCCAACGCTGTCGGCCACACGTCCGTCACCTCGGACCCATATTGCCCTGTACCGTATGCATTCAGGGCAGCACGTGGACAGCCTTGTCAAGGCAGGGCGGGAGGGGGACACGGCCATGTCTGCTCGAGGACTCGCTGGTGGTCAAGTGATACACCAGATGCGTCGCGTCGTTGGACTGGCGCACTCGGTCCGTATGTAGCAAACCCACCCATTCAATACATCCGGGTGTTTTTCTGAGAAAAGAAACACGTAAGTGGAGCCGAGCGCAGCTGAGATGACATCGTCGAGCACAGCGTGACCGGCCTGGGATCAGACCGGCGAGCACAGCGTGACCGGCCTGGGATCAGACCGGCGAGCACAGCGTGGCCGGCCTGGGATCAGACCGGCGAGCACAGTGTGACCGGCTTGGGATCAGACCGGCGAGCGCAGAACGACCGGCCTGGGATCAGACCGGCGAGCGCAGCGTGACCGGCCTGGGATCAGACCGGCGAGCACAGCGTGGCCGGCCTGGGATCAGACCGGCGAGCACAGTGTGACCGGCTTGGGATCAGACCGGCGAGCGCAGAACGACCGGCCTGGGATCAGACCGGCGAGCGCAGCGTGACCGGCCTGGGATCAGACCGGCGAGCCAGCGTGACGGCCTGGGATCAGACCGGCGAGCACAGCCCGGCCTGGGATCAGACTACACAGTGTGACCGGCTTGGATCAGACCGGCGAGCGCAGAACGACCGGCCTGGGATCAGACCGGCGAGCGCAGCGTGACCGGCCTGGGATCAGACCGGCGAGCACAGCGTGGCCGGCCTGGGATCAGACCGGCGAGCAAGCCACACCGGCGGCCGACACGTCACCGAAACGTCGCCACGACACCGCCGCGCCCCGTCGACACCGGTCCAATAACGCCGCCGGTGCGCCAGATTAACCGACATCACTCGCAGCCAGCACCAGATTGCATTCCGACCGCGTATTTATCACAGGACGCTTCATCGCACCGAGACCATTCCTCATCAGACGAGCGGCAATCAGCGGCCGGCGGCGATCGGCGGGCGTCGGGCGCGGCTGGCGGCGGTACAGCAGCGCCGCCCTGGTGGCCGCCAGGCGCCGGCCGGCCGCAGGTGCGCCACACTCGACGGTGGCCGGCGGGTCCGACAAGCCTGCAGCCATGCAGCCCGCGTCGGCCCCGGCCGCCGCCACCAATGGCGTCCGCTTCAAGCGACCTAAGAGCTTCTGGATGACCATTCGCGATGACGGGTACTGCTCGTCGAGCAGCAGCCTTCACGAGCACGCAGGTCAGTGTTGCCTGTGGTAGATGGCGCAGGTCAGTGTTGCCTGTGGTAGATGGTGCAGACCACTGTCATTTACGGCAGAGGGTGCAGACCACTGTCACTTACGGCAGAGGGTGCAGACCAGTGTCACTTACAGCAGAGGGTGCAGGCCAGTGTCACTTACGGCAGAGGGTGCAGGCCAGTGTCACTGACGGCAGAGGGCGCAGACCAGTGTCACTTACGGCAGAGGGCGCAGACCAGTGTCACTTACGGCAGAGGGCGCAGACCAATGCCACTTACGGCAGAGGGCGCAGACCAATATTCACTTACGGCAGAGGGCGCAGACCAATGTCACTTACGGCAGAGGGCGCAGACCAATGCCACTTACGGCAGAGGGCGCAGACCAATATTCACTTACGGCAGAGGGCGCAGGCCAATGTCACTCACGGCAGAGGGCGCAGACCAGTGTCACTTACGGCAGAGGGCGCAGGCCAATGTCACTTACGGCAGAGGGCGCAGGCCAATGTCACTTACGGCAGAGGTTGCAGGCCAATGTCACTCACGGCAGAGGTTGCAGGCCACCTTGGTAGAGGTCGCAGGTCAGTGTCACTTACGGCAGAGGTTGCAGGCCACCTTGGTAGAGGTCGCAGACCAGTGTCACTTACGGCAGAGGTTGCAGGCCACCTTGGTAGAGGTCGCAGGTCAGTGTCATCTTCGGCGGGGGACAGAATTGTTGAGCATTGAAGAGGCCATGAGTCAGTGCAATGTTTTCCGCAATGAGCTCTTAGCTAAAATATACTAATGTCTTTCGGAGATTGTTGCGCTTTCGTGAATTCCCGTGTGTATGATTTGTCATGCCCTCCAATTTTAACTCCCTTGAACCTTGATTCGTCACAGTTATATTCGAGAACTGCAGCTTGTTGCATGCAGCTCCTACATGAACTGATCAAATATATTCAGACTTTAACTTGGATGACAGCAACAAAATTGCTGACAGTGCCGCCAACTGCTCCGGAGCCTGCCACTAGCCACATAAATCGCCTAGAAATTCCAGATAGGGTGTTCCCCGATACTAGTTGCATTATCATGCATCTTATGTAGTAAGATAAGTCCCCTGGACCTGAACTCCGTTGAGACGCTACTAAATTTGTGAAGCATATAATCAAATATGAATTATCAAAGAACGACATCAGCAGCTAATTAAAGTGCATTACTTTTTGGTGGATAATCCTACCGGATATCTCAATACCTGACATGGCTTTGGGACAAGCGGTAGAAATTGAACAGCAACTTTCACTCAGTTCGTCCTTTGGGCAGTCATGGAAAGAAAATACATTTTATATTTCCATAAGATACCGAAAAAGTAATTCAAGAACAAAGTGACCAAGTTTCAGAGCCGTAACGAAAACTATTAGGAAATTGCATGATAAAAGGTGTAGGGGATGGGCTGCGCTTTCCATTCACAGGGGCGTTCTCTTAGAGTATGGACTTTTTTCTTGTCAACTTAGCCGAAACATACTAAGTTCTCGAAATTGCTATGCAATGAAATGTTTAAACAACACGCGAATAACGTTATTGTTGGATAAAGCGGAAGGGTGCTTTACTGCCAACCGTGAACCCAGTTCAGTGACAGGTGATCAGATACACGATGTTGATTTCATTGATAGTGATGTTGTTTTCAATTATATCAGAAAAATAAAGCCAAACAAGGCAGCAGGACCTGATGGAATTTATGCTAGGGTATTGCGGGAATCTGAAAAGGAACTGGCAATTCCACTTAGTATAATATTTTGTAGATCAGTTTCACAAAATGAAATTCCAGCAGATTGGAAAAGAGCAAATGTAGTTCTTATTTTCAGGATAGGAGAAAGAGGGAAAGTTGAAAATTATAGGCCAGTAAGCCTCACATCCCTAGTCTGCAAGGTACTCGAATCAATTATCAAGGATAGAATAGTTAGTTTTCTGGAAGGAAACAGATTGATTCAAGATACTCAACATGGGTTTAGAAAAGGAAGATCGTGTCTCACAAATCTCTTGGACTTTTTGAATTTTGCTACAGAACAATTTGATCAGGGAAGTCAGGTTGATGTAGCATATCTTGACTTTAGTAAGGCCTTTGACAAGGTACCCCATAAACGGTTAATGATGCAGCTTCAGGTCCATGGTATTGCAGGTAGCATCCTAAAATGGATAGAGTTGTGGTTTTCAGATAGACAGCAGAGAGTGATGCTAAATGGTACAAAGTCATCATGGCAAAATGTTCTTAGTGGAGTCCCTCAGGGGTCGGTACTGGGGCTACTATTGTTCATTATATTTGTGAATAGCATTGAATGTGGCCTAAGCAGTAAGATTTTGAAATTTGCGGATGATTTGAAGATCTTTAGGGCAATAACAGGCCACAATGAGCAGGTTTTGCTGCAGAACGACTTAGACGAGCTTGTGAAGTGGTCCGAAAAATGGCAAATGAAATTTAATTTTGATAAGTGCAAAGTCATGCATGTAGGTAGGCAGCATATGAAGGCGCCATACTTGATGGGTGGCCAAGTACTATCTGTGACTCAGCAGGAGAAAGATTTAGGTGTTATTTTGAACACAAAATTGGGGGCATCAGAACAGACCAAAGAAGCCAGGAAGAAGGCACTAAGAATGCTTGGGGCAATACAGAGGAATGTGTCATACAAAAGTGAGGAGGTCATCAGGAAGCTTTACTGTCAGGCCACATTTGGAATACTGTGTCCAAGCTTGGTCCCCTAGTTATGAGAAAGGTTGTTGGCTTTTAGAGAGAGTACAAAAGAGGGCAACAAAAATGGTTAATGGTATAGGCAACCTGGCATATGAGGAAAGATTGAAGAAATTGAATGTGTTTTCACTTAGATATAGAAGGCTGAGAGGAGATCTCATCGAGGTTTTTAAATTTGTTCATGGTCAGGAACAGGGATATCTCAGGGAAATGTTTGAATTTAACAGAAATGATGTAATTAGAGGTCATCAATTCAAAATTAAAGTTAATCACAGCAGGACAAGGTTAAGACAGTCTTTCTTCACCAACAGGGTAGTCGAACATTGGAACCAGCTGCCAGGAACCATTGTCAGTAGCAACACACTGAACATCTTTAAAAACGGCATAGACAATCATTATAAGAATAGGGGGCTTGTTTTTCTGTATTCCAGGGAGGGTTGATAGACAGATTTGGTGGGCAACTGGTTCAGTGTCCAAAGTGCAACCAAGAAGGGCCCTTGTGGCTCATAGTTGCACTGATCTTTTATGTCTTTTATGTCTGTATTTGTATATGATTGTACCTGTCTACTGGTATTTGACTTTCAACAACTGGTGCATTCCACGACAGAGGGACTGGTTCCTGACAACCTCATCTGTTTATATTCTTACTAAGATGACTTTGCATTGTTACTTTGGATTCCGAATCCATCTGTGAAAATGTTAAGGCGATCCGAGTAGCGGATTAGAAGCTATGACTTCGGACATTGTTGGAGGTCGTCTTGCAAAGGCGTGTTTGATTGCTCATAACTTTGTGACCAAACATGGTACCTACATTAATCCAACATTGTTGATCTCAAAATATTCTAGAAACATATAATTGGCATTATATTTTTTCTTCGCATTAACTTTAACAAAATGACATCGTGATTTAACACGCGCACTGGAGGGGGGGCGGGCGAAATCCGACCACCCCTCCAGTTTTTCGCAAATAACTGCAAATTTTACCGGTCGATATACGCGATTTTTGGTGTACCTGCTTAGAAATGAACGGCGCGTCGTTTAAAGCACGAAAATGGAAATCGGCCGAAAATTTTTCGAGTTAGGGGCCGCTAAAGTAAAAAAATGTTATAGCGCCAGACCACAAAAATCGGCGCTGATGCGCTTCCAGTATACTGACAAAAGGGAAGTGTTCTAGGTAACACTAGCGACTTGTTTGATGCATATTGATATGCTGTATAGTTTTAAGGTCATGTTAGGTCACCAAGGTCAAGTCAGGTCAAGTTCTTGACAGGTTAATGGAACCAAACTTGATCAACTGGAATGTTGCCATAAATGCACTGCTGGTTGTCATTTGTACTGTTTGTCATTGCGTTTCCATACTTTATTCATGTACTTCACTCCCTTCTTCACGAAGCCGATTGCTCCGAGCTGCCCGACGGAGCAGTCGGGCGGGCGGCCGGTTCCGGTAACTGGAACAGGTAACTGACCTGATAAAGTGGTGCGATATAGGTGACCTGAGGTCAAATGTTGGGTCTAGCATCTGCATTGCATCATTAGTAATGTCCAAAACATCATTGATGCCCATTTTTGAGCATTTAAACACAATCACAGCGATCCATAACGATGACAAGCCAAGCCACGCAAAACCGGAAAATTTTGCCAATCTGACCTCATTTGACCTTGAAGATATTGACCTAAGGTCACAAAAATTGCACACAATAGAGTTCACTACCGTGCCCATCCACCCTGCGAATTTCGTTCCTCCAGCTTTACTAGGAGCCGAGATCTTAGGGGGGCGGAATCCCCCTTAATTACGCCCCCCTCCAGGGCGCGTAATTCTCAGAGGCCCTCCAGGGCGCGTGTTAAGGTCCCGTGAAATATAGTGATTTAAGGTCACGTGAAATATAGTGATTTTTCTGCATTGAAAGCTAGACATTTAGGCACACATAAATGAAGCTCCATCATTTGCTCCATCATCTGGTAAGATATTTTTCAAACTGTTTTTCTGATTATCAATATATTTGTGGCGGCACGGAGGGTGCTGCATATTTGTTCTAAATCCTCTGATGGTCTAAATGTAGTCAACATGTTCTGTGTTCACAGTCAGGATGTTAAGATCAGGCATCACGGTAATAATCTAGTGCATGCAAATTAATTATCACACCGAAGAGGATAACGAGGATGTACTAAGCGTGCTGGCATAAAATATGTGCTAATGGTCCATGACGTCAGGTCAGGTCAAGCAGCATGCATATTCTAGACAATGTCATCTTATACAGGATGTCCCTGTTCCTCGTGAAGTCATATGATTGAATTTCGTTCCATTGCCTTCCTAAGTCGTGGGACATGACATTGGATGGTCAGCCAATGATCTTAGATTGCATTTTATCTTAGCTTGCGTAGATGGTAAGTTAATGCAGGGGGCTTTCAAGAGTCCTGGCCCCCTTCTTCCCCTGACCTGGCAAAGATGGATTTGTGAGCCGACGTGGCGATGGTTAATAATAATTATGACAATATGTCTGCTATATTGGCATACATATGCGTGCAATGTGTTCTTACATGAGATCTATGCCAGCATTCAATTTCTAACAAGCAGTCGCACGAAATTAATCCTGCCGGGATCAAATAAGGTAAATCGCTTTTGGATTAGTGTGATAGTGGCGATAGTGTGATAATCTGTTTCAGGTCGAATCTTATATGGGCAACAATTGTGTATTTATTTGATGACCGAACTGCGCTTCCTTGACCACGAGCAGGTGCAATGATCCCATACACTGTGAGCAATGTACCGACAATAGCTATATCGACCGGAGAGAGCTTTATGTCTATATATATATAACATCTTTAACCAGAACAATACTTTTTTCGGTACATAAATGATGGACCTTCCTTTTTGTGCGACCAAATGCTCATTTACCAATGCACTAATAGTCATGGCATATCACGTGACCTAAGGTCACGAGGTTATTCGATCAAAACAGAATGAAAAGAATAACATAATGCAGCCGACAGATTTCTGTGACATTCCCGAGTTCAAAAGTGTACGGATTATTGTAGTTTCAATGATGTGTAATAGAGATATGAGGATTCAATAACACCCTTGAAGGGTGACGTCACAAAGATACCTGAGACCATAGCTCCTAGCTGTTAGCTCCATAGCTCCTAGCTGTTCACATATAAAGCATTAGGTTGTGAACTTGTGTCAGCGGTCGATTTGTCGTGGAATGCCCAGTTCGCTCTCTGTTTGAACTGTTCTTCCTGTTTGAGACGGATACTGCACTGCTCTTCAATTTCACATAATAATTATGCACTCCGTCCGGCTGAAAGGTCAGGAGGATTGCTTCATGGGCCTAGTGTCACCAAAGCAATGTTTATCGGATTTAAGGTTTGTGAGGCGGGTCAAGGTGCACTGAACGAGAACTGACCCAGTGCCAAGAGCCGCCGCCCCAGCTGGGAAACATGCCAATCGGACACAGGCAAATGCATGGAGATGGTGATGTGCCCGTAATAAGCCACGAGCACACGAAGACCTAACGTGCCATCGCTCGCGATACCAAGTAATGCATGGAGATGGTGGTGTGCCCGTAATACGCCACGAGCACACGAAGACCTAACGTGCCATCGCTCGCGATACCAAGTAATGCCGGCCATCAAATGCATTTTTCGGCGACAAAAACGTCAGTCATGGGAGGGGTCCTACCTAGCGTACGGACCAGAAACAAAATTATTGTTTTTGCACCACGTGTATACCCCAATAGTTGTCTGCATCACTGTTCGATAATTTTGTTTACCTCGGGCATCCCATCTCTGGCGGATAATGTATATAATCTTTGGTTCCGCTAGAACTAAACTACATGTAAGGTATCAATTCTTCCTCGACATTTTTCGAGTAAACTGGTGTTTGTCGACTCGCGCCGCTGTCACATGTATCACGTACGCAACTGTTGCTGCGACCCCCGAGGGGCAGCTATGTATCACGTACCGCACCTCCTGCTGCGACGCCCGAGGGGCAGCTATGCATCACGTACCGCACCTCCTGCTGCGACGCCCGAGGGGCAGCTATGTGTCACGTAGCGCACCTCCTGCTGCGGCGCCAGAGGGGCAGCTATGTATCACGTACCGCACCTCCTGCTGCGACGCCCGAGGGGCAGCTATGTGTCACGTACCGCACCTCCTGCTGCGGCGCCCGAGGGGCAGCTATGTATCACGTACCGCACCTGCTGCTGCGGCGCCCGAGGGGCAGCTATGTGTCACGTACCGCACCTCCTGCTGCGACGCCCGAGGGGCAGCTATGATGGAACTGAGGGGAGAACACTCGGGCATTTCCTTTGCTCTCCGGTCTTCCACTCTCATGTCCTCACCTGTCATGATCGTATTACACCCTATCTTTTCGTCTTTGTGCCGGTGCTATAGTGGCTTCGTTTGCTTCCATCTGCCCGACCTAACACCCCACCGCCGCCACGCGTCATTCTGCAGCCTCCGATCAGCCTTGCTCTACAAACGTGCTGTGGGTAGAGATTGCGCGCTGCCGTTGCAGCTAGGATACCAGCATGGATGTGTGACAGAGCGTGGTGCCGGAGAAGGAGACGACGCGGACAGGACGTCTTCTGTCGACAACGCATTATGGATGTGTGACAGCGCGTGGTGCCGGAGAAGGAGACGACGCGGACAGGACGTCTTCTGTCGACAACGCATTATGGATGTGTGACAGCGCGTGGTGCCGGAGAAGGAGACGACGCGGACAGGACGTCTTCTGTCGACAACGCATTATGGATGTGTGACAGAACGTGGTGCCGGAGAAGGAGACGACGCGGACAGGACGTCTTCTGTCGACAACGCATTATGGATGTGTGACAGCGCGTGGTGCCGGAGAAGGAGACGACGCGGACAGGACGTCTTCTGTCGACAACGCATTATGGATGTGTGACAGCGCGAATGACACGTCGAATGACATCCATTTCCTGCATATTGAAACCATAGCGACGAAACGCGAAACCATCGAAGAACTCAATCAAGCCTTTCACATTGACATATTCCGATTTGAAACGTCACTAGTGTCCACAATGGGCTATCGCTTGATAACAGATTTGAATATGTTTGAGCGAAAACGGAAAAATTGGAGGCGGCCAAAAATCAACTTTACTTTTGATCTTTGAAATTATTTATATTTATCAACTTTTTGATATCCTACGGCAAACCATGTCGAACGATACCCACTTCGTGAAAATTTGAGCCATAGCGATGAAACGCGAGCCTTCGAAAATTCAACCAAACCTTTGACCTTGAGGTTTGACCTTTTCGCATCTGTGGTTATTTAATTAGTTCAATTAAATAACCACAGATGCTTTTGTCAGTACTGAACACGGTGGAAGCAACAACATATGACAACTTTAACGGTCAAGGTCGAACGCAAACCGGTTTCTTCGGTCGCCTCGCATTTTTCACATAGACTCGTCGCCGAATGCCAATGCGAATACGAATAAGTCTGGCGAACTCGTCGCTGAATGCGAGTATGAATACCACGTCAACTTGACGTACGTGCCTAAGCCTGCCTCAGATGCACTTCTGTGATCTTGGAGATACCCAAGGACAGGGCCTCCTCTAACATGCTAACTAGGTGGGATTCGTCCCACCTGGTGCCGCGAAATCCCACCCAGTGGAGCGAAAAGTCCCATCTAGTCAAAGGGAGTTTCAATGAAGAAAACAGGGAAAAAAGAACTTTCTTATAGCTTTGATAGCGGAAGTGATTTTTCCTTCGAAAGGTGCACCGTTTTTTTAAGAATAAAAATAGTAGCCAGTTGGCAGCACTTATACTGAGGTCAAAGCGACGAGGAAACCTGAAATGTGAATTGCTTCTGGTAAAAATGAATGTTACAAAGCCAGAAATTTGTCTACATAGACCCAGTTGCTGGTAGGATACTTTGATATAATACTCGGAAAATAACTCTCTCGTTCATGTTTGGCATTTAGCCAACTGATCTGCCGCAATCCCAACTGCCGTTGAAAAGTGAGATCTATGCCATTTTCTTAAAGACTAAAGCCACCTTAATCCTGCCCAGCGCTACTTTGCCTACCAGTAAAGAAATGGTTTGCGGAGTAAAAGATTATGTCCTTGTTATATGGGACACGTCAAGCGTTGTTCAAAGCGCTAGCGGTGTGCGAACCAATTTCGTGAACGAGTGGAAGATATTGGAGAAGATCGAACGACTAGCTAAAACACGCAGGAATCTGTGTAAATGGGAAACGGTCTCGGACAAGAAGAAAGGATGCAAGTTTCAGGACCATAAAGAAAGGCTCCAAAGGGACGAACTCTGTGACGTTGCATCTCGCTGGTGAGAGATCATGGACGAGCTGTGCCGTGTTTGTCCACTGGAAGGTGAAAGATCATGAACGAGCTGTGCCGTGTTTGTCCACTGGAAGGTGAGAGATCATGGACGAGCTGTGCCGTGTTTGTCCACTGGAAGGTGAGAGATACGGACGAACTGAACTGAACGAACGAGATCACGGACGAACTGAACTGTTTGTCCACTGGAAGGTGAGAGATCATGGACGAGCTGTGACGTGTTTGTCCATTGGAAGGTGAGAGATCATGGACGAGCTGTGCCGTGTTTGTCCACTGGAAGGTGAGAGATCACGGACGAGCTGTGCTGTGTTTGTCCACTGGAAGGTGAGAGATCATGGACGAGCTGTGACGTGTTTGTCCACTGGAAGGTGAGAGATCATGGACGAGCTGTGACGTGTTTGTCCATTGGAAGGTGAGAGATCATGGACGAGCTGTGCTGTGTTTGTCCACTGGAAGGTGAGAGATCACGGACGAGCTGTGCCGTGTTTGTCCACTGGAAGGTGAGAGATCACGGACGAACTGTGCCGTGTTTGTCCACTGGAAAAGCGCATCCCTGCGACAGAAGTGCAACTCCTATGTGACCAGAGAAAGGAGAGGCGCCTGTATGTTCAGCCGTTAATATCACTGGTACGAGACGACTTCAAGCGAGACAGGCCCGTCAACAGAGTACAAAGCCCGAACAGATTTGCTTTGAACTATCGGAGACCCTCTTCAGCATACGAGAAACCTGAACCGTCGGGAACCAGGCGGTGATAAGGCTTTTTAGGAGTTGGTATCATCGTAGCTATGCGATTTACTTTATTCGAGATACGAGTAGGTAATATAAAATGAGACTGTGTTTTGCTCCGCATTTTACGTTGTTCTTGGATGCTCGCCACCAGAGACGCAGCCAAGGGTGGCCTTCAGCCCCCCTTAGCACCAAAAAAACGCACTAGATGAAACGATAAATGTTGAGATAAGCACAACGCGAAACCAAAAAATTTCGGCGCCCTTCACACGCCAACAGACTCTGACAGGCTCTGACTCTGACAGACTCTGACAGACTATGTTCCTTCCCATTTTGTTGTGGGGGGGGGGGATCGGGTTCCCCTAGGAAATTCCTGGCTGCGCCACTGTTCGCCACGTAGGCTCATGGGAAATATATGCGACACACGAAATAACGCTCTTGCAGGGCACGCTTTTTTCTTTCAGAACGGGGTGCTTGTTCATCACCGCGTTACGACCGTGTCTGCCATGGTGCGCTATGCCATATTGGGCCGATTAGATATGAACGAGAAATCCCACCTAGTGAAAATTCCTTGGAGGAGGCCCTGCCCAATGACACCCAGAGTCACGTTTGTTCAAGATGTATCGATATATGCGCAGGGGAAGGTAACCTAAGACGTATAAGGCCTTGTGATAATGCAAATTAGGTGTTTCGCAAAACACAATCCTGCGCCCAAGCGAAAGCACAAGCTGGTCAAGGTTATGCTATTCAAGGACAGTGTGGAAGCAGAAATTTATAATGCTTGCTGATTTACCACTCGGAGATTTCGTGATGACAGATAGCCTGTAAAGCTAGCTGATTGTATCTGCTTCTAGTATTTTGGGGGATTCTCTTGTATAGACATTTTCACTATATAAATGATTAAGTATAATTTTGGAGCGAACATATACAGGTATTTTAATAGCTTGGGCTTGGAGGGACACGAAAGAGAATGAGGGTGAAAAATCGCAACTTTTCACACATTTTGGCGACATGCCCCCTCCCCAACCATAGGCGTAGGAACAGGGGGGCCAGGGGGGCCATGGCCCACCCACTTTTTAAAGTGGGAGGGCCAACAATGGTAGCTGCCCCCCCCCACACACACTTTTGAGACATTTAGGTATCCTAAAAAGCAACATGCACACATTTGAATATGTGGAAAACGTCCTGTAATCCATAACTAAGTAAAAGTTACAAGTGTCACATCATAACTTTCATTTGTTAACTCATGCACACTTTGACATGACCTTACAACAACATAACTAATTCATGAGTTGATGTAATGCAACATACGTTTGGATATTCACACCTTATATTATGTTATGACAAGTCTATGAAGTAGATAATCTGCCAGCCAGTACCAAAATACTTTCGTATTAGAGCTTCACTGTGGCTCTTTGACTGTTTACATGTTTAACATCGATTTTATTAAGAGTATCTGCAGTAGAAAATTATAAAGGCTGAAGGCAGTAACATAACACAATCAAGTCGAGACATACAATTTGCAAGTGAAGGTTTCTTGCCTTGATATTGCATAGCCATATATTATATATGGCATTGGTCCTAGGTGCCATATACTTCAACATATATTTACATGTGTTTCGATTATTAAAGCATAAAAATTACTGTCACGATCCATCCACTGCATGATTGCAGTATGGAATAGAACCTAAAAATGTTCACATTTCAATGGATTTTCACAGTTGGGCGCAGAACACAGATATCCAACCTTTTGAGTGAGATGTCTGGGTACTATCGGTGCCAGCATCCAGCATAGCAAAATACATATTTCCATCATTAACTATGGTATCATAGATACAATAATTAAGTCCACACCCTTTTATTACATCTTCAAGTGCAGAACGCCTCCGAAAATCTCAGAATCCCCCCAGAAGATTCGGCGCTCGTGATGCGACCTGACAAGGTCACATGAGGAGTGACATAATGAGTGATGATGTGACGAGTGGCGAGTGATGCTTGTCATGTGACCTGAGAAGGCACATGACGAACATAGCAACTGACCTAAGTGGATCTTTAGCTGAGTAGCTGCGTAGTGCCATTAACAGCACGTTAAACATTAATTTCAAATTATGACATTCAGCAGAAATGGTTCGGTCAGATGGTGCGCTCATGATCTATGTAACAATATCTGCTTAGGAAAGACTCTGATCCCAGAATCCATCCAATGAAGACATTTGGATTAAAGGTACTAAAACACTGAATTACAACGGAGACCAATATCAAGGCCTTTCATCATCCAGTGATGTGTACGTCCAGGCTGAGTATTAAGAAACCCAAAGATAATGGGATGAATTTAGGCCAATTATTATGTTTCTAAACACTAGAGCATATGTTTCTAAACACTACTTGTTGTGCAAGCAGTTAAATGGGCATAGGAAAGTCGATTTTGTGCGATGTACTCTATAGCCGTTATTATTAAGCTAAACAAAATAATTGGGTCATGCGCAGTGGCGTACCGAAGGGAGGTATTGGGGCAGTCCCCCTGTGGGCCCCTAAGAATCGCGCCGGATTTCGAAAAAAAATACTGCTAGACTCCTTAGAAATTCTGCTGGTGCCCCCAACCCAAAATCGTACCGAGGCCTATCAAAATCACATTGGGGTCCCCGAAAAAGTCACTCAGTGACCCTGAAAATGACGCGGGGCCACACAAATTGTTCCAGGACCATAAAAAATGACACTGGGGCCTCCAAAAGTGGGACCGAGGCCACTGAAGATACCGCTGGTGTCCCCAAAAGTCGCACCAGGGCCCCGAAAATCACGCTAAGGCCTCAAAAGATTCGGTCGGGGCCCCCGAAAATGTCGCTGGGACACAAAACTACTGGCCAGGCCCTCAAAATCACGTTGGGTACCCAAAGACCGGAACGAGGTCACTGATAATCGCGCTGGGGCCCCCAAAAGGTCTGACCGGGACCCCTGAAAATCATGCTGGGAGCACAAAAACGTCGTGCCGTGGTCCTTGCAAAATCACGGTGGGGGCCTCAAACGCTTGGCCTGGTCCCCAGAAAAACACGCTGGGGGGCCGAAAAAGTCGTGCCGGGTTCTTTAAAATCACAACGGGGACCCCAAAAGGTTCGGCCGGGGCCCCTGAAAATCACGCTGAGCCTGGACGTATCAAAAAGTCGCGCCCGAGCCCCTGAAAATCATGCTAGGAGCTCGACCGGTCGTGCCAGGACCCCAAAAGTCTCATCGGGAACACCCAATAAATGAATCCGGGGCAACGAACAAAACAGTCCGGACATGGAAAATCACTCTGGGGTGCAATCGCTCCAAAAGAGCAATCGCTCCAAAAGAACCAAAAACGTGTTGGGCCACCCAAAACGTGTCGAAGCCACTAAAACTCGCGATAAGCATCCCAGCAAATGACGACAGGGTCCAAAAATCGCACTTAAACCCAAAAACATCGAGTCGCTGCCCTTGAAAATCACACTAGGGGCCCAAAACGTCGCACCGGTGCTCCACATGTCGCAGCTGGCTTCCAAAAAATTAATTCCTACCCGGAATGTTACTCCTCGGCCACAAAAAAAATTGCGTCAAAGACCCCAAAATCGCGTCGAACCCGGAAAAGAAGCGCGTTGGAGTACCGAAATAAAATTGCACAGGGAGCCCAAAGAATCGTACCGGGGCCTAAAAATATCGCACATGGGGCTTACAAAAATAGAAGTCGATCACAACAAATCATAAAGGGACTCCATCGAGTCGACCCGAGCACCGGAATATTCAGAACAGGTCCCGAAAGAAAACTCTCCGAGGGGGATTTTCTACTCTGAAGGGTGCCATCGGCTGAAAAAGAACTCGTTGAGCAGCCGCAGTGGCATACCAAGGAGAAAATCTCCCCCCCCCCCACCCCCTTCGTGAAGGTGTAGACTCACGAAAATCGCGCAGGGGTCCTAAAAATGGTTCTGAGTCTCATTAATTCGCTTCGGGTCCCAACAAAATTAGGGGTTCCAAATAAATACAGCAGGCACCAGAAAACTCGCACCGAGGCCCAAAATTTGCGCTGGAAACGCCAAAATCGCGCTGTGGTCCAGATAAGTACAATGGACTCCGCGAACTAGCGCCAAGCACCCCTCCCCACCCCACCAACTATCGCGCTTGGGACTCAAAATGTATGTCGGTAGTCCAATAAATTCTGGTCGGGGCGTGAAGAAAACCCCCTCAGAGCTCCGAAAAATTTGCGTCGATGACCCCAATAAGCACAGCGTGGCCCAAAAGTCGTATAGGGACCCGAAAAGAATAAAGCCGGAGCCCTCCAAAATAGAGAGATTCCAAAAAATATATTTTTTAAATAGAAAAATCGTTCCTTAGCCCAAACATACCACCAGATGCCTTAAAAATCGCGTACGGCACCGAAAAAAGCGTACCGGAGCTCGGAAAATCGCGACGGGACACCAAAAAATATTGCTGGGGGCCCGAAAGATCAGGCCGTGGCTCGAACCTTGCATCATTCAGAAGAAGTCACCAAAAATTTCGTCGAGCCCAGAAAACTAGCGTCGGGTCCCCCCGGAAACACGCGCCTGGGTTCGAAAAGTCACGCCGGGACCCCGATAGAGTATACTGGAGCCACCAATGTCGTGCTGGGGTACCACAAATGTGAGCGAGGAGCCACAAATAAACACAACTGGACCCTATGAGCACAACTGGAGGCCGAAAATGCACCGGGCCCTCCAAAGCGTACCGAGTCTGGCCAAAAAAAGCGGCAGGGCCTTAAAACATGCGGTGCAACTCTAAATAAACACTCCAGGATGTAAAAATATAACGTGGCCTCGAAGCACACCGGGGCCTGGAGGCCGCATGGGGCCTCCAAACAGGCTGGGGCCCTTCAAAGTCGACATTGTCGTAGAAAAGGAACAAAAAGACAGGGCACTCAATAAACACGTCGGGGTCTGTGAAAACGCGCCGATACCTAAACAAATATCGTCGGTGCACAACAAAAGTAACACAACTCTAAAAAAGAGCCGGGGTCGCAAAAATGTGCCGGACCGATTACAATAATTGGTTGGAGCCCTAAAATACATCCGTCGACGAAGACAAACGCCAAGGGTCCAAAAACGAACACCTAACTAGGGCTTCTGTTCGGTATCAAATCTGGGAGCGTCTTGAACCGCATAGCAGAGGTGAATCAAATCATAGCGAGTATCCGGATTTCTTAGCCACCAGAAAACATGGGAAGAAGAGAACTAATCAACGAATTTAATTCCGGATGGGCCCTTGTGGCTCTTAAGTCTGAACACTTCATGACTTTATGAGGTGCCGCGTGTTGTCACCTTTCAGCTATTTTGCACTGAATTGTTGGCCCCCAAAATAAGCGTTTACATTCCGTTTCAACCGGATGCCACATGCTGTAGTTGTAGCATTTCGTTTCAAGTGGCAGATGTTTTAAGGTGCACCAGGTGTGCTACAGAGATGATTGAGGTGACTGATCATCTATGTGGTAAGGCCCTGAGTGTTAGACCCTGTGTGGTTAGGCCCTGAGGACGAACACCATACCATGTATTTTTATTTATTGTGTTTTTCGTTGCCTCAGTCTGTCAGCATGCCATTCCTGGTCTGCCACACACTGGATCAAAGCATTTTCAGCTTGCGATCACACGTCATTACTCTTTCTGATTCTCTCCAGCATCAATCATGAAACTTCTTTGACCATGGGACAGCAAGTAAGCTACGGTCTTGCTTATTCTTTCTACTCACCAACATCGGTGAACATTTATAACTGGGGCATCTTAAAGACGTATAGTACTAAATCATGGAAACTAGGGCACATCACATACACATTAGTGATGCTGTAATTAGCTTGCCTCCCTCCCCCCCCCCCACACACACACGCACATAGCGGAAGTTGAATACATTATATTTGAACAGTAATACTAATGGTTTCACTCGCACCAGGAAGATAAGCCTATTATTACAAAAGAATCCATCAGACGTGAAAAGAGTTCCAAGTCCAGCGAGAAGTGTGAATTTAAAAGTACTTATATTGCGATGATAGTTATTTTCCGGTACCACATGTTGCTGTTAGCCATAGGCGCGTCCAGCCCCCCCGCTTAGCGGTGAAAGATGTGTGTTAACTACGAAAATTATCGAGTTATGTATCCAAAAGTGCTCATGGTGCCTTCCCAAATTCCTGGGTGCGCCCCTGTTGTAGACCCTGGCCCTCCCACTTTTTAGATGTTCCTACGCCTATGTACCCAACCCCCTCTTTCCAGAGATTACACCCATGAACACCGCATAATATTGATCCTTGAATTATCCATTGATCAACCTATAGCATTGCTCCTTTCTCACAATCCCATTCGTGTGGTAAAGAAGTTGGCTGTTTGCCTAATAGATACCAAAGCTTGTTGTCTGCTTCTCCATTTGTAGCAGCATTGGGATGCTCCAAACATCTGCCTCATGTAATTGTTGCAGCTTGTAGTCAAAAGCTGTTCATGGCAAAGGAATTATTCAAGGTTGTAAGCATACAAAACTGGGAAGTTCAAAGGAAAAATATGTTCAGACACCTCAAGAGTACCTACTGTGACCAGCGATCATGAAGGAGCCACCCGCCATCAAGAGTACCTACTGTGACCAGCGATCATGAAGGAGCCACCCGCCATCAAGAGTACCTACTGTGACCAGCGATCATGAAGGAGCCACCCGCCATCAAGAGTACCTACTGTGACCAGCGATCATGAAGGAACCACCCGCCATCAAGAGTACCTACTGTGACCAGCGATCATGAAGGAACCACCCGCCATCAAGAGTACCTACTGTGACCAGCGATCATGAAGGAACCACCCGCCATCAAGAGTACCTACTGTGACCAGCGATCATGAAGGAACCACCCGCCATCAAGAGTACCTACTGTGACCAGCGATCATGAAGGAACCACCCGCCATCAAGAGTACCTACTGTGACCAGCGATCATGAAGGAGCCACCCGCCATCAAGAGTACCTACTGTGACCAGCGATCATGAAGGAGCCACCCGCCATCAAGAGTACCTACTGTGACCAGCGATCATGAAGGAACCACCCGCCATCAAGAGTACCTACTGTGACCAGCGATCATGAAGGAACCACCCGCCATCAAGAGTACCTACTGTGACCAGCGATCATGAAGGAACCACCCGCCATCAAGAGTACCTACTGTGACCAGCGATCATGAAGGAACCACCCGCCATCAAGAGTACCTACTGTGACCAGCGATCATGAAGGAACCACCCGCCATCAAGAGTACCTACTGTGACCAGCGATCATGAAGGACGCCCCCCATCAAGAGTACCTACTGTGACCAGCGATCATGAAGGAACCACCCGCCATCAAGAGTACCTACTGTGACCAGCGATCATGAAGGAACCACCCGCCATCAAGAGTACCTACTGTGACCAGCGATCATGAAGGAGCCACCCGCCATCAAGAGTACCTACTGTGACCAGCGATCATGAAGGAGCCACCCGCCATCAAGAGTACCTACTGTGACCAGCGATCATGAAGGAGCCACCCGCCATCAAGAGTACCTACTGTGACCAGCGATCATGAAGGAGCCACCCGCCATCAAGAGTACCTACTGTGACCAGCGATCATGAAGGAGCCACCCGCCATCAAGAGTACCTACTGTGACCAGCGATCATGAAGGAACCACCCGCCATCAAGAGTACCTACTGTGACCAGCGATCATGAAGGAGCCACCCGCCATCAAGAGTACCTACTGTGACCAGCGATCATGAAGGAGCCACCCGCCATCAAGAGTACCTACTGTGACCAGCGATCATGAAGGAGCCACCCGCCATCAAGAGTACCTACTGTGACCAGCGATCATGAAGGAACCACCCGCCATCAAGAGTACCTACTGTGACCAGCGATCATGAAGGAGCCACCCGCCATCAAGAGTACCTACTGTGACCAGCGATCATGAAGGAACCACCCGCCATCAAGAGTACCTACTGTGACCAGCGATCATGAAGGAACCACCCGCCATCAAGAGTACCTACTGTGACCAGCGATCATGAAGGAGCCACCCGCCATCATTTAGGAAGTTGCTTGTTTCAAAGTTGGGCAATATATGGTGTTAGATAATACACGTTTAGATGGTGTATGTAAACGGTGAGTGCCCTTAACTATTCCGGTCGAAGATAATCCTGTTCTCCATGCCTTGAAAATCACATCGGTAAATAAATTACCCATTTATGTGAAACCTTGGAACGAGCATTTTGCAATGAAAGACATGTCTGTTATTAAATTGATCGCTAGCTGATGCGTTCCACGACAGATCGACCAACGCAATTCATCCCCCAAATTCTGATTTCAGCTAAAATTTGGCAACAGTGTACTTTTAGGATCTGAACACGTCAATCTAAATTTCAGTTCCATCCAGCCAACCATTTTTTGTTATAACCTCCGGCAGTGTTTTTTTTAATCAAGTAACATTGGTAGCTTTGACGATGGATATCTCATCAATAAGGAACAGGAAGTGCGGAATATTATACATCTTTGAAAATAAGCAGAACTAAGGAAGCATCCCAGACACTTTTGAACATCAATTTTGAAGTAAGGCCATGTTGTTCGCAAGGTAAGCTGATACACGCTCTTTGTAAATTGCTCAGCTTTTGACCTCGTGACCTGACATTAGATCACGCTGGGACAATATATGGATTGATGAAATTATCACTTCAGTCTTCACCTAAGCGTACGCTGGTTAAGTCAACCACTCTGGTCCACGTTAATGCTAACTGCACTAAGTCATCGCGTCAGTGCTGGCTGTGTATTAACTGTGCGATCGCAGCTGTGCACTATATCTGTCGACCCACCGAGGTGGATGTGCTGAGCAGAGGAAGCCGCCGCCAGTCGGGCGCCGCGCCTCGTCAGACTGACCCACGTGTAAATGTATGTGGATGTGCTGAGCAGAGGAAGCCGCCGCCAGTCGGGCGCCACGCCTCGTCAGACTGACCCACGTGTAAATGTATGTGGATGTGCTGACCAGAGGAAGCCGCCGCCAGTCGGGCGCCACGCCTCGTCAGACTGACCCACGTGAAATGTATGTGGATGTGCTGAGCAGAGGAAGCCGCCGCCAGTCGGGCGCCACGCCTCGTCAGACTGACCCACGTGTAAATTATGTGGATGTGCTGAGCAGAGGAAGCCGCCGCCAGTCGGGCGCCACGCCTCGTCAGACGACCCACGTGTAAATGTATGTGGATGTGCTGAGCAGAGGAAGCCGCCGCCAGTCGGGCGCCGCGCCTCGTCAGACTGACCCACGTGTAAATGTATGTGCACATGCCGTGACTGGCTGTGGAAGGATAACATGGACAGGAGAACTTACGATATGTGGTCGCTGCTAGGGGCCGTAACTGACGCTGCCGTGGCTGAGCGGACGATATGTGGTTCTGTATGCTGATTACGGATATGATTATGATAAAATATTTTTTTTTTTAAATTAAATATTCCAGAATTTTAGCGAGATTTACTTCTCGCTCGATCACAAGCAAGTTCAGTAGATCATGAGTACCATGTCAATGTTAATATTTCATATAGGTTTGATCTGTTGACCTGTTATAGGTGTAGGTTTCTGAAAATTATTGGGAGGGCACAATGCATGATGGCAATGGGGAAGCCGAAATGGATTGGGGGCGGGGGGGGGGGGATACTGCATACGGTCCCACGTTCAAAGCTGAAATTATTTAGGGGGAGGGGCAGGGCCAACATTAGGCGGTGGGCAAGTGCCCTCCCAAAAGAATACACAGCTAGACTTATGTGGCCTATATGTGGTTTATTGTATTCTTCGGAAATGAGTGCGGCATGAACATATAACAAAAATAGTGCAGACATCATCACCGCTGTTGATTTCTGAAAAGAAAAAAAAATTGGGGGGGGACAAAATACATGAAGGCATTGGGCAGGCACAAATGGACTGGGGAGCGCAATCCATAGCGTCCCATGTTAAGAGTTGAAAATATTGGGGAGGCAAAGCCTAAATTGAGGGGGAAATTGTTCCATCAAAAGTATATCAAACAGCACCGCAGGGTGTCATGCTCACTTTACCACTTTTATATTTCGCTCCTGTATAGATCACTGCTGATCACCAAATCAGTGTCTTGTTCAGTCTGTATCGGAGTAGCGAGCAGTGAGTGCATCACGTCGGCCTGCAGTTTATGGAGACCGCATCTAGTTGATACAATTTTGGCGAAACTGAAGATAACTCATCACTTTGGAAGGCTTGTGAGGTAATAGCTAAACCTATGCCAAGCCTAATGTTTCTAGTATCATCCCAGATATTTTGTTCGTAGCATCCTCCGGGAGTTCCATCAGGGGACAAAACATAGCGCAAGTACCGGTCTATCAACTCACCCCGCTGTAGTGGTAAGTTGTTACTGACGATGGCGTAAGTTGGTAAACTGTAGGTTACGTAAAATATATTATCCATAGGTGGTATTAGCTAACGCCATATGAAAGGTCCATATGTCATACTTACAGTAATAATACTGGTTTGAATCCCGGCTGATTATAGCTCATGGTTTATGCCATTTATGGAATGCGCGAACGTCGATTTCATAGCTGCAACTTTTGCAACTTTTGCAACTTTTCCGTCGTTCGGTACTATCCGTCGAGTGAGAAATACTCGTAGAAATATGTAATATGATTTTATTTAAACAATTTTCGCAAACACCTTAATAAAAATAAGCAATACTGTGGTTATTTTACTTCACTACCAGCCCACAAAATGTTGGAACACGCCGACGTTGATATCGGCTGATTAAGTTGATGCAGGCTTTATAAATTTACCTCGCAGGTTTTCTGCTGCAGGTTGCAACATGTTATGCAATATTGCGAGTACAGTGTAACGGCAAACGATGAAAGTGTTTAACCGCTGCAAAGCTGATAGAACATTGTAATGATAACCAACACCTAAAATGTTAGCAAGTGGGCAACAAATTAGAAATTAAGGGCGAAGAACAGACATTGGAATTTTACTTTCGCAACAAAAATGTGTCACATTGTCACCATTCGGCAGCCGCGTTTTAAAATGACTTGCGCTTGTTTTTGCCGCGAGAAAAGGGTGCCAGAAGCAACATGTGTGGTAGCCATGGCAACCGGTTTCACATTTTTGGAGAAAATGCTGTTGTATGAACCATCCTGTGTATCAATTAGATCCAGTCTCCCCTACACATGCTGCTGAATGGTGAGTTTTCAGTGACTGGATGCCAAATTGAAGATGATATATAGACTAAAGCACGATGGACTATAGACTTTATTCTATTTTGGCATCTATCGGGGATAATTCACGCTCGTACACTTGTATACGGGTCATACCGTAAGCTATCAATATGTGACAGCCTGGTGGTGTCTGATATTCTGTAGGTGACAGGCTGAACACTTTTTCACCTCTGCACACAAGATCTCACCCAGAGGCGCAGTCAAGGGATGGCGGGGGCGCAGCCCCTTCCCTCACCTGGCAACCAAAATTGCACTAGATCAAATAAGAATTTTTTGTGATTTCCACACCGAAAACCGGAAATTGTCCGCGCGCGAATTGCGCCGAAAGCAATCTCTGTCTCAGCACATTTTTTTGGGTTGCCCCCGCCCCCCCCCCCCCCTTTGAAAAATCCTGGCTGTGCCCCTGATCTCGTCCACCGCTCGTTAGCCGCGACATTTCCATTGGGATTTCGACGTTTTACATACTCCAGATGGTGGCATGACCTACTTAATCGTCCTCTGGATCCGCAGGTGAATGTATAGCGTATCATATAGCGGTTGGAGCGATGGTTACTTTTTGCGGTCGATTGTTCAACATGAACACACAACTTGGACTCCATCTAGTTAAATTGGTCCAAATTAGTCACAGCATGCATTATGATATATGCCCCGCCAAGCTGAAACAAAAACAGCACGCCACCGATGAGCATAGCCGACGCATGTGGTGGTGTTACTGACGCCACCTGCCACTGAAGTCGGCTCTCCAAATCATGGTCCCGAGACCGAAGTCTCCAAACTATTGACGAGTGAATAAAGTCTCCAAACCGTCTTCAGGTGACTGAAGTGAGGTCTTCAAACCGTCGTCCGGTGACTGAAGTTAGGTCTCTAAACCACCGCGTGACACAGGGATTCCGGCGAAGTATTTGGTCAGTAAATTCGACCGAACCGACGACAAAGGAGAGGAGACGACTGGACTGGTTGGAGACGAGACGACTGCTTCCGGTCGTGACTTAGTCCAGCGAGCGATCCCGTGTCCAGCCGGTCCGCGACACCAGCTCATTATCTTGCAGTCGCCTGATCGTGACGTCAGCGCACGTCACACCCAGCCGCGGCACCTGGACCGCGACAACAACAGACCGCTTCCGCTGCTCGTACATGCGCAAAACTCCGGCTCCGCATAGTGGCGACCGGCTGAAGACTGGCCGTAGGGCCGGGTCGCGGTGGCTCCGGTGTGTCCCAAGGCCGCCGCACGCGCCGTTCCAGTTCACTGGGCGAACGTGTGGTGCCGACGGTGTACGGCTCGACTTGGTGCACTCCTCGCTGATGGAAAACCTGGCGTTCGGCGGCGAACCGCTGCAGGTGGCTGATGCCGACTCCCAGCACTCTTCACCACATGGTGAGCCCACTGGTGCCGACTGCCAGCACTCTTCACCACATGGTGAGCCCACTGGCCGTCCATCGGAAACTGGCATGCCACGTTCCACATATCCACTGGCTGGGCGGATCATCCTTACTTATAGCTGATGTTTGGATTTTGAGGTGGAGCCTTCCTGTCACACTTCAGCATTGGTGAGGCAGTCAGGGAGTCAGGGAATTTATTCGGTGGTATCAGCCTTTTGATCCTGGATCCTTAAATATCTCTCGACGGAACTTATCACATTTATTATCTTGCCCTGGCCTGTTTCATTCTGTATTTATGTCGAACATAATATCTATGTTCGTGTGTTTTCTTGTACGATGCTACATGTAAATATTCAATGCGCCCTGCTGGGTTCAGTTTACGCTACCAACAAAATAAGCATCCCAAACACATGTGGATGTGCATCGTTATTACTAGCGACGCAAGTTCCCCTGAGAGTGTCACAAGACCCTAGTTTCTGCACTTCCCAGCATAGTGGACAAATTTTGCTTCGGAAAGCTTCATTCCTTGGTTCTGAATAAATGGTTCTTCTGGTTCTTCGCACTCAAAATGCACCAGTATCAGTTACAGACACATTACCTGAAGTGGTTATGCAGCGATGCGCTTTCAAGCATGAACGCAGAGCTGAAGTGATTTCGAATGCGACCATTCACCAATTGTTTTGCTAATAGCAGACATAAATGAACGTCACCCTTCCCTGGGACTGACCACGCGCAGCGGAGTGCCTCTCACATAACGCTCCGGAGTGCCTCTCGGAGTGCCGCTCACGGGAGGGGGAGGGGCGGATTCGGTCCCATCATCTCCGAAGCTGCCGAAGTTAGAAGCGCAAAATTTGGAGGGTGATTACCACTGTAGCGAACTCACCGTAGTATAAATTGCATGACCCTAGGTCAATGTCTTCAGGGCCAAATAAATCGAGATCGGCAGTCCCATCGTATCGCTGCGCCACTACGCCTTCGATCCATTGCGCAAACGAAACCTGTGTGACCTTGGACGCTCCGCGGCTGGTCGGTCGACTTTGCATCCCGCAGTTCCTATGTTTACCAACGGATTTCAAATTGTGCTTGCCTAGGATGCGCCTATCAATTTTTAACAAAGTCCCAAGGTTGATTACAATATCCCTGTTCGTTCACGAAACAGGAGGAGGAGGGGTGTCTTTTCCGCCCCTCCTCACGTGGGCGGAATCCGGCCACGGAACGGGTGGGCGGATTCCGCCCCCTCCCCCTTGGGTGCACGTGTTAAGACACCGGGAGAGAAACCAAACACGTTACCAAGCGCGTTACCCATTTGGCATCGGGCACAGATGGCAAGCGCCGACCAGGCGGCGTGAGGTGCATGGTTAGCTCCACACATGTGGAAATACCGCCGCAGACCCCCGTATTTGAACAAAGATTGAAAGTGCTTCAGGACCAACATTGTGATGAAAGTATGCCGATGCGCTCCTGTAGATGTTTTTGGCGGTCTGTTCGCAATTGTGTGGAACCGTTGATAGCTGAATGCGTCTTCCATGAATTACGTCCTTTTGAATATCGACGCCAGTCATGTAATGGCGTTATGAAATTATTATTAAGTAATGATGAAAAATGGATAGATTACAAAATGAAACGAGCAGTTAGAACTGGAAGTACTGCATTATAACGTGAATGCCTGTTGAAAGTTATCCGCGAGCTGGCATGCCGCCTCGAACCTTTGTAATTGAACAAAGATCAAGAACACTTCATTGAGAATACTTGATAATATAAATTGGCAACATGAAAATATAAAAAGCACATCTGACTCTGAGTGAAGAAAGCAGAACGCGAAACAAATACAACTATTACAGTTTCAAAAGCGTCACGGTTGAGCCGGGCCGGACACCGGGACGGAGCCGGGCCGGACGGAGCCGGGCCGGACACCGGGACGGAGCCGGGCCGGACAGAGACAGACCGGACGGAGCCGGGCCGGACGAAGCCGGGCCGGACACCGGGACGGAGCCGGGCCGGACAGAGACAGGCCGGACGGAGCCGGGCCGGACGGAGCCGGGCCGGACGGAGCCGGGCCGGACGGAGCCGGACCGGACGGAGCCGGGCCGGACAGAGACAGGCCGGACGGAGCCGGGCCGGACAGAGACAGGCCGGACGGAGCCGGGCCGGACAGAGCCGGGCTGGACGGAGCTGGACCGGACGGAGCCGGGCCGGACAGAGACAGGCCGGACGGAGCCGGGCCGGACAGAGACAGGCCGGACGGAGCCGGGCCGGACGGAGCCGGGCCGGACGGAGCCGGACCGGACGGAGCCGGGCCGGACGGAGCCGGGCCGGACGGAGCCGGGCCGGGCCGAGATGGGTCGAGTCGGGCCGAGATGGGTCGAGCCGGGCCGAGTCGGGCCGAGATGGGTGGAGTCGGGTCGGTCCGGGCCAGGCCGAGCCGGGCCGTTCAGATGAACTTTCGTACCACATACACCGGAGTAGACTCGCTTGAGCTTTGCCCCCGGTCGTAAAAGGCGTAGGAGCAAAAATCCTTAGACTGTCACAAACCTGGGAAGTATCTCCATACCTGTCGCACCTTATGTTCCGGAGCTAGTAGCACCCCTCACGGTTAAATTTTGCATCTGTTTTTTAACTTTCCGGCAACAGATAGCAGTAGTATACGGGCATTGCATCGTTGTCAAGTCTGTTATGGTGCTTTCTTCTCGCTTCAAGCACACCTGTGTGATATTCGAAAGACTGTCACAAGTGTCACACCGGCCATCCACTAGCCCTTCCAACTGCCAGGGACGGTTAGAACAGCGCTGTCGCATATTTGGAGATTTTTCCCTGCGGGGTGTGCTGGTGTAGGATTGTCGTGGCAGACGCGTGGCACATGAACTCGTTTCATGCAGCTTTCCGTTTTGCCTTCTAACCTATTTTACATCTTCAAGCCTGTCAAATGCACTGGATGGTGATTGTGTGGGCTTCTGCGCTCCTCTGGTAAAAAGGACTACTATGCAGAGTGTAAAAATTGTTCACTGACACTAACGTGGAATACAAATAGTTACTACTTGCGATTGTCGTTTACCCCATGTAGCATGTCAATAACCTTGCATGACTTTGCATGACCTGAGCTAAGCTGGTTCTATGCCGTTATCCCGTCTGGTTACCTTGATATTGCCCTGCTAACCACCTCCGAACGTCACGTCACAATATGAAAATGGACAAGAGCTCCCGTGTGCACACGTCTTCTCTTCGTCACGAAGCGTTTCATTTACAATGCCCTTTTCTGTTGTCAGCATCGATCCCTTTTCATATTAATAACCTGGAGTGACTTGACCCATACTTGTACTTAGCATAAGCTAACCTAGACGAACATGGGCGGCCCAAATTTGCGCCTGAGCACGGAAACACCCATGGTAGGCAACGCAAGCCGTATTTGTCTTGAAACCGAAACCTCCAATTTATTCCCTATTTCTCACTTTTGCATTTGAATCATTTGAGGACAACATGGCTCTGGGTCTTACGAGTTACGATTGCGGTGAAAACTTCAGTCTATTTTTCTGTTTCTGTTTCAGTGAAAATATTGTCGTTAAAATGCCATTTGAGCGGAGCCGCTCCTCACCGGAAGTAAATGCTTCAACACCAGCAAGCCCGACAGCTCGGTGATGGGTCGGAATTTCAAGAGAGCTCGCGAAGCCCTGTCATGCTGTTCCATGTGGCAGAGGTGCACATGGAATTAATCAATGTATTTCCACAAAGCCCGAGAACCCAGAAATTGCTTTTTTTAAATCGGACAATTAACCAAATTGTAGAACATGCTGCCTGTGTCAAACATCAGCTGGCGATACCGTGAAAGTATACCTCATGTTACCCATTCGTTATCTGTGGGCCTGTAAATTGCATGCTGCTACATTTGAACGTTTTGGCCGAATGCTAGTGCAAGGGAAGACGTTTTTCGTGTGCGGAAGGGCCCACTACTCCAATAGCATGTAGTCAAGAGGTGTCCGGCTTGTTATCGCGACGCTGAACGTAAAATGACGTGATCTGATTTGAATTTACCTAGCAATGGTAACGTCACCAAGGTAAATTGAGCTGCGACTATTTGACTCGATCTAACTCAAACTGGCAGATGCAGCCTGTGACCTGACCGAACCGAGCCAAGAGGTGGGTTGCTTGCCATCCGAACACTGCATAAGGTACCCAGCCTAACTCGGCCAGAGCTGTATATATCCAATGTAATGACAAGCTCTGCATGCCTTTCAGCTCATCTACAGTGACGCAACAAAACCGGTATTATCGGACCAGCGTCACAAATGCTGCCATATGTCATACACTAAAAGTCTCTCGTTTGCTGACATCACCTACGGTAAGCCAACTCTTTCGCCCCTCCAGTAACTGGGTAGTTGGGAACAGAGTTACCATAGGCGGGGTCAGAGCTCTGCGATGGAGGATGCATGCAGAGAAGTAAAGGGTTTCAGAGGCAGATCCAGGGGAGAAGAGCTTCAGAGGCGACCCGAAGGGAGAAGAGCTTCAGAGGCGAGCCCAGGGGAGGAGAGCTTCAGAGGCGAGCCCACGGAAAAGAGCTTCAGAGGCGAACCCAGGGGAGCAGAGCTTCAGAGGCGAACCCAGGGGAGAAGAGCTTCAGAGGCGAGCCCAGGAGATGAGAGCTTCAGAGGCGAGCCATGAGATGAGAGCTTCAGAGGCGAGCCATGAGATGAGAGCTTCAGAGGCGAGCCATGAGATGAGAGCTTCAGAGGCGAGCCAGGAGATGAGAGCTTCGGAGGCGAACCATGAGATGAGAGCTTCGGAGGCGAGCCAGGAGATGAGAGCTTCAGAGGCGAACCATGAGATGAGAGCTTCAGAGGCGAGCCATGAGATGAGAGCTTCAAAGGCGAGCCAGGAGATGAGAGCTTCAGAGGCGAGCCATGAGATGAGAGCTTCAGAGGCGAGCCATGAGATGAGAGCCTCAGAGGCGAGCCAGGAGATGAGAGCTTCAGAGGCGAGCCATGAGATGAGAGCTTCAGAGGCGAGCCAGGAGATGAGAGCTTCGGAGGCGAGCCATGAGGAGTGCTTCACACGAGCATCGAGGAAGAACTTAGTGAAAACCGCCAGAACGGAGTCCCACGGTGGTATGCGGCTATCTAGGTGGATCCGAGAGTTCCGGGTGCAACGCACGACAGGAGTTACTAAGACGCACATGGGACCGAATTGGAGGAATGCTGCAGAGGCGGATCCAGGAACCGTATGCAAGGGAGGAAGTTAGCACAGGTGCATCCAAAACTGGAATGAGCCAGGGGAGACAATGGCTGCTAGAGGCACACCCAGGGAAGGAGAGCTGCGCAGGTGAGCCCAGGGGAGACAAGAGCTACCAGAGGCACACCCAGGGAAGGAGAGCTGTGGAGGCGAAACCAGGGGAGACAAGAGCTGCCAGAGGCACACCCAGGGAAGGAGAGCTGTGGAGGTGAGCCCAGGGGAGACAAGGGCTGCCAGAGACACACCCAGAGAAGGAGAGCGGCGGAGGTGAGCCCAGGGGAAACAAGGGCTGCCAGAGATACACCCAGAGAAGGAGAGTTGCGGAGGTGAGCCCAGGGGAGACAAGGGCTACCAGAGGCACACCCAGGGAAGGAGAGCTGCGGAGGTGAGCCCAGGGGAGACAAAGGCTGCCAGAGGCATACTCAGGGAAGGAGAGCTGCGGAGGTGAGCCCAGGGGAGACAAGGGCTACCAGAGGCACACCCAGGGAAGGAGAGCTGCGGAGGTGAGCCCAGGGGAGACAAAGGCTGCCAGAGGCACACCCAGGGAAGGAGAGCTGCGGAGGTGAGCCCAGGAGAGACAAAGGCTGCCAGAGGCATACTCAGGGAAGCGGAGGTCTGCCCAGGGGAGACAAGGGCTGCCAGAGGCATACCCAGGGAAGGAGGCCTACGGAGGTGAGCCCAGGGAGGCAAGGGCTGCCAGAGGCACACCCAGGGAAGGAGAGCTGTGGAGGTGAGCCCATGGGAGGAACGCTGCATATGTACATCCATGGCCTGTATATATTGGGAAGAGAGGTGCTTAGGTGCACCCAGGATCCAGGTGAAAGACGTCGCACTCAGGGCACAGCAGGGCTGCAGAGCCAATATGGGGATTGTGACAAGGATGATAGTGAGGCGCACCACTAACCTGAACATCCGCACCGAAACACGCTGACCGAGTGAAAAACGCACCAGGCAGATCGAAAGAAACGCATGGGGTGAGGCCAAGGGAAATACACCCGAAGGCAATACAATGTTCACGGATGCAGCAGGACGGTTTCAGGCAGCCATTTGGGTCTGCCGGTGAGCCGGAGTACCCGCAGACGTCTGAGTTGAGCTATCATTTCCGTTACAGTGGTACACGTGGCCGCTAAGCCGGATGCAGAGGGCCGGCCGGGAGAGCCTGAGACGCGTGAGCATTGGAACAAGCGGATGGACTTCCTGCTCTCCATCATCGGATTTGCAGTCGACCTGGCTAACGTGTGGCGCTTTCCCTACCTCTGCTACAAGAACGGCGGCGGTAAGTTGACATATCAGAAAGTGACATTCATTATGGTAATCATGTCCCAGCCCGCAGCAGTATGTTCTGCAAGAACTACGCTAGCTAACCGCAAGAACCTTTTGCATTGGTGTGTTATATCTTGCTTACGAGTCGTTGTTTTGCAATGTTTTCTTAGAACAAATAGACAAGGAACCGATACACTAAAGAAACAGTTATATTTCACTTAGAGGTGTGTTGTGGTATGTTCTGATCAGAGTAGGGAAGCAACCATTGTCAATCCTCATCTCTTCCCAGTAGCTTCCGGATGGCCAGCTCTGCACACAGACAGTTCTGGGTTTCCAGACACGATTAGGCGAACCCGCGAAACGCTAGTGTACCTTTCATCTATTCCCTTTGGCATGCCTCCAAAACAGCGAATTGCCAGGTACCGTGTGCGGCACATCAGCTCCCCCGTGTGTAGCGATTAGTCGTGGCCATAAGTTGTGTCACGTGACTGTTTTGAGGTGACCCTTAGTAAATACGCAACAAAGTATATTTACGCTGCTGGATATGTCGTAGAGATGGTATCCCCTGACTGCTCAATGCCAACCAATTTGGACACGTGGATGGCATCAGTGAAACGAAGGCACATAGCAAAGCTTAGCATCATTCCTGGTTATTGTTTGCTTGTTTATTGGGTGGTTCTCGACGCAGTTTATGCACAACGCCGGCTAATGGCGCCGACCACACTGTGTCGCCGGTGGGCCGCGGCATTGGGAAATGTCCCGAGCGGTGCGAGTGTTGAACCCGGGATCATTGGTACCCAGAGCTCAACACCTTAACCACTTGGCCATTCCCGCCCCTCATTCTTGGTTAGAAATAACTGTTCTTTCTTTTATTACTTGGGTCAGAAATATGTCAAGTTATACCTTCTTCTGTGACAAACAGAACAATTTTTAATCTTCAGTAACTGAAGGAAGCAAGAAGCGTTTAAAAAAGAAATGTTCAGTCACGTGAAGCACCAGAGATGTGTACCACCTCTTATCGCTTAACAGGCGGGTGAAAAATAGATGCCCGCCAATAAGCTGGCGGAGAAAGAAGTGGGGCAGGTGTGGTAACTTTTGCATCAGTATCGTGCGCAAGGCATGCTTTTAGCATAGTATTTTAAATGCCTTACCAATATATTTGAAACGAAGAATGGGTGTTCCAAAACTGCAAGAGCAAAATAATCGTACAAGGAGTAATGTGCGAATTGGTTTAAAAGATACGTTTGCACCAGTGTGCTCTCGAATAATCATCCACTAATTGTACTCGATTCTGTCATGATCATGCGATCTTTGAGCATTATCTGTTGTTTTGCTGAACTTGTTCTTGGATCCGAAGATTCGGTATTTCATAATGACTCAAAGTCACCGGATTTTTCTAGATTCACCGTCCAGAAATTCCATATCCATATTGGCAGTTTGTATTTGACTTCGTTCATAATTCACCTCTGAATGTGAGCTGGAGTTGATTCACTAAAACTATCCCATGCTAATAGACCTTCTTGCATTCGATATAAACCTAACCACTGCCGCTTTCTAGACTAAACAGATTGGAAACTGAAGCGAGTCTATTTTATGTTTGCCAGTTGTTACCTGCCAAGGTCCAAAAAGGAATTAAAATCGTAACCTAGTTTAAAGAGGAGTTTTAGCATATGGATGGAACAAAAAGTCGGCAAAAATATGTAGGGCTGTTAGTCAATTACTAGCCATGATGCTATCCAGGGAAGGGACCGAGAGAAGGCTAGATTTCCTACAATTTCTTCCCTATGGAAATAATAAAATAAGCAAAAAGGGTGTTATTACAGGTCGCAAATTACATGTTGCCAATATTCGAGCTTCCCACGCTTAGAATATACGATGATGGAAGCACAAAAGACGATCCATAAGGAGACGAGTTGATTTGCAAATGGACGCGAACTAAGCCTGCCTCGTCAGGCGCCCAAAATTTAAGTGTCTCTGCGGTAATTTTCGGTTCCGTGCGTGTTCAGTGTTCAGTGTTCAGTGTTCAGTGTTCATTGTCTGTGAGTTTGGTCCAGTGAAATTACTGAATGAAGGTGAAGATAAACGAGATTAATGTATTGCTGCCTTGCTGCAAACCATGCTGTATTTTCGTCCCCTACTCATAATACTCCAGCTCTTTCTCCTCTCAACAACTTGTCTGAGCCTGCTCCATCTTTTTTTTAAACGTTCCTACACCCCAGTGTCTGGCTACCGTAGCTGAAATATATTCTGCTCCATCGGCAGGAGCGTTCCTGATCCCGTACCTGCTGCTGCTGATGTTCGGCGCGCTGCCACTCTTCTTCATGGAGCTGTCTCTGGGCCAGTTCAACCGCCAGGGCCCCATCACCGTGTGGCGCATCTGCCCACTGTTCAAGGGCGTAGGCTTCTGCGCCGTCACCGTCTCTTATTTTGTCTCATTCTACTACAACGTCATCATCGGCTGGTCGGTCTACTTCATCTACTGGAGCTTCAGCAAGAACCTGCCCTGGGTTGGCTGCAATCATGAATGGAACACGGATAAGTGTTCCGATACAGCTAACATCTCGTCGGGACGGAGCCCCTCACAGGAGTTCTTCAGGTCAGTTCGGATGCAGCCAGTGCAGCGAAGTTCATTTGATGCTAGGTTGTCAGAGTGAAAGGTTGTCCCTAAAAGGGTGCATGCATGTGGAAAAAAATGGTAAAGATGAAATGAAAAATGTACATTAGGGTGTCCCACTTTTCCCCCAAAAAAGTTTCCCTCCAGGCTATTGCCGTTCTATCATGACATTCGCCCAGGATAGTCCATTTTTGTGACTTTTGGTCGGTAATCTTAATCTCCGAGCAGCAGATGAAGTTATCGTGTCAAAGCCCTTTCTAGTACGCTGGTTTGCTATTGACCCGGGAGTACTGCGCGCTATCAGCGGGTCGTTTTTCTGTGTGTATTTTTGTGTGTATTTTTCTGTTTTTCTGTGTGGCGATAACTTCATCTGCTGCTCGGAGATTAAAATTACCGACCAAAAGTCACAAAAATGGAATACATTGGGTACATTTTGTGCTCGGGGAAAAAAATCAGTGAAAAGTGGGACACGCTAATGTGCATGAATGTAGCACATTGGGACGATAAGCACTGGCACTATTTCATTCGTGCATGTTTTCTTCTCCGTAAGCCAGACATAGACCACTAGATCAGGCGTGGCATGAATGATGTAATAAAGCTGGGTAGAATGCAAGTATTCTCACAACTCTTCAGCACTCTTCATCCTTGGTTAAACATCAAAGACCAAATTGGTGTCATCACACAAAATTCACCCGAATAGGTACCCAACTATTCAGTAACCATTTTATGCTTCCACCAATATCGACGCATGTCATATGCAAGTGCAGCACAGATTTCACATGACTACAGCCTCCAGATCTTATCTAATCAGAATCGGCAGAATCCAACTACTCAAACAGTTTTGTTTTATCTCAATCGCGCCGCCTCGAGCGATGATCGATCACGGCCTGTCGCCAGTGGCTCACAAACGTTTCTGCCTTTGTACTGTGTATCTCAATATGTTGTTGAGTGTAAAGTATGTAAATGCCCTTGAATGCGGACATTGTTGAATATTTCGTGAAGTGTTAATAGCGTCACTGACGCACCTCAGCAGTCGATCTCCGTGCCTGCCATCTTGATTAGTTTCCACTGCCTTGTTAATTTATGCATATAGTTTTCTTTCTTGGTGTCGTAGGGTGTCCACGTAACGGATTTTAGAATGTTACTGAACAGAAACTACCAGAAATTGTCCAGGTATGCACCCTGACTCCACCTGTGAGTACTGCAATATAAATGTATGCAACAACACCACTGGTGCCATCTTGCATAACTTAGCCGGTTCCTTGCCCCTCTCCCTCACCAGAATACCATCGGAATTTCCCATGTAATCCTCTGTAATTCTCCACTTCCCGAGCACCCCCAGCCTTGGTAGCCTTATAATCAACTCGCCATTTGTCTCTCTTCAGTATTTGCAGTGAGTCGTCCATGGACACCTGCATCTATTGCAATCTTTGTCCTACAGGGCTGTTATTTACAGCACTTTTGTGCATACATCACCCATCATTTTTTTCGTCGCTAAAAGCATGTGCTTAGAAACTCTTGAGGAATATTTCCCTCTAGTTAGTAGCCGCCGTTAACAGTGATGCGTTCCTCCGGCGTCGTGGTTAAGCTGACATTTTACTTCACGGCTCATAACCAGACTATTTTAGCTTCCATATATTCATGGATTTACCAGTTGCTGGGGTACATAGGTGCAAATTATTGCAAAAATGATCAAATGCATAACGTTCTAGCAGACGGAAGTGTTCCTATCTTCCTTGTTGACCCAAGACAACATAATTTTGATTGCAGGCATGTTCCATATTTCACACCCAACAAAAATCACGACTTTTCTTTTGTTCAAACTTTATTTTTCTTCATTACCACTTTCAACATCTAGCGTGGTCGCCAGTCATAACTGTGGTCCAGGGGTCAAAAATATGCAGAACCTTCTCCAAAGTAACAACATCAGTATCCGATATTTCTCCATTTCAAATATGTTGCCCAAAAGGCCAATAAGCAACCCAAACTCTTTTGCATCGGTTCACACGACCGAATTCCAGGACCAAAAGTTGTCCATTTCAACAATTTACCACACAAAAAACGATGCCCGCTAAAAATTTGCACTCGGAAAATATCACCGAATTTTCGCAATGCCATATGTCAGCGGGTCATTGCGAGGACTACCCATTCGCCGTGGATTTCCTTTCGATATGTCCAAGCATATATGATACATTCATGATCTTCGGGAGAATTGGCATTGCTGTGGTGCTTGCTGCTTACAACTGAAAACATAAAAACACCGACTTTGTAGGAAGTGGGTCTTGCACAAGCACCACAGGAGGCTTGATCGTAACGACTTCTAAAACCGCATTCAGAACACGCTTTAAGAACAGGGAAATGTTACTTTCACTTGTTACTCTCAGTGAAATAAAACAATGCTCTTTGATGAATGGTGTTTTTTAAAAAATATATATTTCCCATCTCACAGCTAGGTCAAACAAACAAACTTACAGAAGCGTGCAGGTAACCAATCGCAGTTTGAGACAGTGACACATGCAGGGGGGGTTCAAAGGGGTCAGTTGACCCCCTCCCTATACATTTTTAAAGGGTCCGCACTGAAAGGGGGGCCCGGTTTCAGCCAAGTGGGGCCCGGTCTGGATCAGGTGTGGGCCCGGTCTGAGCCAGGAGGGGGTCCGGTCTGAGCCATATGGGGCCCTATCTGAGCCGGAAGGGGGCCTTGTCTGAGACAGCATTGTGGGAGTTGATTGTTTCTAACGAGTTAGGTACCTATGTGCAGACATACAACAGGGGAATGGGTATAAAACTGTGCATCATGTTCTATGTCAGGGGCCCCCATCCAGCTATTTTGTTGTTGGATTTTGCTATCCATGCATCTATAGTTTCCGAATTTAGGAGTTCTTCTCACCTCACATGCCACTGGCATTGTCTGACATGTTATCTGCTGAAGAACTGGGAGGACATTGGGGAGGCCATGCCCCCCCCCAAAAAAAAAAAGAATACAAATCGACGCCCCTGCCTCGGCCCCCCCCCCGAATCATTTTCATAAATCGAAACACCCCTGGATGGCTTCATGTAAAAAACAATATCAGTAAGAACCGTGGTAACTAGCTTAACAAACGCAAACCCCAAATGCACCCAAATATCGCACCCGACACATTATAAACGGAAACAAAACGAAACGGCGCCTAGCAGAAATAGATATACCCTTGGCGAAGTGACCTGGAATTTGCAAGTATTTACGTCACCATCGCCATTCGAACAAGGTTAAAGATTAAAAGGGCATTAGAAACCGCAAATAAGTTGAAAAATGCATTTGATCCGACTCTGAATGCGATGCTCTTTCACGTCAGAGGCCTTAATTTATCGAACGGATCGCCATAAGCGTGTTAAAAAGAGCCATAGTAAGAAAATAGGCGCTGCCAAGCCAGTACCTCCAGATCTCGAGTTTTTTTTCGGAAATTCGCATAACTGTGAGCCTTGCATTCATTTCATGAAATTGTACGAAGGTCGATTCTTAAATAGTGGAGAAGAGTCGCCCTATAAGAAAAAATCGCTCATGTCTTCTTCTTTTTTTGCAAAAGTTCAAAAAAAACAATTGTTTTACTTATGATTTATTTTTTCAACAACCAGCAAAAAACATTCTAACATCGATTATCTTTAGTTTCTGAGTTTCCCTTTTGGAGAACACTTCTCCACGGTGGATAACTCACTTTGTGCATTCGAGTAGTGATGGGACTGGTTGAGCTGCCACTTTTGCTAACACGTAATCCGAATGGAACTGATGCGTTATAAAAAGCTTTATGACGGACAAATAAGGACTGAGGCGTTGCCAGTTCTACTTTGAAGTTGTCTCGTATCAGCTATGCTCTCGCGCATTGAATTCTCAATTTTCGTGGGCTTCCTCCATATCTTCTCCAAAGTGGACTTTGTGACTTTGTGGGTTTTTTTACCCCTGCTGTGGTCCCCTCCCACTCGGTGATCATCTTCACATGGCATAGGCGTAGGAACGTCTCAAAAAGTGGGTGGGCCAGGGTCAACAGCAGGGGCGCACCCAGAAATTTCGCAAAGTACCACGGTTGAGCACTTTTGGATACAGAACCCGATAATTTGAATAGTGAACACACAACTTTCAGGGTGACAGGCCTAAGGGCCCCTAGGGGGAGGAGGCAGGCCCTCTAGGCGCGCCTATGGCTAACAACAACATGTGGTACTGAAAAATAATTATCATCGCAGCATAAGTACTTTCAAATACACACTTCTCGCTGAACATGGAAATCTTCACGACTGGTGGATTTAATAATAGGTTTATCTTCCTGGTGCAAGGGAAACCATTAGTACCTATTATATTCAAATACAATTTATTCAACTTCCGCTATGTGCGTATGTGTGGGGAGTGCAAGCTCATTATAGCGTCACTAATGGATATGTGGTGTGCCCTAGTTTCCCTGAATTAGTACTTTACATCACAAAGATGTCCCCCTTGTAAATGTTCACCTATGTTGGTGAGGATAAAGAATAAGCAAGAACGTGGCTTACTTGCTGTCCCATGGCAAAAGAAGTCTCATGCTTAATGCTGGAAGGGATGAGAAACAGGACAGACGGGTAATCGCTGGTTGAAAATTCTTTGAACCGGTGTGTGACAGACCAAGATTGGCAGGCTGACAGACTGGGGCAAAGAAAAACGTAATACATAAAAATACATTGTATGGTGTTTGTCCTCAGAGACTAGCTCCAACACATAGATGATCAGTCACCTCAATAATCTCTGTAGTACACATTGTGCACCTTAGAATATCCGCCACTTGAAACGAAATGCTACAACTACATCATTTGGCACCCGGCTGAAACGGAATGTAAGCGCTTATTTTGGGGACCACAATTCAGCACAAAATAGCTGACATGTGACACCACACGGTACCGCATAAAGTCATAACGTGTTCAGACTTAAGAGCCACAAGATCCCATCCTGAATTAAATTAAATGATCAATTCCTTCTTCCCACGTTTTCTGGTGGCTGAGAAATCCGGATAACCGCTGAGCTTTGATGCACCTCATCTCTTTGGTTAAATACGCTCCCAGGTCGGCAACCGAACTTAGGCTCTAGTTAGGAGTTCTTTCTTGGACTTACCCGTTTTTCTTTGTCTACGGATGTGCTTTAGGGCTCCAGCCAATTTTTGTTAGGGGCCCGGCACATTTTTGCGACCCCGACTCTTTTTATAGTTTTGTTGCGTTTTAGTGCACCGACGATATCTTCCTTGTTTTAAGATATTGGCGCGTTTTCCCTGAACCTGAAGTATTTATTTATTGCTCGGTCCTTTTGTTCCTTTTCTAGGACCATGTCGATTTTTGAGGGCTCCAGTCTGCTTTTGAGGCCCCCATGCGGCCTCAAGGCCCAAGTGTGCTTTGAGGGCCTCGTTGCGTTTTGTGTTTAACTCCCGGTATGTTTATTTAGAGCTGCAACGCATGTTTTAAGGCCTTGCCGATTTTTGCCAGACTCGGTATGCTTTGGAGGGCCCCGTGCACTTTCGTCCTCCAGTTGTGCTCCTAGGGTCCCGCTGTGTTCATTTGGGGATCCTCACTCACATTTGTGGGACCCCAGCACGATATTGGAGGCTCCAGTATAACTTATCGGGGTTCCATCGCGACCTTTCGGGCCCAGGCGCGTGGTTCCGGGGGGGATCCGATGCAAGTTTGCAGTGCTCGACGCAATTTTTCGTGACTTCTTCCGAATTATGTGAAGTCCTGGCCACGGCTCAATTTTTCTGGCACCAGGCTACATTTTTTGGTGTCCTGTCGCGATGTTTCGAACTCCGGTACGCTTTTTGGTGCCGTATGCGATTTGTTAAGGCATCCGATGGTATGTTTGGGCTAAGGAGCGAATTTCCTGGCTCGAACATGTATTTTTGGGAATCGCTCTTTATTTTGAAGGGCTCCGGCTTGAACCTTGTCGGGTTTCTATGCGAGGTTTTGGCCACGCTGTGCTTATTTGTGGCTATCGACGCCAATTTTTGGTAGCCCCGAGGCAAATTTGCATGCCCCGACCAGAATGTATTGAATATCGACAAGAATTTTGGGTACCAAGCGCGATATTTTGGGGCTTGCGCTAGTTCGCGGGGTGCGTTGTACTTATCTGGGCCTCAGCGTGATTTTGGCATTCCCCGCCCAAATGTTTGGACCAGGTGCAAGTTTTTTTTGTGTCGGTTTTATTTACTTATGACCTCTAATTCTGGGGGCCCCGACGCGAATCTGTGGGGCCCCAAAATCATTTGTTGGGACTCCGACGTGATTATTGGGTTCTTGGAAGCCCACGATTCTTCTTGGAGAAGTACGATTCTTCGGGCTCCCAGTGCATTTTTTCGGTGCTTCAACGTGTTTCTTTTCCGGGGCCCGACGCGTTTTTTGGGTTTTTGACGCAAGTTTTGTTGCCGCAGAGTAACATTCCGGGTAGGAATTGATTTTGGGACTCCAAATGCGACTTGTGGGGCTCCGGCGCGACTTTTTGAGTCACTAGTGATTTCCAAGGGCAGGGGCGCGACGTTTTTGGGTCTAAGTGCGTTTGTTTGACCCTGTCTTCATTTGTCGGGATGCCTATCGCAGGTTTTAGTGCCATCGACACGTATTTGGGGGCCCAACACATTTGGTTTCTTTTGAAACATTTGCTGGGACCCAAGAGTGATTTTCCATGCCCAGACTGTTTTTTTTTCGTTTTCCCGGTTTCATTTATTGAGTGTTCCTGATGAGACGTTTGGGACTCCGGTGCGACCTGTCGAGCCCCTAGCGTGATTTGCGTGGGCCCGGGCGCGACTTTTCGGTACCTTCAGGCTCAGCGTGATGTTCAGTGGCCCCGGCCCAACCTTTTGGAGTCCCATTGTGATTTTCAAGGACCCCGGCACAACTTTTTTCTGCCCCCCAGCTTGGTTTTCTGAGCTCAAGCGCAACTCTTGAAGCCCCCAGCGTGATTTTCAGGGGCCCAGTCCGTCTTTCGGAGGCACCCATCGTGATTTTCAAGGACCACGGCACCACTTTTTGTGCTCCCAGCGTGATTTTCTCGGTGCCCGGTCCAACGTTTTGGGGCACCAGCGCGATTATAGGAGCCCCGACCCGACCTTTTGGGACCCAGCGTGATTTTGAGGGCCTGGCCAGTCTTTCTGGTGCCCAGTATCGATTTCGAGGGCCCCGGCGTGACTTCCGGTCTTTTGGCCTCCAGCGTGATTTCCGGGTGCCCGGCCCGACCTCCTATGGCCTTAGCGTGACTTTCTGCGGCCCTGGCGCGATTTATCGGGGTTCCGGCGCGACATTTTGGAGGCCCAGCGGTATTTTCAGGGGCCCGGTCCAACATTTTGGAGCCCTCAGCCGCATTTTTAGGGTCCCGGAACGATTTTTGAGGCCCCAATGTTATTTTCAGGGGCCTTGGTTTGATTTGGCAGCCCCATCGTCATTTTCAGGTACTCCTGTGCGACTTTTTGGGGCCCCCAAAATGATTTTATGTTCCCCGGTGTGATTGCTGGGGACACCAGCAGGATTTTTAGGGAGCCTGGCGTTATTTTCCCGAATCCCGGCGCGATATTGGGGGCCCACAACCTCTCATGGGGAGGGGGACTCCTCCAACCCCCCCCCCCTTCGGTACGCCATTGCGCATGTCCCAATGATTGTGTAGTTTAACAATGACGTCTATGGTGTACATCGCACAAAATCGACTTTCATAAGCCCATTTAACTGCTTCCACCACAAGTAGTGTTCATAAATATACACCCTGCAATTGGCCTACATTCATCCCATTATCTTCGAGGTTCTGAAATTTCCGCCTGGACATACACTTTCACTGGACGATGAAAAGCCTTGATAGTGGTCTCCTTTGTAATTCGGTGCTCTTAATCCAAATGTCTTCATTGAACACATTATTGGTTCAGAGTCTATACTAAGCAAGTATTGTTACATATACCATGAGCCCACGATCTTACCGAACCATTTCGATTGAACGACATAATTTGAAGTCAGTGTTTAACACGCGCCCTGGAGGGCCTCTGAAAATTACGCGCACTGGAGAGGGCACGGATTCCGCCCCCCCCCCTTTACAATTTTCTACTCTAGGCAATATTAATGAAATCGATGTTAAATATGTTAACAGTCAAAGAACCACAGTGAAACTCTAATGTGAATGTCCAAGTGTGCATGACTTACGAAATGAAGTGCTACGATGTGATAATTACAGCTTTTACTTGGTTATGGATTGCTGGGAGCTTTTAACATATTCAAATGTGTGCATGCTGCATTTTAGGAAATTTACATGTCTCAAAAATTGGAGGGCAGCTACCATTGTTGCCCCCCCCCCCCACCCACTTTGAAAAGTGGGTGGGCCGTGGCCCCCCTGGCCCCCCTGTTCCTACGCCTATGTCACATGGGCTATTACGTTACTGGGGGGGGGGGTCTGATTGTTTTCGATTGTTATCCCGCAGTCGCCAATAGGCGCTTCTCTTCCCACACGACCCAGTCAAAGTTCATCAGAAGAAGGAGTTTCTTGTCCGGAACCGAACAGATCCACGGTAACTCACAATGCCGCTCTGAGGGACGGTACTGGGACATCTTTCACTTTTTATGTCGCATCATTTTCAATTTTATAATGAAAATGGAAGTTCCTGAGGACGAAATACTTTCACTTTGAATAGACTTGAAGCGTCATCAATGACTTCTGCAATTACAACATAATTTATTCCAATGCACCTTCATAAGCTATATATTGCTATTTCATCAGCCAAATCGGTCCACTGGCTGCAAAGATGCGGAAGAGGGAGGGGGAGGGCGCACAAAAAGCTTCCCCCGTCTATCAACCCGTGATACAAATTATACGTGACTAACAAGGTAACAGCATGGTTGATATTCCCCCCGCAGCCGTTCAGGTTGATCCTAAACGGCAATGCAAACGGCCTCAGCACCACGAAGCATCACCATGAATGACACCAGCCATTCCACGGTGCTATTTGTAATGCGGTGGAGAAGGTTTCCGATGGCGCCTCCCTCCTCCCTGACCCCCAGAAAAAAAATACGATGTCGACCCAACATAGGTCACTTTCCTACACCCATGGATCAGTGGATTATCATTATTCTGTTGCCATAAACAAAATTATGGAAATTCGACTCGTAACTTGCATCTTACAAAGCTGCTCAAAGCTTCTTTCCTCAGAGCATTACCTGTTTATTTGCTTAGCTTATCCAAGTACGCCTCCCGATAAAACACGCATTGCATTCGTTACGCCTCCATCTCCCCATGCTCTCATCCTCCTTCAAGGCCCAAAGCTGCCCTACTTTGACATTTCGCTTCATTAAGAAGAAATGCTCTAGACGGGATCATTACTAAACTAAGGTTAACTAAACTAGTTAGCAACTAAGCGGCTAACCACAACATACAGGAATACTTATATATTGTCGTGCTTACCTAGCATCCGGGTTTGTTTCTAACTTGGAAAACCCTGTTGCGTTATTAAGAAAAATTGTGCAATCGGCCACGCACACTGTAGCCCAGTTTTAGATGATCTTGCAAAAACCGAAAAGCTTCTGCTCGCGCTAAATTCACACGCCTTGTCGGCAGGCGGTCAACATGGCAGGCGGTTCCAGAGCATGCAATACATTGGAAGTCAGTTAGTTCGTTGGTTATGTTTGCGGGTTTGGAATATTTGGTTGGATGACATATTGGCGTTGACATCACCTTGCTGGAGAAGAAGCAGTCGATTGGCAATTGGTTACTTTTTACCAATGCTGAAGCAGAGCGCATGGTAAGCACGGTCATGGGCGGATCCAGAAGCCTGGCTTTGGGGAGGGGCAATAACAAATATCCGATTTCCAGAAAAATACCTCATCAGATCTGAACAGGTAACATTCGTCGTGTCTGCTAAAGACAATATTTATCAGATCTGAACAGGTAACATTCGTCGTGTCTGCTAAAGACAATATTTATCAGATCTGAACAGGTAACATTCGTCGTGTCTGCTAAAGACAATATGAACAGGTAACATTCGTCGTGTCTGCTAAAGACAATATGAACAGGTAACATTCGTCGTGTCTGCTAAAGACAATATGAACAGGTAGCATTCGTCGTGTCTGCTAAAGACAATATGAACAGGTAACATTCGTCGTGTCTGCTAAAGACAATATGAACAGGTAACATTCGTCGTGTCTGCTAAAGACAATATTTATCAGATCTGAACAGGTAACACTCGTCGTGTCTGCTAAAGACAATATTTATCAGATCTGAACAGGTAACATTCGTCGTGTCTGCTAAAGACAATATTTATCAGATCTGAACAGGTAACATTCGTCGTGTCTGCTAAAGACAATACTTATCCCATGAAATGTTCTTAGATCGAAAAGAAGTGCCATTTGAGTGAAAAATGTCGACAAAAATCTGCCTCTTGGTGGCCATGGTCCCTTTGCCTCCCCTCCCTCCATGGATCCACCCTCGAACACCACACATGGCTCAAGCTAATCACCAGGATCATACCACTTGCAAAACCGCTGCATCGTACTGGCTCGGGCTGCTGCATTTCAGGTGTAATTGGTCATGAATCCGAGTGACAAATAGGATAATACGTCAGGGAGACAGGCTGGTATCTTCCCACTGAGATATTGCCATTCTCAGAATATGAAGCACTCCTGACACCCGCTCCCCCATTACTCGGCTCCGATTATGACGACCATCAATAGTTGTCGACTATCAAGATTGCAGTGTCTAATTCTGACGGTGATTATACCCACTCGTGTGAGATTCCTGCCGCGAAAGAGGCCATACGCTGATAATCACCCAACCGCACTCATGCAACCTCAGTCTGTTCCGTATGGTCTGTATACCACCGTCTTGCTGCTACCACCTCCACTCCGTCGGCGGAGCCTCAAGCTCGGCGAAACACGACATTTCTGACCACGGTGAGCTGCAACAGAATACGACTTGGCACGGAAGCAAGGCTGATGTAGCAAAACAAAACAGCCGAACAGCTGCACTCGGTACGACGGGTTTTGGCAGTGGAGACGGCGGAACACACATCCAACTGCGAATCGCCGTAATTAATTTGCGACCAAATCAACTCACCAATACTTGGTCAACACACGACGATGTTTAGTCACAGGTCCATAGACGCCCACTTCCGACATCCCCTTGAGAGTATTTCATTCCTTTCATCGGTGTTTCTGTCATCACCTTGTCTTCCTCGAATCACCTTCCGAGGTTTTGTTTGACATGGTGCGAGCATCCATTGATCTACGGTTAACATCAGATAAATTTAAGGGTAATGAGTGGGTTTGGACACAGGTGATGGCAATTATTTCACAGAAATGGAATGTATGGAAGCCAATATCTTCACAGACATGTGAGCTCAGGCATACATAATGTATGGAAACCTACATCCTTGGCCGACCCAACACGAATCGCATCGGGGCTCCAACTATAGACTGGAAACGTGCCTCAATGTTTTTGGCTCCACTGGTAGCTGTGGCAAGGAGCGACAAAGCGGTGATGCAAACACTACAGAAATACTATTGCCATTTTAAATGGGTATCAGGAATATATCTAAATCTATCAGGAATAGATAGATAGATAGATAGGATGTCCCCACTGGCACACCCTAATCTATATATGGCTCACCCTAATATATCTATGGCTCACCCTAATCTATCTAATCTTGCGTAGACACAAGCACACTTGTGTGTTCTTGTGCGCACGTATTATTCTGATTGAATTCAGCGGAATTAGATGGCATTTGTTCCCCAAAAACCATCGATATCAACATTCACGAATCAGACAAAATTCCAAGAACAAATTTTTTCTTAATACGGTATCAATGACCTGAATCGGTGCATTTTTTGGTCACGGAAAGGAGTCTCGAAGACGAAGAAGCATATTTTAACCCCAACTCAAGATCATGAATAACGACCAAGGTTGAATCCAACTCTAAAATGTATCCACACTAAGTTTATCCACTATAAAATTATACCGTAACTCTATTTTCACAGCAGAAGACTGCGTTACATTTCGATGCACAAGCACTAGAGATGGCATTCCCTTTCGTCCGTGATCCCGGTGGAATCAACTGGTGAGAAGGGCACGGGCTGCTGCTATGCCGTGACGGAAGGTAAAGGATATTAATGCGTGGCCGCATTTTGCGACAAAGCGTTGCGCCTATTACACAATTCCGTGAACTTCTCCGACAATTATGCTAAGCACGAAAATCAAAACGAGATGTCTCCGACAAAGGCCATCGCTAGGAACCCTCCACGAACGATGGCCTCGATGCAGAGATCACCCCCCACCACCCCACCCCACCCCATCCACCCCCGACTCCCAGAGGTCTGCAGCCGTTCGTGAACTGGAGAGGTGTGTCGCGAACACCGTTGCTGCCCGGGCAGGCCGGGCAGGCCGGGCAGGCCGGGCATGGCTGCCCGGGCAGGCCGAGACACCAGCACAGACGGCAGAGCGGCACTTGTGCCACGGCCACGGCGTTGGCTGCGGCCTCTGGCGGCACCGGTGGCATCGTCAGCAGCGTGTGTGTGTGTGTGTGCCGCCACCTTTACCGGAGCGCCGGCTCATTTGGACGAGATTGGTGTCGTGGAGGAATGCGGCCCGGTGACGCCGCCGGCGCGCCGACACGAGTGGTGCGGCGTCCTGATGACACGCTGCCAGCATTCCCGGCCGCCTCGCCCGTGCATCACATGGCACTGCGCGGCGCCGGACCGGCTGTGTCGATGCTAATACGCTGGCACAGCTCCCGGCTCTCGGCCACCGCCGGCCCTGACCGATCCGGCCGTGGCACGGCGGACGGCCGTCGGTGCAACAGGCTGGCGCGCCAGTCGGCCGTCGAGCCGCCGCTTTCGCCGGCACCCAGGCGCCAAGATTGTTTACGGAAATCTGCCGGCGCCGGGTGTATTCATATGGCGGCGATATTCCCAGCACATGTCCTCTTCGCAGTGCATTGCGACGGCGCGAAGTCCGTATACCAGAGCAGCAAAAAACAAATCCGAACGCAATATCGGCTATGAGGCAAATAGACGGTTCGATGGACGTGAATATTGCCTCAGGAAATTTCCTTGGCTTCAATCAATGTTGTGCTGTTCTCATCATGGACATAAGCCTGTCGTAGACGCATGCCGTGCAAGGATATTACTTATTTGCGTTTGATGCCTGTGACATATGTCTAATATTCCAGCCCTCCAGTGTCGGCGGTATATGCACTTGGTGATGACAGAGGAAGTAAGAATAATCCCTGCAATTCGATCATTTCTGATATGTCTTTGGTACGATAATTTCACGATCGTTCCACCACTAACACCCTTGCAGGATTTATCTGTTTCCCCTGCCTCGCATCTTTCATCCGTCAGAAAATAGTTTCCTTATCATTATACATACCACTGTCGGTTTTTCGTTTCGCACTAGGTCCTTTGAGAAGTCCCAGAGCACAATTACAAAGCATTCTAAGGGCAGCCTTGTTCGTGCTGGTCTTGATTGCCTGTTAAATATATCCCATACTGCAAGCGAAATCTTACTGCCTCGGCATACGTCCATAATTATTCTACATGGGCATGGTTGCCACGGAGAAGCACAAGCAAAAGTTAGCCGGACGCCTTGCGGCCGACAAAGCAACATAGAGGCTTGGGACCACTCGTATTTCAGTGGCCAGCTTCGGAAACTATTTGTGCTCCCGTGGCCAGGTCTGGAAAATATTTGTGTTCCAGTGGACAGCTCCGGAGGCCATTAGTCGTCCAAATAAACTAAATTTACACTTCGAAATAACCGAAAATCCAAGTGTCTGCCATACAACCATAGGGATGGCAAGGCAAGCACCGCGTATGCAAGAACTACGCACGCAAGAACAGCTTATATGTCTATTCCACGACAAAACAATACATTACACATTATATGTAAAACTGCTATGAGAAGTTCAAATCGTAACATGATGGTACCATCGATGGAACTTTCAAAACTCGAAAGCAGGGCACTGTACAAAATTATGCGTATAGATATCACATATAAATGAAAACAAGATGGTCAATGCCACGCAAATGAAAATAAAACTGATGAAGAATAAGGCGACGAGTCGGTGCGTATTCCGTGATTCTGAGGAACGTCTCTACAAAATTATATGGTTTCAAGAGCGTGATGGCCGGCTTTGCCGAGCCTGCTGCTCCAATCGTTTTTCGACAGAAAAAGGAAGTCTGGGATTGTATTACATTTCATGGGTGCATCGACCGGAACGCGATATTATTGCGAGCATTGATGCGAAAACCTTACTCGCGATTGCTATGACGTGTTCGGAAATGATGTTATTGAACTTTTTTCACCTTGGGAAGTAAGTGGCGTCGATTCCTTGTTCTGAAGGGAAGCGAAAAAAAGGCTTGCTATCATATTCATGGAAAGTTGATCGTCCATCATGCATCGAGATATCAGTGACTCGAAAGTGAATGAGTATCGCCTATATTCCCTCTAATAGCGCATGCTAGAGTACAAGATATGGCGTACCGGCAATGGTGATCAGCGAGAGAATAGTCATCCACGGTTTGCACAGCAGCCAGTAGGTGGCGGTGGGTGGCATGGGCCAATGCACAATTGACGGTGTTCCAGTTTTTTTTACTTACACCGATATGATGGCTACTCTTAAGTTTATGCTTAACCGTCGTTGACTCGTACTTTGGCTCTGCGTCCCAGTGGCTTGTTACGGACCCGACTGCGGTCCCATGGGGTTGACTACAGAAACGAAGAAGCAGTTGTGTAGCAGTCGCTTCGTCGAAGACGTTCAACGTTTGAGTGGGATTTGTGTGCTCAATGTTTAGTCGCAGCATCTGCCGAACGCTACCGGAAGTCCCGACATACCTGGAGATCCAGCACAGATGTGCAGCTGTCATTCCCCACGAGTGCTGTCGGACGGATAAGGATATTCTGCAGCATCGGCGCTCTGGATATAACTTGGCCACTACCAAAGGACCGCTGAGACTGAAATAATTCAGGAAATAAATATTGTGAGATATTCAAAATATATAATTGAACCTTATTAACTGTAGCTAATTCGCGGGTATTGGCATGCACATGGTTCAGTAACCAGAAGGAGTGAGCATCATCATCGCATGGAAAAGACATATCACACACAAATACAACGCCCTTATCGGACTTCGATTCATCAATTAAAAAAAATTCGCTGGTCCCTTGAAAAGGACGTATGCAGAGGTGACATTTTTTCCTTCAAAATGTTTGCGGGTGATAAAAAACTGAGTATCAGGGATGAAGCTAGGCAACCTCAATCGACCAACTCGGTGGCGCGGTCGGTTAATACGTCTGCTTCGAGTGTGGAGCCAATTAAATGCATCGAGTGTGGGAGGCCTTCGGTTCAAGTTGACTCCCCGGACGGACGTTTCCTCGGAAAGCTCATACTTAGGGAGCGGGTCCATAAGCCGGGCTTGGGGGACAACTAAGAAAAAAACTCCGAATTGGAAAAACTCATCATATTTGAACAGCTAGCATTCGTCTCGTTAGAACAGTATGCATCTTATAAGATGTTGTTCAATTTCGAGAAAATGCTATTTAATTGGAGAACATCGGTAAATTCGGCCTGCTGTGGCCGTTTGCCCTCGCCCTGGATCTGCCTCTGTCCTACCCAGGAGGCGGCAATAACTGGGGAGTGTTCGCCCTGCCACGGGACCAACGCTGGCCAACCAGCGCCCACGGCATCTGTCTCACGGGCATGATGTGCCTTAAAGCAGACCCTTCGATTGGGTGGCACGCCCCGAGGGCACGGTCTCGCCTCGTGTCAGCCGAGCGGTCCTCTGTTCACCGGAGCAGTCCTCTGTTCACCGGACCCGACAAATCGCCATATTGTCGCCGTGTGCTCAGCGTGCTGCGGCGGGGACTCTGAGAGCAGGCGCGTCAACAAGACCGTCCTGCAAGGGTGCCGAAAAAGGAACCTCTACCGTGTATGTAACGTGTGTGCAGTGGCGTCACCACGAAATTCTTCCAGGGGGGGCAATGTTGAAAGGGGGCCTCTTGCTCCCCGAAAGGGCCTCCACCGTGTTAGGGCCTCCTATTGTTTTTTTAGGCTATTACTATGATTCCAGAATGGGACACATGATTTCATATTGATGTCTTGTTTGTTCTTGGCGCGGTGCATCATTTACGCAATAGCAATTTGTTTTCTCGCTGAGAACTGAGCCATACCAGGGCATAAATAAGTAATATGTGGATAAATACTTAAGTGCCAAAACAAATCAATGTCTTAATGCTTTCTCGACCAGAAGAATCTTCCCGCTGGCCTCTAGATTGCAGCGAGCTGGCGGGGCTGGTGCTGAACATATCTTAAAGAGATCTTCCATCGATCAACCCACTTCTATGTCCACCAAGTCTAACTGAATATAGCTAGATTCATCACTACTGTTAGTCATTCCCACGAGCTTGATGTCATAGGCAAGCATAAACGATCACTTTTCAGTCCTAGGACGACGATTTCGCGAAGGTGGCAACCAGAAATGGATTGAATTGGCTTTCTGATCGCCATCTTAGATATATTTTTTTTTGTAACATAACATTTGGTGCTGGCTGCAAGGCACATGGCACACAAGCTAAAATAACAAATCCCCAACGAATAAATTCACGGCAAGACCAAGCATTGGACAGCAATGCATAAATGACAATGCAACAATAAATCAATGGCAATGCATAAATAACGCAAAACCTTCAAATTCCACGCAGTCACGCCCATGGTTTTCGCTGTGCTGTACCGCTTTGTAAATGATGTCGTTGAGAAGGTATTGAAGCTGGGAAGCTCTAATCATGCAGGCTTTAAACACAGAAGACAAGTTTGTAGGAAGAAAATGCATTTAAAAACATCATTCCTCCCATTTTATATGGGCATCGGTGTTGTTTTGTACGCTTGTGAGGGGGAATTTGCCCCTCAATGGTGCCATTGCCCCATGGGCGTATGATTCTGAAAATCATTTGGGGGACCAGTGGCGTACCTATATTTGCGTTAAGGGGGAGGGGCAAACGTATTTGGAGGGGGTCCACCTACCCCATTAAAAAAGACCTCAGATTTCGACCACTATTTTGTCAAAGGGGACCTTTTTAAATACAAATAATTAGTGACCAAATGAATTGCCCTGTGCAGGGGCCTAATCTACCACTATCGTTTCCGATTCGTCGGATTTCAACCCTAACTCCCCCACCCTGTTCCAAGGTTTTCATTTGGTATCCCTTGATCACCTCACACTGCTGAAATTAGACCTATACAAATAACTTTAAAATGTAACATTTACCAATTTCAGACATTCCAGTTCATATCGCCCGGTCGCCACGACGCCAACGTTCGTGCACATGCACACCCATCTTGCGCATTCGGTGCATTCGCCACACTCAGTGCGATGCTACGGTTTCTGCTAGGCCTCCTACGTTTTGCAAATTGCTGCCACATGATAGACTTGCGCCATGTTTGACATGACGGAATGCTTCGTATGGGCGTTCGCTGCGAAAATTCGATTAATTAAATTATATCATTAGTTCCCTACTTTCCACATTTTGTGGTGGTTAAGAAATACGGATACCCGCTGAGCTTTGATGTACCTTATATATTTCATTAAATATGCTCCCAGATTGGCTACCGAACCGATGCCCTGTCTAAGTGTTCTTTTCTGGACCCCATTTGTCTTTCTTCGTCTACGGATGTGTCTTAGGGCTCCAATCCATTTTTGTTAGGAGTCCAACACATTTTCGAAACCCCTGCTCGTTTTAAGGTTTTGTTGCTTGTTTGTGCACCGAGGATTTGCTTCGGTGTCCGGGCGATTTCAAAGATCCGATGTGTTTATTTAGTGCCCGTTCTTTTTGTTCGTTTTGGGACCATGTTGTTTTTTGCGGCCCCAGCCTCTTTTCAGGCCCGTGTGCGACCGCCTGGCCCCTGTGTGCCTTGAGAACTTCCGGTGTATTTCCTTTAGAGCTCCCGGCATGTTTATTTAGGGCTGCAACGCATGTTTTAAGGCCCTGTCGCTTTTTGCGGGACTCTGGAGGGCCAGTTGCATTTTCGGCCCCGTTGTGCTCTTATGGTTTCGCTGTGTGTATTTGGGGCTTCTGACGCACATTTGTGGGGCCCCAGTACGATTTTGGTGCTTCGGTGCGATTTTTCTGGGTCCCAGTGCGACTTATCGCGCCCAGGCGCGTGGTTCCGGGGACCCAACGCCAGTTTTCTGAGCTCAACGCGATTTTTGTGAATCTCTTCTGATTTTTTTTTAAAGTCCTAATCCCGGCCTGATTTTTCGAGCCTCTGGCGCCATGTTTTTGTATCTCACCTCGATTTTGTCGAGCTCCGATGTGTTTTTCGTGGCCGTACGCGATTTGTGAAGGCATCTGATGATATGTTCGGTGCTCCAGAGCCATTTTCCTGACCCGGACGTTTATTTTTTGGAATCCCTCCGTATTTTGGAGGGCTCCGGCTTGATTTTTTCGGATACCGATGCGATTTTTGGGGTCACACTGTGCTTATGTGCGGCCCTAGACGCCAATTATTGGGAGCCCCGACGTTAATTTTTGATGCCCAGACCAAATTTTTGGGACTACCGATGGGAATTGTGGGTCCCGAGCGCGATATTTGGTGGGACCGGTTCGAGTTTGCGGAGCGCGTTGTGCTTAGCTGTGGCCACAACACGATCTTGGCGGTTCCTGTTGCAGATTTTCGGGCCTCGGAGCGAGTTTTCTGGGGCCCACCGTATTTATTTGGAGTTCCCTGCGCGAATTCTGGTGGACCGACGCGAATTTTGGTGGCCCCAGCGCGACTTTTGGGGGCTAAGGCACGATGTTTTTTTCGGTGCCCTGACACGTTTCTTTCGGTGTCCAACGGGTTTTTGGGGGACTTTGGCTTGATTTTTGAGGCCGCAGAGTCGCATTCCGGTTGATAATGGATTTTTTGGGGAAGCTGAAACTTTTCGGTGCCCGACGTGATCTTTTGGACCCCCAGTGTGATTTTGAAGGGCTGCGACGCGACTTTTTGTCCAATATAATCTTTTGTATCCCGACGTTATTTGCTTGGATCCCTGGCGCTAGTTTTAGCGACCTCGACACCTTTTGGGGGTCCAATACGTTTTGGAGGCCTTTGCCGCCATTGCTGGGGTCCCAGCGTGATTACCCATGTCCGGATTGTTTTTCGTTGCCCCGGATTGTTTTTCGTTGCTTCATTTGTGTCCCAATGAGACTGCTGGGAAACGGTATGACCTGTCGTACTCCTAGCATGATTTGCATGGCCTGGGAGTGAATTTTTGGTACCCCAGGCTCAGCGTGATTTTCAGGGGCCCGGCCGGATCTTTTTGGGCCCATATCGTGATTTTCAAGTACACCGGCACGACTCCTACCATTTCTTAGAGGCTTCTTCTTGCAAATTATAGGCCTCCGCTCGCGTCTTAGGGGTCTCGTCTCATTTCCTGGAGCCTCTTTACCGGTTTTGGATGTCTCCTCGTGTGGCCTACCCTGTTTCATATTCCATGGCCCTCATCTCCCGTCTTGGAGGGCCTCCTCCTACATCCCTGGGCCTCTTTGGCATGGCATGGGGCTTCCTCTCATGCTTCAGGGACATTATCTGCAAAATTTGGGGCCTCCTGTCACGCCTCGTGGGCCTCCTTTGTCCTGGCAAAGCCTTACCGGTCTTGAGGGCATCTTCAATTTTGGAAACCTTACCTTCTTCCATACCTGCTGTCAACATCCATCTGAATGGCCTCCTCTCATTTCCTGGGACCTCCTACCGGTCTTCAGGGCCTCATTCGGCCCTGGAGACCGCCTACTCCGTGTTGAGGGACTCCTCACGAGTCCGGCATGGGCCTCTTTTTCTATTCTAGAGGCCTTCTTTTTCAAATTAAGGGCCTCCTCTCACGTCTTGGTGGATTCCTGCTCTGTGTTTTGATTCGAACTTTGCCCTTTTAAGAGTGGCCTATTATCTCCTGGTGGACTCCTCTTTTCTCCCAGGTGCCTCATCTTCCAAATTACGAGCACCCTTTCCTATCCCAGTTGCCTTGTCATCTCCTGGAGACCTTCTTACCATTCTTAGAGCCTTCTTTCTCGCCTGGGAGCCATCCCTCTTGTCTAATGGTCTTTCTCTCCTGCTTTAGGGGCCTCTTTGTTCATCATGGGGTCTCATTTCCAATATTGTGTCGTCCTCTTCCGAATTGGGTGCCTCCTGCCACGTTTCTGGATCATCCTTTTCTATCTTGGTGGAACCTTACCCATTTTTGGGCCTGCTTTTGCGTCTCTGAAACCCCATCTCATATCCACTGGCTTTCTCTTCCGTCTTAGGGCTTCCTTTCATTTTCTGGGGCCTCCCTTACCGTATTGGGGCCTCCTTTGCAATCATGGCGGCCTCCGTTGTAATCCTGGGGGCCTCCTTTGCAATCATGGGGGCCTATTTTGCAATCCGGGGGGCCTCCATTATAATCCTGGGGGCCTCCTTTGCAATCCTGGAGCCTCCTTTGCAATCCTGGGGCTTCCTTTGCAATCACGTGGGCCTCGTTTGCAATCCTGGGGGCCTATTTTGCAGTCCTGGGGGCTTCCTTTGCAATCCTGGTGGCCTCCTTTGCAATCCTGTGGGCCTCGTTTGCAATCCTAGGGGCCTACTTTGCAGTCCTGGGGGCCTCCTTTGCAATCATGGGGCCTCCTTTGCAATCCTGGGGGCCTCCTTTGCAATCCTGGGGGCCTCCTTTGCAATCCTGAGAGCCTCCTTTTCAATCCTGGAGGCCTCCGTGCCAATTGTTAACACTCTCTTGATTTCTGGGGCCTCCTATCCTCTCATAGGTGACTCCTTTTTCAAATTAGGGGCCTCCTCTCACGTCTTGGAGGCCTCATCACCTGTGTTTGGAGCCTCATTATCCTCTTATCAGGGCGCTTTTGCGTCATAGTCCCAAATCTTCTCTCCTAGGGTCCTCCTCTTCCAAAATATGGGCCTCATCTGGCTGGTCTCAGTGGCCTTCTCTCATTCTTGCGGAGACCTTCTTACCCATATTGGGGCTCCCTCTTGCGTCAGGAGAAATATATCCTATAATTCCTTATTTTCTATTGTAGGGGCCTCCTCTTCCATCTTGGGGGCCTCATTTTCCAAATTAAAAATATCCTGCTACCCATCGGAAGCCTTCTTGTTTAACCTGGGTGGTTTCTTGCCCGTTTCGGTGGCATCCTCTTCGTCTTGGGAGCCTCGTCCCAATCTCTGTCCTACGTATCTTATAGGGACCTGATTAGATTTCCCGGGGGCCTCGTTGCCAGTCTTGGGGCCTCCTTGAGAGCATGATCTTCTGTCTCGTCGGCCTCCTTGCTCACCTATTTGCGATGCATTCCCGGATAGGGGCCTCCTCAAATTTCAGGGGGGGGGGCGACGCCCCCCAGTCTCACGGCAGGGGGCGACTGCCACCTCTGTCCCCTCGGTGGCGACGCCCCTGCGTGTGTGTATGTCTGAGTGTAAGCACTACAAAAATTCCCGATTAGGGGACAAAAAATATATTTAAAAGGGCTTCTCTGAACCAAGCCCATCCACTACCAACAAAACGAAAAACTTCTTGAATTTAGATGACTTGATTTTCAGATCCTGGGAAATTTTTCGAAACTTCTTCCATCAAGGTCGCATGACTCTACATCCTTGCAGAGTACTCAGTGACGCACTCGACATTACTACCAACAGACCAAGAGAACACATCACAAATCAATATGCAGACATGCACGTAGTGACGGGATGGGAGCGGCCATTCCTCCCCTGACAATTCAGACATACATATTTTATTTTACCATTACTAAATGTGTCCAATGTTATGTTTCTGCTTTATTCACTTGCAACTCGCATCAATGCTGTTTGTTGCGGATTCACCTCACTATATTCATTGACATATTTCAGTAAAGGCACCGTATACAAACTATCCCGTCTGCACATCTTCGTTGCAAGTTGCAATGTCACGTGCTACCATTATTGTCTTTCACCTTCGGCAAAAAGGGGACCAAATCGATGTTAATCGAATTAAATTACTACAGTCCAACATATCTGGTAAGAGTGCATCGATGGAAGGTAGATATTATGGCGAGCATGAATTTATTGGTAAAAGTTAGGTCAAGTTAGGTTAGATGAAGTTAGGTTAGGTTATGTTATGCTAGATTACGCTAGGTTATATTTCGTTTGGTAGGATTACATAGGGCTAGATTACGTTAAGCTACATACGTAATAGGTCGAAACAAGCATAGCCTGACCTAATTTAAGAACCAATAACTTGATGCTCGACATCAGACCAACCATTTATGGTTGCACTGTTGCCACTAAGGTTAGGATTGTAGGAAGATGGGAATTACATTAGGTCAACGTTAATTTGGTACCTTTGTTGTTTTCGTCTGAAGCGGAAAACAAAATACCACCCTTATGCTAGTCTAATTTAATTCATGCCCTCCTACACGACCCAAGTCTTCTCAAGGACGGCATTGGTAATGTCCTGTTCCAGTGGCTGTAAGACTACCAGTGTGCTACTGGTGCCTTGGCTGAGGTGATGTAGGTACGAAGCCAGACGGACCTTTACCGACATTGTCTTCCATTCCTTTATTACTGCATTCCAGCTTTGTTTCTTGGTTATTTTAGGACATATTTTCAGAAGGAAGCTGGACATATTGACTATTGTGGGTAATCAGAAGCCTTTGCTGGCTTTCATTTGTACTTGTGAGCAGTCAGGCACCTACACACCGGTGTAAAATGTCACCCCTGCAGCCACCTATCCTTAGCGACACGGAGATTCGGTTTCAGTTGGCTTCCCAGGAAACTGAATTGTCGTTCAGTTGTTGTTGCATGTAGTTAATTTATGAACCGATTTCGATCGGATTAGTCGGTTAGATCAATGCCCCCAATTAACAGCCAAATTCAACTTTGTATATTGATGTATAACAAGGCATCCTACGCACAAGGGAGGATCTACCCTATGTCGAGTCTGTTGCCCTTTTGTTGATCCTTGTCCTGTGTACGTGTATGTGTTATTTGCGGTGTTCGCTGCATACCTGCCTGAGTAACGCTTGCCCTGTGTTAAAGGTGTGTCCTGTGTTGAGTGTGTGCCTGTGTTGAGTGTGTGCCCTGTGTTGAGTGTGTGTCCTGTGTTGAGTGTGTGCTTGTGTTGATTGTGTGCCCTGTGTTGAGTGTGTGTCCTGTGTTGAGTGTGTGCCCCGTGTTGAGGGTGTGTTCTGTGTTGAGTGTGTGCCTGTGTTGAGGGTGTGTCCTGTGTTGAGTGTGTGCCTGTGGTGTGTGTCCTGTGTTGAGTGTGTGCCCTGTATTGAGTGTGTGCCCCATGTTGAGTGTGCCCTGTGTTGAGTGTGTGTCATGTGTTGAGTGTGTGCTCTGTGTTGAGTGTGTGCCTGTGTTGAGCGTGTGCCCTGTGTTGAGTGTGTGCCATGTGCTGAGGGTGTGCCTGTGTTGAGTGTGTGCCTGTGTTGAGTGTGTGTCCTGTGTTGAGTGTGTGCCTGTGTTGAGTGTGTGCCTGTGTTGAGTGTGTGCCTGTGTTGAGTGTGTGCCTGTGTTGATTGTGTGCCCTGTGTTGAGTGTGTGTCCTGTGTTGAGTGTGTGCCCCGTGTTGAGGGTGTGTTCTGTGTTGAGTGTGTGCCTGTGTTGAGGGTGTGTCCTGTGTTGAGTGTGTGCCTGTGGTGTGTGTCCTGTGTTGAGTGTGTGCCTTGTATTGAGTGTGTGCCCCGTGTTGAGTGTGCCATGTGTTGAGTGTGTGTCATGTGTTGAGTGTGTGCCCTGTGTTGAGTGTGTGCCTGTGTTGAGTGTGTGCCCTGTGTTGAGTGTGTGCCATGTGCTGAGGGAGTGCCTGTGTTGAGTGTGTGCCTGTGTTGAGGGTGTGTCCTGTGTTGAGTGTGTGTCCTGTGTTGGGTGTGTGCCTATGTTGAGGGTGTTTCCTGTGTTGAGGGTGTGTCCTGTGTTGAGTGTGTGCCCTCTGTTGAGTGTGTGCCTGTGTTGAGTGTGTGTCCTGTATCGAATGTGTATCAGGCGTTGAGTGTGTGCCATGTGTTGAGGGTGTGCCTGTGTTGAGTGTGTGCCTGTGTTGAGTGTGTGCCTGTGTTGAGTGTGTGCCTGTGTTGAGGGTGTGCCCTGTGTTGAGTGTGTGCCCTGTGTTGAGTGTGTGCCACGTGTTGATTGTGCCATGTGTTGAGGGTGTGTCCTGTGTTGGGTGTGTGCCTGTATTGAGTGTGTGTCCTGTGTTGAGTGTGTGCTTGTGTTGAGTGTGTTCCCCGTGCTAAGTATTCCCTGTGTTGAGTGTGTGCTCTGTATTGAGTATGTCATGTGTTGAGTGTGTGCCCCGTGCCAAGTGTGCCCTGTGTTGGGTGTGTGCCCCCTGTTGAGTGTGTGCCTGTGTTGAGGGTGTGTCCTGTGTTGATTGTGTGCCTGTGTTGAGTGTTCAGTTGGCGCCGCGCTCAGTTGGACTGAGCGCGGCGCCGCGAGCAGACGCGTCTCGGTCGCTCGTCCAGCCTTTCCCTCGCCCTCTTTGGTGCCTTTGTATATAGGGTGTGTGAAACTCAGAGAGTGTGTGAAATCAGAGAGAGTGAGTGAGAAGTGAAGCAGGAAAAGTGTAGTGTACCAGAACAAAAAGAAGAAGAAGTGAGATATCGGCGGAGTGGCTGAACTACTTAGGGAAAATTCTTCTGGCTATTCCTGATGGAAATTGTGCAGTGATCGGACAGTGATTGTACAGTGATTGTATTTTCTTAACTGCGTGGGTGGAGAAGTGACAGCGCCTTTCTCTATATTGACTTTCCTTGCTTAAATCATCAGCTACTGCCCGTGGTTAGTCTTCTTTCCGACACTGCAGCGGAGAAGGCTGACGGACTGACGCCTTGGTGCCGCTCGGAATTCCTGTGCCTCCAGCAATAGTATTCTTCATCGTCTATCTACAGCTCTACCAGTTTTCATCATGCACACGGACATCATCAGGCTGCTGCTATCCATCGCCCTCGTTCAAATCTTAACCGCCTTCACGTCCCCCGGTCACCCGGGCTCGCCACGGGCACGCAGCCGTCCCGTCCGTGACGTCATCACCGCCGCCGCGGCCGCCGCCTCCGGCAGTCACCAGCTGGCCCACCCCTTGGCCAACCGGACGGAGGGGTGCGTCACCGTTATCGCAACGCCCAAGACAACACGCCGGGGCAGGCGCGGCGCCAGGGGCGGCAGAAGGCGCGGATCGCGGGGCGGAACAAGCCATGTGACCGCTCAACAGCACATAGGACAGCTCCACCTGGGACTCATCAATGCACAATTCATAAAACCCAAGCTACTCGAACTACACAACGACCTTCATACTTACTCTCTAGACCTAGCTGTGGTGACTGAGACCTGGCTGCGCCCAAGCACCCCCACGCGTCTCATTAACTTCCCCGGTTACCAAGTGAAACGCGCGGACCGGCCCGACTCTAGTGGTTACGGTGGGGTGGCGATTATCGCCAAGTCAGCTCTAACTATTACCGTCTTGAAAATTTCTACGCCTCCGAACTCTAGCTCCAAACTAGAATCACTCTGGGCCAAAGTCCAAGTGAAGAGCGGAAAGTATTTCATTCTAGCGGCAATCTATCGGCCACCTCGCAACACTCTTCCTGCTTTAAATGATGACTTCACTGAGCTCGAAAGACAGGTACAATTGGCGACACTGAACTTTACCGGCACTTTCTACCTCGCAGGTGATCTAAACTGTAACCTTCTCGACACGGCAAATAGCCCCAGCAAAACACACCTGCTTGAATTCATCAGCAACTATTCACTTAGTATGACAGTGCAGCGCCCTACATTCGCCACAGGCTCTCTATTGGATGTCATCCTAACAAACTCGCCCATTTCCGTCGGCAGAACCAGAGTGAGTTTCTGCCACTACAGCCCACATAAATTTATCATATGTTCCATTAAAGTAAACAGGCCTGCCTCAGCTAACACCGTAATAAAGTCACGTTCTTACGGACGAGTAGATACCTCGGAACTGACTATTGACCTTGGTGAGATCGACTGGGTACAGGTCACTGGGCGCATCTCAGTAACGGACAAATGGGACACCCTGCTGAAATTGCTGACACCTATTCTCGACGAGCACCTGCCCCTCAGAAACATCAAACTTAGGAACCCAACAGCACCATATGTCAGCGAAGCTACCAAACAGCTCATGCACCGGCGAAATGTAGCTCTCCATTTGCAAGATAGAAGCACGTACAAAATACTTAACAGACAAGTTCGCTCAGCTATTAGAGCTGACTGTAGGAACGACATTAGCAGAAAGATATCACAGAAAGGCCCATCAGCTGCGTGGCGTGCTATTAAGCCCATTATCGACACCAAAAAAGGCTCTCATAGAGTTCAACCCCAGGTCCTACCTGAGCATCTAAATCAATACTTTGTTAGTGTCGGACCTAAGGTATCAGCAGAGGTCAAGCGCCAGGCAAACATGTCTGAACACACACCTCCCAGTTGCCGGCTATCGCGCGTCTCTACCAGCTCCTATAAAGTATCACCCGTATCCCTCGAACAGCTAACCAAAATTGTCATGGATATGAGGAGCACAAGTGCTTGCGGACCCGACGGGATCTGTATTAAGGTCATCAAATTTCTGTTCTTTTTTTATCGGAGAAGTGCTGCTCGACATTATAAACACATGCCTGACTACAGCTGATATCCCCTCCACTTGGAAACAGTCAATAGTAACTCCCATTCACAAATCAGGAGATCCTTCGGATCCCTCTAATTTTAGGCCCATCTCATTGGTTCCGGTTATCGCCAAAATCACAGAGAGGATAGTGCAGAAGCAACTCTATCACTACCCGAACGCAAACCACCTACTGGCCCAAACTCAGCACGGCTTCAGACCACGTCACTCTACGGAAACCGCTCTGATTTCAGTCTCGGACAAAATACTAGCAGCAATGGACCGTTCGGAAATAGCTCTCCTTTGCATTCTGGACCTCAGTAAATGCTTCGACGTAATAGATCACACCAAACTGCTCACTAAACTAGAACTCCATGGAATTGATACTGACTGGTTTAAGGCTTATCTGGGAGGTCACACGCAGGCTGTTAGCATCTCAGATCAACGCGGAAACAGGCATCTCTCCTCCTTTCTTCCTAACAACATAGGTGTTTTTCAAGGCTCATCACTAGGTCCACTCCTCTATTGCATCTTTTCGAACGACCTCAGTTTGCACGTCCCGGTAGCACACGTCACTCAGTTCGCAGACGACACCCAGGTCCTCATCTCCGGTCGCAAATCTGATCTCCCAAATCTGATAAATCAGATGGAGACATGTCTGAACCAACTATACGACTACTTCCTGGATAACGGTTTGAAGGTAAACCCGACCAAAACTCAGCTTCTCACGTTCGGATCGCGTCAAAATCTTCGCAATATTACCCCGATACGAGTGTGCTTTAGGGAGGCTGTGATATATGAAAGTCATTCGGGTAGGAACCTTGGGGTGACATTTGATCGCCCACATGTCGTGGGATTCCCATGTAGCTGTCGTGGTCCGCAAGTGCACTAGATTCCTTATGGCCCTGAACCATCTGCGTCACCATCTGCCAACCAGTACCCTCTTCACTATAGTCAATAGCCTAGTTATATCCAATATCCGCTACTGCATATCTGTTTATGGGAACGGGTCGGCAGCAAACATCCACAGACTAGACAAAATCATTAACTTCGCCACTAGAGTCGTGTCAGGTCTACGGAAATTTGATCATATTTATGATTCCCGTAACGAGTTGGGTCTTCTCACCGCAGCTGATCTGCATCTATTTCACAGCCTTACTTTGCTCCACAAGATCATTCTGACGGGTGAGCCAACGCACATTGCCGGTCAAATATCTGCAAACTCTACCCTGCGAAACCGTCATACGCGTGCAAACGACCACCTGCATCTACCAGCCATACACAGAGAGGCGGGCCGCAGGAGATTTATCTACTCGTCTGTCTTCCACTACAACAAACTCCCTACTGAAACAAAAACATTGAAGCTGTCTAACTTCAAGAAGCGTGTACGAGCTCATCTCCACGAGCAACACTAGTCACACAAAACACTTACAAAATAGATTTGTGTACACCATGCACTCACATTTAGGCCATCGCTTTCATATCACTTCCATAAACTACTCGTTTACAGCTCGTGTTGCAAGCACGGTGTGTGTAGTGCAGAGTGATATGGGTATTGTATTATGTTGGTGTATGAATGTTTGTTGCGCATGTGTTCCCACTATTGACCACAAATCTATCCTTTCTTTGTAAATATCTGAGTTATACCCAGACTGTCCATAATAGCAACTATACGTGGTGGGCATGTATTGTGAAATAAATAAATAAATAAAGTGTGTGCCCCGTGGTGAGTGTGCCCTGTGTTGAGTGTGTGTCATGTGTTGAATGTGTGTCCTCTGTTGAGTGTGTACCTGTGTTGAGGGTGTGTCCTGTGTTGAGTGTGTGCCCCGTGTTGAGGGTGTGTTCTGTGTTGAGTGTGTGCCTGTGTTGAGGGTGTGTCCTGTGTTGAGTGTGTGCCTGTGGTGTGTCCTGTGTTGAGTTTGTGCCCTGTATTGAGTGTGTGCCCCGTGTTGAGTGTGCCCTGTGTTGAGTGTGTGTCATGTGTTGAGTGTGTGCCCTGTGTTGAGTGTGTGTCTGTGTTGAGTGTGTGCCCTGTGTTGAGTGTGTGCCATGTGCTGAGGGTGTGCCTGTGTTGCGGGTGTGTCCCGTGTTGAGTGTGTGTCCTGTGTTGAGTGTGTGTCCTGTGTTGAGTGTGTGCCTATGTTGAGGGTGTGTCCTGTGTTGAGTGTGTGCCCTGTGTTGAGTGTGTGCCTGTGTTGAGTGTGTGCCTGTGTCCTGTGTCGAATGTGTGCCACGTGTTGAGTTTGTGATGTGTTGAGGGTGTGCCTGTGTTGAGTGTGTGCCTGTGTTGAGTGTGTGCCCTGTGTTGAGTGTGTGCCTGTGTTGAGTGTGTGCCTGTGTTGAGTGTGTGCCCTGTATTGAGTGTGTGCCACGTGCTGAGTGTGCCATGTGTTGAGGGTGTGTCCTGTGTTGGATGTGTGCCTGTATTGAGTGTGTGTCCTGTGTTGAGTGTGTGCTTGTGTTGAGTGTGTGACCCGTGCTAAGTATTCCCTGTGTTGAGTGTGTGCTCTGTGTTGAGTATGTCATGTGTTGAGTGTGTGCCTGTGTTGAGTGTGTGCCCCGTGCCAAGTGTGCCCTGTGTTGGGTGTGTGCCCTGTGTTGGGTGTGTGCCCTCTGTTGAGTGTGTGCCTGTGTTGAGGGTGTGTCCTGTGTTGAGTGTGTGGCCCGTGGTGAGTGTGCCCTGTGTTGAGTGTGCGTCATGTGTTGAGTGTGTGTCATGTGTTGAGTGTGTGTCCTCTGTTGAGTGTGTACCTGTGTTGAGGGTGTGTCCTGTGTTGAGTGTGTCCTGTGTTGAGTGTGTGACCCGTGTTGAGTGTGCCCCCCTCCCGTATCGAGGGTGTGTGCGATGTCTGTTACCCAACAGCTGATCACTTAGACTGCTCCACAGTCGCGCCGTGCTGGAGACATACAAGTCGGAGAACTATGACCTGCTCGGGTCACCCAGACCGCCGCTGGTCCTGTGCGTCGCCATTGTCTACACCATGCTGTACGGCTGCCTCTTTAAGGGCATCAAGTCGTCAGGTTCGTGTGAAGAAAAATCTTAATGCACCGCGAGCGGCCTTTCGTGTGGATCAGGGGCCTGGACAGATATTTACTAATGCATGGCTATGGACCAAACGTAGCCTTAAACGATAAGTTTTCCGTCAGTGACCACTGTTTAGTTCGGCATGCATTGGCATAGCTTCCCATATGCGAGTCACTGGATGGGGAGGTAGCATTTTAGCCCCTAGTGACTTCAGAACCAATTCACCGATCGAAATGAAGCCAAGTGCAATGGGTAGCCCGGAAAACTTTTTCAGGAAAATGTAGTGTTATTAACGTCGAGATAACCAACCACACATATGAGATCACGTAAGGATTGGAAAACTTCTGGAGCATGTGATCAGCTGTATACCTCCCCACACACGTTCTATTCATAGTTGTGCAAGATATGTGAACAATATTCGTATATAGCTATATAAACGTTCCATCCAGCTCTTGAAAACAGCATGCAAACCTGCATGATGGCTATGATACGCGATGTGTACTGCATCATATGCACTACGCTCTATACGCTATATATACTACGTTATATGCCACAGGATATACGCTTCGCTACATTGTAATGTCTTTCACTTGGTTAGTACCCATGCGTAATGGTCCAGAAGCCCTCCAGCAGGTCCAGGAGTACTTTCGGGTGCTGAATTCAAATTCATTGTATATCTATACTCTGAAAAGGCGAAACTACAAATGGTCTGTCAAATTTAGAAAATGTTTAACCTGGACTTGGCCCAGAGTACCCAATGAGGCCAAGAACGATGCGTGCTCACGCTCTCGGTCCTTGACAAGTGTACGTTCAGCAAACGGATAGCTTGTCATCGTAAGTACACCCAAACGGAAGCGATCCGTTCTCTGTTCCGCCGGCGGTCGGATGTCTCCCGGCGCTCCACTCGTGCGACGGTGGCTGGGGCACTGGAGCCACCGCCTTTCCGCCTCAGCATGTCACGTAGAACCTTCTCCTTCCGGGCAGCCTCGGCCTGGAACCTACTGCCGCCGGCCACCTCCGCTTCTCGGACACGGGGCGAGTTCGTCGCGATGCTGAACAACGTCTGATAAATTGACTTCACGTGTTCGGTTTTCCCCTGTATACTGTTGTCTTGCCGCTTTCATTTTTGCTCATGTTTGTGAAATGTATCTGACTGCATTCTGACACAAACCAAATATTAATCCATTTTATGGAATCGGTTTGTTAAATCTCGCAAATACTTGTAATATATCTCAAACACCTACGAAGCATGATAAAATAATCCATGCAATGCATACGCATACCTGATCTGGCAAGACCTTCAATCAGGTCATGGGTTGTTAAATTGGTCCAGCACAAGTGAAGACATGATAACCTAGATGAGTTTCTACTCTTGTGCGTCTCATTCTAGTTCTACTTCAGTTTCTACTCATTCAGTCTTACCATTCATCAAGCGTGTTATTAGTGACGAAATGTGAGCATCCATGAAATAATATTGCGTTTACCAAAATTATCTAAGGTGACATTGAAATTTTGTTTTCACAAAACGTAGTTCAGTACCTTCAAGGTATTTTATTCGACGCTAAAGCTCGCTAGCGACAATGACTCCAGCGTTCTTGAACAATAAAATGCCAAGTGAGAATCCCCACCCCCGTGGGTTAATGCGGAAATATTCTGGCAAGCACTGAAGTCATGTTCCTGGCAGTGTTTGACCACTCGCTTCATTCCGAACCCATAAAACTAATATAAGATTAGCAATTTTTCGGAGTTATGAGGAAGTTACCAAAGTTACTATCACCTAGCATGTACAACACGGGAAGCAAATGGTGTTGTTGTATATGAGGATAATCTACTTGAAGAGCATATGAAAGTTTTGCGTAGCCGCCTTAAAATTATGCCAAGTTCTGCGTAAGACACCTTTCGCTTCGGTTGTATTACACGACGTACATTGCGCAAATCACGAATGCATCGGGACAATATATATATTACGATACCATTATATTATGATAGCATTTATATGGTATGAAGTTATACATTATGGCATTATTATTTACCAATGCATTAGAGGCGGAAGTATATAAATATCAACAGATTAGGCCAGTAGGGAAGCCAGGATTTTGTTAAGGGGCTCGACTAAAAAAAAGTCATGAAACAAAGATCGCTTTCGGCGAGTTTTCCACGCAGGAAATGTCTTGTTTTGCGTGGGTAAAATCTCAAAATGTATGGTTTGATCTAGTGTATTTTGCATTTCTAAGGGGGCGGCACGCCGCCCCCTTAGCTGTGCCTCTTGATCAGGTAGTTAGGTGAAGTTTTTTTTAGGTGAAGGTGAATGAAGCGGTTGTTTTACAGGCAGGGTGGTGTGGATCACAGCTCTGATGCCCTACGTCATCATCATCATCCTGCTGTTTCGTGGTGTCGTACTGCCCGGCGCTGCCGAAGGAATCAAGCTCTACCTCAACCCCGACCTCAGTCGGCTGGCCAACATGCAGGTTTGTCGGCGTAAAGACTGGCCCATGCCAGTGCGGCGCGTTACATGGGAGCAGAGCTTTTCAACGGTTAGGCGCCAGCGGGGACGAGTGGACTTAGCCAGTGGCGTACCTAGGATTTGCGCTGTTGGGGGGGGGGGGGGGGAGGAGGGCAAACAGATTTGGACGGGCCCCACCAACCCCATTAAAAAAGTCCCAGGATTTCAACCGCAATAGTTTTTTGGCAAAGGGGCCGTTTTTAAAATAAAATAACTGGTGACCAATTTAATTGTTCTGTGGAGGGGGCTCAATCTATCACCGTCGTTTCTGAGTCACCGGATCTCAACCCTAACTCCCCCATCCTGTTCGAATGTTTTTATTTTAGTATCCCTTGAAGTCACCTCACAATGCTGAAATTACACCGGTACAAATCAATACAAAATGTAAAATTTTTCATTTTAGGCATTCCAATTAACGCCCGGTCGCTAAAACGCCAACGTTCGAGCACGTGTACACCCGCCTTGTTCATTTGACGCATTCTCCACACTTCGTGCGATTCTCCGGTTTCTGCTAGGCCTCCTACGTTTTGCTAATTGCTGCCACATGATAGTCTTGTGCTATATGTGACGTGTGGGATGCTTCGTATGACGTTTCGTTGGGAAAATTCCATTAATTCAATTCGATGATTAGTTCTCTTCTCCCCACATTCCCGGTGGTTAGGTAATCCAGATAGCCGCTGAGCTTTGATGCGCTCTTTGGTTAACTACGCTCCCAGATTAGCTATTGAACCGATTGAACTAGGTGTTCTTTCTTGGACACGTTGCGTTTTTCTTCGTCTACGGATGTGTTGTAGGGCTCCAACAAATGTCTGAATGGGACCCAGCACATTTTTTATATCTGGGCTCCTTTTTAGAGACGTGTTGTTTGTTTTTGCACGGACGGTAATTTTGAGATACCGGCGCGTTTTCGAAGACACGGATGTGTTTATTTAGTGCCCGATGTTTTTGTTCCTTTTCAGGACCATGTCACTTTTTGAGGGTCCAGCCGGTTTATGAGGCCCCATGCGGTCTCATGACCCCGGTGTGCCTTGAGGGCCTCCGTTATGTTCTTTTAGAGCTCCCGGTGCGTTTGTTTAGAGCTGTAACGCCTGTTTTAAGGCTTTGCCGCTTTTTGCGAGGGTCGCTACGCTTTGGAGGGTCCGGTGCATTTTGAGCCTCCTGTTGTGCTTTTAGGATCCTGTGGTGTTTATTTGGAGCTCCCGACGCGCATTTGTGGGACCCCAGTACAATTTTGTGTCTCCGGTATAATTTCTCTGGATCCCGGTGCGACTTTTCGGGCCCAAATGCGTGATTTCAGGGGGGGGGGGCGACGTCAATATTCTAGGTTCGACACAATTGTTGGAAACTTCGTCTGATTTTTTAATCCGAGTCCCGGCCCGATTTTTCGGGCCCGGCGCCATATGTTTGCATCCCGTCACGATTTTTCGAACTCCGATGCGTTTGTTCGGGGCCGTACGCAATTTTTTAAGACATCTGATGGTATATTTGGAGTTCCGGAGAGATTTGCCTAGCTCGGACATTAATTTTTCGCTGTCTCTCCTTGTTTTTAAGGGCTCCGGCTTGATTTTTGTCGCGTCCCGATGCGATTTTTGAGGCCACGCTGTACTTCTTTGGGGCCATCGACGCCAATTTTTGGGAGCTCCGAAGGGAATTATTGATAATCCGACCAGAATTTTTGGGGACTATCGACGGGAATTTTGGGTCCCGAGTGCGATATTTGGGGGGCACGGCACGAGTTCGCTGGGCGTGTCGTACTTAGCTGGCCCCAGCGCGAATTCTGCTGGCTCCGTCGCAAATGTTCGGGCCCGGCGCAAGCTTATTGGTGGTGAATATATTTAGAGCCCCCTACGCGAATTCTGGGGGCCCTGACGCAAATTTATGCGGCCCCAGAGCGATTTTTGGGCATTTGCCTCTTTGATACGCCAATGCGGCTGTTCAACGAGTTTTTCGTTCAGCCGATGGCACCGTTCAGAGTAGAAATGCCCTTCGGAGAATTTTTTTTCGGGACCTTTCAGAATTTTACGCTGTTCGGGTCGATTCGATGGAGTCCCTTTGTGGCTTTTTGCTGTCAAGTTCTATGTTTTGTAGGCCCCTATGCGAATTTGTAGGGCCCTGGTACGATTCTTCGGGTTCACAGTGCATTTGTTCGGTAACCCAACACGCCACTTTTCCGGGGTCCGACGAGTTTTTTTTTGAGGAGGTGGTCTTTCACGCAATGTTGGTGGCCGCAGAGTGGCATTCCGAGTAGGCACTGATTTTGGGAAGCCAGCTGCGGCTTATGGGGCTCCGGTGCGACTTTTTGTCCCCCCAGTGTGATTTTCAAGGGAAGTGGCGTGACTTTTTTTTAGTTCAGGATATATTTTTGGGGCCCCGTCGTCATTTGTTGTGATCCCTAGCATGAGTTTTAGTGGTCTGGACACGTTCTTAGGGGATCCAACAAGTTTTAGGGGCATTTAGAGCGACTTATGGGACCCAAGATTGATTTTTCATGTCTGGACTATTCTCCTGCCTTCATTATTTTGGTAGTTCCGATAAGACTTCCGGTGCCCCGGTACGACCTGTCGAGCCCCTAGCGTGATTTCAGGGGCCCGGGTGCGACTTTTTGGTAACCCAGACTCAGCGTGATTTGCAGAGGCCCCATCCAAACCTATCTGGGTCCCCGTCGTGATTTGCAAGAACCCCGGCTCGACTTTTTTAGACCCCCAGCGTGATTTTCAGGGACCCCAGTCCGACTTTTTGGGAGCCAAATCGCGATTTACAGAGGCCCCTGCTTTGAGCCTTTTGATTTTCAGGGTCCCAGCCAGTTTGTTGGGCCCCGTCGTGAAACGCGATTTTCAGGGGCCCAAGTGCGAACTTCTCAGGCACCCAGTGTGATTTTCAGGGGCCCGATCCAACATTGGGGGCCCAGCGCGATGCTAAGGGACCCCGACATAACCTTTTGGGCCTCAGTGTAATTTGCAAGGCCCCGACCCGTCTTTTCGGACCAAGCGTCATTTTCAGGGTCCACAGCGAGACCTCTTGGGCCCCAGCGTAATTTCCAGGGGCCCCGGCCCGAGCCTTTCAGGTTCCAGCTTGATCTTTTCGGGCCCCATCGCGACTATTCGGTTGGCCCGTACGAATGTTTTGGGGCCCTAGCTGTATTTTCTGGGGCCCGGTCCCAATTTTGGAGCCTCCAGCACCATTTTTAGTGGCCCCGGAACGATTTTGTGGCCCACAATGTGGTTTTCAGGGGCCTTGTTGCCATTTTTGGGCCCACAGAGTAATTTTCAAGGGCCCCGGCGCGACTTCTGGGCTCCAATGTGATTTTGAGGGTCCCCGGTGTGATTTTTGGGAGTCACAGCTGGATATTTTGGGAGCCTGGCGCAATTTTTCAGAATCACGGTGAGATTCTTGAGGGGTCCACAACCTCTCAGGGGGGCAACTGCCCCCAGTGCCCCTCATCCCCTTCGGTACGCCACTTGCCTTATCACACGCAACTCTAGTTAATGCGTCGCGTGTGCAGAGCTCAGTCGACGTACATAACAAGAAGTGTTCAGAACAGCGAGCTGCTGAATACTCATCCATTTCTGGGGAAAACTAAGATTCTTCTGGGACAACTCCTCTAAACCCCTCAACATATCGCTTTAACATTTCACTTACCTTTCCATACTTCATGAGTGCACCTTGATTATATAAATGGAGGTTCGATTTGAGAGAATCACGGAGCAGGTCACGGGTCGGTCAATTTCGGACGACAACCTGATTACGATGTGGATTTCAGACATACACTGGTACATATGAGCAAGCCGCACAAGAGACATTCAAAAGTTATAGATGAGTGCATTGATAAATAGCAAAAACAGAGCACAAGGAAGAAGTCAAGTCGGGTAACTAGATCAAAGATATTTAAGTTACAGCCACACCTCGGTGCTTAATATTGTAATTAATGGACACTTTTAACATGTCCAAGTACATGCAATGACACATTATATATTATAATAGTGCTTCATGTTTTAAGTCAGTATCAGCTCCGCGTTACGCGTAAAGCGCGAACATTATCCGCCGGCCGTCTGGCGGCGAAAGAAGCGCCGCCAATCGGCCGGCGGGGTAAACTATAGGCAGAGCGGCCCGACATTGTCATAAATTCAACAATACCAAGAAACCATGCAATAAATGTTTTTAAAAAGTCGCAGCACTGCGTTGTAAAGCATAAATTCAGCGAACGTTAAGTTTAGTTGCGGTCACTTTGTTCAAAAATTAGCTTCGGGATTTGGACCCAAAAAATAATGCCGTCATTGATCAATCCATGAATTTGTAATTGCTTGCCGCAATATCAAGAAACCGGGCCACGAATCTCAAAAAGTCGCAGCACTGCGCTATAATGTCATGAATTCGGTGAATGTTAAGCTTAGTTGCGATCATCTTGTTGCAAAAATTCGCTTCCGGATTTGGACCCACAAAATAATGCCGTCATTGATCCATCCGCGAATTTGTAATTGTTTGTCGCGATATCAAGCAAACGGGCTACGAATCTAAAAAAGTCGCAGCACTGCCTTATAATATCATGAATTCGGCGAACCTAACCCAGCTTAGTGCGGTTAGGTTGTTGAAAATTTCGGTTCGGGATTTGGACCCCAAAAACGATGCCGTTGATGCCATTGATGCGAATGGCAACATCAGTAGATTGACGACGTGCTACTTTCAACCCCAAAATCCCGACACCAATTTTCGCGCAAGGACAACCGGAATACGATACATGTAAAGAAAAACATCTGAAGTTGACTACCCCAGTAAGGCACTTTTACACAAACGCATCAATTTGATCTTATGATCGATAACTAGCGACCCTGGCGGCGGTCCTAGTCGTGGGTTCCGCATCCACGAATTTATAATTGTTTGCCACAATATAACATAAACGGGAGAGGAATTTTAAAACGTCGCAGCACTGTGCGTGAATTCACAAATTGTTAATTGCTTGACGCATTATCAACACAACAGACGATGAATGTCGACTAATCGAAGAACTACGCTGTAATGTAACTTTGTCGTTGGGGACCATTAACATCCAGGGTATGGTTCCGCGCCCCGCCATATTATGATTGGCGGTGCGGTCGGGGACGGGCCGCGGGCCGCGTGCGTGGCCGCCGTGCTGGCGGCCCGCCGTCTGTGGTGGAAAATAGTTCCAGAAGACAATGCGCAAGTAACAATATGCACAATATATCACTGTAAGTGGCAATGAAATTGACGTCTGAAGACAAGCTAACTTTCATAAATGCACTACGCATCATATTTTATGGAGACAGAGACCCATAAATTGTAACTATATTCTTCGCGCGCACACTAGTGAGCATTCGGGCGTGCTTGTCGCGGGCGCATATTTCAGAGTTCTTGAATGGCATCAGGAACCTACCTGTTTTATTTCTTTACTGGAGATCCCCCTGATTTCCGCATTAACATTGCGTCTGACGCCTAACGGGTCATTGAGATGTGGCCTGAAAATTTGGAAGTGAACATATTTCAAGCGCTGTAGAGGCTAAAATACGGACTATGACGAAGTAAAACTGGCAAAGCTAGGGTTTACCAAACACGATGGTAATTTTGCAAGCAGATTTCGTTTCTGATGTCAGTTGGGTCACCAACCTTAGTTGTAAATTTTACATTTGTTTATAACGTTTTCGAAATCAAAGTGAAAGGAACATTTGTTTTTTTCCTTGAGCATGTGCGAGCAAGGGGAGGTATCTTGTTCTGCGTTGGTGTCACTCATTAACGTTTCGTGAACGCAATAAGTTCACAATCCTTGACCTATTTCCTGGTACCTATTTGACCTTGACCTGATCAGTGACTTCGACATATGTTTACACCTCGTGGTGTGAGGCTCAGTCCTCAGTGTACGTGTCACCGATATTGAACCACAAAATCACAAGTGTTTTCACGACCCGAGTCTGAAAAACCATGGTAATGACCAGGTGGCTGACTGTGCATCAATGGCGTTGACTTGTTTGGTATAACCTGACAGGTGAACCAAAAGAGATAGACGAATATGCTGAAGTTAAATATGAACATTTACGAACAGTGCTACGTCACATCTTTTACCATACTTCTTTACCTAGTACAGAAAATAAGTTAATGGAAGGGGTCAAATCGACCTCCCGCGCTGCGACGGGTAAGATATTTTGCCACGCTGTGTAGATTAAGAAGAATGTATTACTCCTGAGCTTGTGTTGGGATTAAACGATATATCTCGGGATGAAGTGTACAAACGTGCGCCTTAGTATCTTACAAGAATGGCGTGTGACACGTTGAACTTGAACCCATAGGAAATGTGCCAGGTGAGGTCAAATGAATGACCGCCAAGTTAAACAAAATATCTTCAACATACCTCACATATTCTGATATTCACTTTCCCATGGTAAAAATGAACGATGAAGTGGAATTCATCCAAAATTACTTTCGAAAGCACTAAAACCAAAAAGGTAATCCAAGATCATCCAAGGTAAGCTCAGGTTGACCTTCAAAAGGTGGATGACCTGTGGCAACGTGTCCGTCTAGTTACAAAATGTTCAAAAACACCAACATTTTCCTGTCATTGCCGCACGAAGCAAGCGCGAGAACTGCGAGTTTCTTCAAAACGGGGGAGAGGTGTAGAACGGTGGACATCAAAGCTCCGTGACCTGACATGATCTCGGAATTTGTCACCAAAAAGGTGTTGAAAGGATGTACCATGAAACGGACCAGAACCCGGCTAAGCTCTGACGATTCTTCTGCGCTATTTTCTAAAATCCATGTATGGCATCGCCACTCACCCACACGTCCGCGGATCAACCGCCAATGCGGAAAATGGCGTCGTTCCCCTCACTTTATGAGCTGTTCCTACAGTCATGTTGACAATAAATACAAAAATACCACATTTACATAAATAACATACGTATTTCAGTGCGGCTTCCAGCGTCAAAAATCAACTACAGAGTCTCATTACACTAGTGCACGACAACAAAAGTGTTCTACGCATCCAACGCACAGGTCCGCACTAACACACAAACTCCACAAGATAGGCCTACGCAGACACGTGGCACACTTCATTCTCAACTTCCTCAGAGACAGGACCCTTAAGGTCCGATGCAACAGTGTCACATCAAACACCACACCTCAGGAACAGGGCCTGGGATAGGGGAGCGTGGTCTCACCGAGCCTCGGTGCTCGGAGCGTGCTCTCTCTCTCTCTAGCCTGCCCTTCCCATTCGGCTACATTCGGCTGCATTCGGACAATGATGCAGGGATCAGCAAACGCTGGGTCCAACTCATGGAGTGCACTAACAAGGAATGGGATGTCCTGCAGAAGCTATCCAGATATGTAGGATGACGTTCTTCACATCTGGTGTTTATTGCGGTTTCGCCGACGTTCTAAGAGGTATGCTGCGAGGCAGGCTTGCAGCATCACACCCACGACCCTGGATGGGCATGCTGCGCTGGAATGGCCGGTGACGTTATACCTTGCCCCTATCCTTGCTGGCCTCGTTAGAATGTGGTGAAGAGTGCTGTGAAACTCCATGGGCGCTTCTAAAATATTCCACTTTAGGATTTCCAATAACCAACCAGCCAGATCAGAGGGGAGCCAGATCACGTTAATATCTACGTATGAATGTTTTGCAGTGGCCGGCACATATCACGGTTGAATACGTGCGTCTGGTGTATTGCGGCTATTGTGCGACCCGACATACTGCACCGACTAAGATTTTCTAAGGAAACATGACTCATGTAGAGCATTTCGGAGTCAGCTGACGACCGGTGTGCTGCAGGTGTGGAGCGACATTTCGGAGTCGGCTGACGACCGGTGTGCTGCAGGTGTGGAGCGACATTTCGGAGTCAGCTGACGACCGGTGTGCTGCAGGTGTGGAGCGACATTTCGGAGTCAGCTGACGACCGGTGTGCTGCAGGTGTGGAGCGACATTTCGGAGTCAGCTGACGACCGGTGTGCTGCAGGTGTGGAGTGACATTTCGGAGTCAGCTGACGACCGGTGTGCTGCAGGTGTGGAGCGACGCCGCGGTGCAGATTCTCTTCTCGGTCGGCGCCGGCTTTGGTGTCCATCTGACCTACGCCAGCTACAACGAGTTCAACAACAACTGCTACAGGTGAACACACGCCGAAAATGCACTGCAAATGACCCTACGTAACATTCGGAGCTTACCTGCACAATATTTGTCAGGGAACTAGTGCATTAACCTCCACTTGTAATGGCATTTCCAATTATGCGGTTGTTCCGTGCACAATATCATAGCGAGCTCGTGATCCGTGCACGATATCATAGCGAGCTCGTGTTCCGTGCACGATATCATAGCGAGCTCGTGTTCCGTGCACGATATCATAGCGAGCTCTTGTTCTATGCGCGAGTTCACAGCGAGCCTCTAGCTGGCAGCCTGGTACCCACACGAATTAGTGCCGTATCAGCCATATAAACAAGGAAAACATCGAAATATGTTCGTCGTTCGCGGGAATGTGTCTACTATTGAGGATATTTTATGTAAGGTGTGATTATTGTCACCATACTAGTAAACCTCCTTGAATATTGTCTACGTTTTACATCACGTAACTTTTTCACTTTGCACATTCCGAGCAACATGGAACTGTTATGAAGTGATATTAACGATTAGGCGATTAGTAGCCCAATATCGGCACCATGTATTCGGCCGGGCCTAAATATTCACTGGCGACGTCATGTAAAAGGTCAGGCCTAGTCGCTCAATAACGACGCTATGTAATCGACCACACCTTGTCAATAATTGCCGTGACATGTAATCGGTCAGACCTTGTCAGTCAATAGCGAGTTCATGTGACCGGCTAGACCTAGTCAGTCAATAGCGAGTCAATGTAATCGGGCAGGCCTAGTAAGTCAATAGCGCCGCCATGCAAACAGCAGTCCTTGTCAATCAATAGCGATTTCGTGTACTCGGCCAGGCCTAGTCAGTCAATAGCGAGTTCATGAAATTGGCCGGGCCCAGTTAGTCAGTGCTAATGGCACAAGTAATGGGCCACAAACAGTCATTCATAGTGCTTGCTTAACATTCGTCCTAACCCAACTGAATCGAAGAAATCCTAATCGTTTGGGAAAATTATCCATTGGTGATCACGGTCGGTGTTTGATGGTGTTCATTGTGCCGGCCTAGAGATCAATTAGGAAGTTTGCAATCACGGACGACAGGGGTTCAGTTGGCCAATGCTAAAGCCTGGGAAGCCCAGAGCAGCAGCAGGGCGAGTGGCGATTGACCGCGTGGCAACCGTTCAGAGGCTGTGCGCCGTTCAGAGGCCGTGCGCCGTTCAGCGGCCGTGCGCCGTTCAGAGGCCGTGCGCCGTTCAGCGGCTGTGCGCCGTTCAGAGGCCGTGCGCCGTTCAGAGGCCGTGCGCCGTTCAGAGACCGTGCATCACAGTCTCTTCGCCTGTTTCAGGGACTGTCTCATCGCCACTGTAGTCAATTCGATGACGTCGTTCCTGTCCGGATTCGTCATCTTCATCTATCTTGGCTTCATGAGCCACCAGCGCGGAGTTCCAATCAACCAAGTTGCTACTGAAGGTAACAGGGTGGCGCCACCTACTGAAGGTAACAGGGTGGCGCCACATACTGAAGGTAACAGGGTGGCGCCACATACTGAAGGTAACAGGGTGGCGCCACCTACTCGGCGCATCGGCTGGCGTTGCTCTTGTGGCCTCCTGTTGGCCTTGACACCATCAACTGTACTGTACTGTACTGTACATGTACTGTACGCTCCCGTTGGTCTTCACATTATCGATGCAGCTACTGTGGGCTCCCGTTGGCCTTCACACTGTCAACGCAGCTACTGTGAGCTCCTGTTGGCCTTCATACCGTCGATGCAGCTCCTGTGGGTTCCGTTGGCCTTCATGCCGTCAACGCAGCTCATGTGGGCTCCCGTTGCCCTTCACACTGTCAACGCAGCCCCTGTGGGCTCCTGTTGGCCTTCATACCTGCAACGCAGCTCCTGTGGCTTCATACCATCAACGCAGCTACTGTGGGCTTCCGTTGGCCTTCATACCGTCGATGCAGCTCCTGTGGGCTCCCGTTGCCCTTCACACCGTCAACGCAGCCCCTGTGGCTCCCATTGGCACTGTCAACGCAGCTCCTGTGGGCTCCGGTTTGCATGAGCCCTCGCACGAGCACGGCGTTTTCTCACCTTCTCCAGTACATGGGGAGGGGGAGTGTTGCGATCCACTCCTAGCTTTCATAAACGGAGAATGCTAACGACGTGAAACAAGATCGGCGCGTTGCACTTGACGAGATCCCGTGATTGCCATTGATTGTTTACTTTTCTGGCTACATGTTCGCTTCCCATGTTAGTATATATTTTTATCTCTCAAACATTTATAATTATCACGTTTAATCGTTACCTGTGCAAAGCTACTAACATATATGCATGGAGCATGTTCCGCATGGCATTCCTGAATATCTTGGGTTCCTGACTCTGTGATGTTTGCCACAATTCGACCACCATGGGTCAAGAATCAGACGAGGGCGAAATGTTACCTCTGCATGGGAATGATCACAATAATGGATGGAAGAAAGGATAAAAATGGACACTAAATTATATTCTAACGAACAAAATAACTCCAGAGTGACTCACAAGCCGAAAAAAGTCATCTCAGATCCAGTTGCGTCACTGACTTCGAATGATCGTACAAAGAGCAACGACATATGCAGATTAGCTGAACTTTTTATATCACCCCATCAGTCATCACACCCAACATTAGCCACTTGAGGCCAATAAGTAAAGTTAGTTACCAATAATTCGCGTTGTTGGCGAAAAATGTTCTGGCACGTTCACTCATAAAACACCACAGGTCCGTGACCAGACAGGGCATGTCAATTTTTTTCCAGAGGCCGACGCCCCCAGTTCCAAAGTTGGAATGAGAAACCACCCCTGCTTCCCGCCATCCCCCTTCGATTCCTACACCCCTGATCATATGTGATAAAATTATGCTTGCCTCTCCACTTGTCAGACAAGTGGAGACTAGAGAGTGGACAAGTGGAGACTGGAGACAACTTGACCTACCCCCGGACATCCCTAATAACATAAACCTAGGCAACTATCCACCAACGTGGCGTTCTTCATCTTGTCTTATTTTAGGCCTTAATCTGGCTGTGACAGGACTAAAACAGCCAGCGTACCAAAGCTCACGTGTCGCAATGTAACAAAGAGGGAAAACAGGATGTGCGTGAGGACCCATGACACGACTTGTGACGTTGCAGTAATGATACGACTCAAAATCTGGCTGAGACCTTTGTGTTTTAGGTGGGCTTTAGTTGGATCGTGAGGTGGCATCACTGCCAACTTAATCCTACCGTGGAATGTCTGGAGAAGTGAAAATCGAACGGTCCGCTCTTCCCTCTCGTTGTGCCAAACCTGATGCTATGCGTCCGAACTCAGTGTTCCAGATGTACTTACCTGGAGCCGACAGTAACTGACAGTGGCTGACAGTGGCTGACAGTGGCTGACAGTGGCTGACAGTGGCTGACAGTGGCTGACAGTGGCTGACAGTGGCTGACAGTAACTGACAGTGGCTGACAGTGGCTGACAGTAACTGACAGTGGCTGACAGTGGCTGACAGTGGCTGACAGTAACTGACAGTGGCTGACAGTGGCTGACAGTGGCTGACAGTAACTGACAGTGGCTGACAGTGGCTGACAGTGGCTGACAGTGGCTGACAGTGGCTGACAGTGGCTGACAGTGGCTGACAGTAACTGACAGTGGCTGACAGTGGCTGACAGTGGCTGACAGTGGCTGACAGTGGCTGACAGTGGCTGACAGTGGCTGACAGTAACTGACAGTGGCTGACAGTGGCTGACAGTGGCTGACAGTGGCTGACAGTAACTGACAGTGGCTGACAGTGGCTGACAGTGGCTGACAGTAGCTGACAGTGGCTGACAGTGGCTGACAGTGGCTGACAGTGGCTGACAGTGGCTGACAGTGGCTGACAGTGGCTGACAGTGGCTGACAGTAACTGATAGTGGCTGACAGTGGCTGACAGTGGCTGACAGTAACTGACAGTGGCTGACAGTGGCTGACAGTGGCTGACAGTGGCTGACAGTAACTGACAGTGGCTGACAGTGGCTGACAGTGGCTGACAGTAACTGACAGTGGCTGACAGTGGCTGACAGTGGCTGACAGTAACTGACAGTGGCTGACAGTGGCTGACAGTGGCTGACAGTAACTGACAGTGGCTGACAGTGGCTGACAGTGGCTGACAGTGGCTGACAGTGGCTGACAGTAACTGACAGTGGCTGACAGTGGCTGACAGTGGCTGACAGTAACTGACAGTGGCTGACAGTGGCTGACAGTGGCTGACAGTGGCTGACAGTGGCTGACAGTAACTGACAGTGGCTGACAGTGGCTGACAGTAACTGACAGTGGCTGACAGTGGCTGACAGTGGCCGACAGTACTGACAGTGGCTGACGACAGTAACTGACAGTGGCTGACAGTGGCTGACAGTGGCTGACAGTAACTGACAGTGGCTGACAGTGGCTGACAGTAGACTGCAGTGGCTGACAGTAACTGACAGTGGCTGACAGTGGCTGACAGTGGCTGACAGTAACTGACAGTGGCTGACAGTGGCTGACAGTGGCTGACAGTAACTGACAGTGGCTGACAGTGGCTGACAGTAACTGACAGTAACTGACAGTGGCTGACAGTGGCTGACAGTAACTGACAGTGGCTGACAGTGGCTGACAGTAACTGACAGTGGCTGACAGTGGCTGACAGTGGCTGACAGTAACTGACAGTAGCTGACAGTGGCTGACAGTGGCTGACAGTGGCTGACAGTGGCTGACAGTAACTGACAGTGGCTGACAGTGGCTGACAGTAACTGACAGTAACTGACAGTGGCTGACAGTGGCTGACAGTAACTGACAGTAACTGACAGTGGCTGACAGTGGCTGACAGTAACTGACAGTGGCTGACAGTGGCTGACAGTGGCTGACAGTGGCTGACAGTGGCTGACAGTAACTGACAGTGGCTGACAGTGGCTGACAGTGGCTGACAGTGGCTGACAGTGGCTGACAGTAACTGACAGTGGCTGACAGTGGCTGACAGTAACTGACAGTGGCTGACAGTGGCTGACAGTAACTGACAGTGGCTGACAGTGGCTGACAGTGGCTGACAGTGGCTGACAGTGGCTGACAGTAACTGACAGTGGCTGACAGTGGCTGACAGTAACTGACAGTGGCTGACAGTGGCTGACAGTAACTGACAGTGGCTGACAGTGGCTGACAGTAACTGACAGTGGCTGACAGTGGCTGACAGTGGCTGACAGTAGCTGACAGTGGCTGACAGTGGCTGACAGTAACTGACAGTGGCTGACAGTGGCTGACAGTAACTGACAGTGGCTGACAGTGGCTGACAGTAACTGACAGTAACTGACAGTGGCTGACAGTGGCTGACAGTAACTGACAGTGGCTGACAGTGGCTGACAGTGGCTGACAGTGGCTGACAGTAACTGAATGGCTGACAGTGGCTGACAGTAACTGCGCTGACAGTGGCTGACAGTGGCTGACAGTGGCTGACAGTGGCTGACAGTGGCTGACAGTGGCTGACAGTAACTGACAGTAAGGCTACAGTGACAGTAACTGACAGTGGCTGACAGTAACTGACAGTGGCTGACAGTGGCTGACAGTGACATGGCTGACAGTAACTGACAGTGGCTGACAGTGGCTGACAGTAACTGACAGTGGCTGACAGTGGCTGACAGTAAGGCAGTAACTGACAGTGGCTGACAGTGGCTGACAGTAACTGACAGTGGCTGACAGTGGCTGACAGTAACAAAGGCTGACAGTGGCTAACTGACAGTGGCTGACAGTGGCTGACAGTAACTGACAGTAACTGACAGTGGCTGACAGTGGCTGACAGTAACTGACAGTGGCTGACAGTGGCTGACAGTGGCTGACAGTAACTGACAGTGGCTGACAGTGGCTGACAGTGGCTGACAGTAACTGACAGTGGCTGACAGTGGCTGACAGTGGCTGACAGTAACTGACAGTGGCTGACAGTGGCTGACAGTGGCTGACAGTAACTGGCTGACAGTGGCTGACAGTAACTGACAGTGGCTGACAGTGGCTGACAGTGGCTGACAGTGGCTGACAGTAACTGACAGTGGCTGACAGTGGCTGACAGTAACTGACAGTGGCTGACAGTAACTGACAGTGGCTGACAGTGGCTGACAGTAACTGATAGTGGCTGACAGTGGCTGACAGTGGCTGACACGATCTGACCTGACCAGGCCGGGAAGTCCCGGCCTGGTGTCCCAGGTATATCCAGAGGCGATGGCAGCTGACGTGACCTTGCGTGACAGATCAGACCCTGGTGCTGCAGGTCCACCCGAGGCGATGGCAGCTGACGTGACCTTGTGTGACAGATCAGACCCTGGTGCTGCAGGTCCACCCGAGGCGATGGCAGCTGACGTGACCTTGTGTGACAGATCAGACCCTGGTGCTGCAGGTCCACCCGAGGCGATGGCAGCTGACGTGACCTTGTGTGACAGATCAGACCCTGGTGCTGCAGGTCCACCCGAGGCGATGGTAGCTGACTTGACCTTGTGCGGCAGGTCCCGACCTGGTGTTCCAGGTCTACCCGGAGGCGATCGCCACGCTGCCGTACCCGCAGCTCTGGGCCGTCCTCTTCTTCAGCATGCTCATTATGCTGGGGATCGACAGCGGGGTAAGCGTCCACACCAGCAGATTGGTGGCTGGACGAGCAGGTTAGCGCTGACCAAGCTGTAGCTTTACATCCGGCTAAATGTCGACCGGCACCAGTCGGGGTGCAGCTAATTGGTGACTCCAGGCAGACGAATCGCTCTGTGTGTTTCTGAGTGACGCTCTAATGTTCATTGCCAATGCTTTCTAGAATGCGCACGGGTATCCTATGTGGTTGGTCCCGCGGCGCTTGAGAGCTGCAAGCAACAACAGCCAGTCAGGACAGCCGCCAGCCGCCAGTCTTGACAGCTGCGCAGCTAATGCACATGCTGAGCCCTCGGAGGTGCGCCGTCGCCCGTGCGACCCGGTGACCTGTGTCATCTACTCACATGCTCCGGCGCAGCTTCGTTCAGATTCCTGCACCAACGGGCGTCCCATTACACATGCAACTGTCCGTATGCACCCAATTACACATGTGATGAACCAGTGCACAACTGACATGCGCTGTCTCCAATATCCTTTGCGTTCCTGTTACATCGGACCCCATAGTTGTTGTCCGCCGGCAATGGAGTCAGACTCCGCACTTCCTTGCCGCCCGCACCCGATGGCGGGAACGCACGAGCACTGAGTGTCAACTGTCAATTGCACCACAATTGCACGTGCAGCACATTTTTCACAACTGATCGATACTACCAGGTCACAACAAGCTCTACAAACGGCTGAACTGGCACCAGACTGTAAAATGTTGGCAAAATGATATTGCATCCTTAATACTTCCAGTGGCGCAGCCAGGATTTTCCTAGGGGGGGGGGGGCAACAAAATTGTGATGAAGCGCAATTTATCCGGCGCGCAAAGCGTGGCGCGCAAAGCAGCATGGGCCGTCGTCGCCCGTCACAGTCCCGGACCCAGCGCAGCATGGCACGTCGTCGCCCATCACAGTCCCGGACCCAGCGCAGCATGGCACGTCGTCGCCCGTCACAGTCCCGGACCCAGCACAGCATGGCACGTCATCGCCCGTCACAGTCCCGGACCCAGCGCAGCATGGCACGTCGTCGCCCGTCACAGTCCCGGACCCAGCGCAGCATGGCACGTTGTCGCCCGTCACAGTCCCGGACCCAGCACAGCATGGCACGTCGTCGCCCGTCACAGTCCCGGACCCAGCACAGCATGGCACGTCGTCGCCCATCACAGTCCCGGACCCAGCACAGCATAGCACGTCGTCGCCCGTCACAGTCCCGGACCCAGCGCAGCATGGCACGTCGTCGCCCGTCACAGTCCCGGACCCAGCGCAGCATGGCACGTCGTCGCCCGTCACAGTCCCGGACCCAGCGCAGCATGGCACGTCGTCGCCCGTCACAGTCCCGGACCCAGCGCAGCATGGCACGTCGTCGCCCGTCACAGTCCCGGACCCAGCACAGCATGGCACGTCGTCGCCCGTCACAGTCCCGGACCCAGCACAGCATGGCACGTCGTCGCCCATCACAGTCCCGGACCCAGCGCAGCATGGCACGTCGTCGCCCATCACAGTCCCGGACCCAGCACAGCATGGCACGTCGTCGCCCGTCACAATCCCGGACCCAGCACAGCATGGCACGTCGTCGCCCGTCACAGTCACGGACCCAGCGCAGCATGGCACGTCGTCGCCCGTCACAGTCACGGACCCAGCGCAGCATGGCACGTCGTCGCCCGTCACAGTCCCGGACCCAGCGCAGCATGGCACGTCGTCGCCCGCCACAGTCCCGGACCCAGCACAGCATGGCACGTCGTCGCCCGTCACAGTCCCGGACCCAGCACAGCATGGCACGTCGTCGCCCGTCACAGTCCCGGACCCAGCACAGCATGGCACGTCGTCGCCCGTCACAGTCCCGGACCCAGCGCAGCATGGCACGTCGTCGCCCGTCACAGTCCCGGACCCAGCGCAGCATGGCACGTCGTCGCCCGTCACAGTCCCGGACCCAGCGCAGCATGGCACGTCGTCGCCCGTCACAGTCCCGGACCCAGCACAGCATGGTGGTGGTGGTGGTGGATTGCTGTTTAGGGGCACGTCGACAGCAAGGTCATTTTGTGCCCATAACAATGATTAGAGAGAGACTAAAACGATATGTCCTTCAAAGAATCATTAGTGGGGGTAAAATCTTGGTTCATGAAGGACGATATATCACATCAAAGTTTGCGTGTCGAAGAAACGTAAAGACGTTACCGGACGTCAAGACATCCGAGTCGTCACTCAGAAGCATACGTAAGGAGTCGTTGCTCGCTCTTCCAAAGTATTGACGTCGTAGAGGTTCCAGTGTTGAACAAGCTACAATTACATGGTATACAGTAAGCAGGGCAGAACAGCGTGGGCACAAGGGTCGGTCATCTCCAGACAGCAAGTATCTGTGTGTGGCTAGGGTATGTCCTATTCTTAGACGGCAGGGCGTAATTTCATCCCATCGTTCGACCCGATACGATGATCTCCACAGTCCTAGTGTCGGCTTCAGGATCTTTAGTTTATTACATGTCGAACTCCAGGCTCGTTGCCATTCTGATCGAATATACGATGATATATATGGGTAGAAATCTCCCGGGGGGAGTAGTAACGAAACGACGCGGCCGCTGTTGATAGCTGCCTTCGCAGCCATGTCGGCAGCTTCATTTCCAGCTAGTCCAACGTGACTGGGGATCCAGCAGAAAGCAATTGTCTTGCCCATTCCGTCTAGTAATTCTACAACTCGTAGAATTTTGCGGACAAGTATGCTGTCCTGGTTGAAGGATTGCATTGCTAAAAGGCTGCTCAGCGAGTCTGTGAATATAACGTGCTTTGGTGTCTGATCAATTTGAATAAAACGAACAGCTTTCAAAATGGCATACAATTCAGCGGTAAAAATCGACGCATGCTTTGGTAGACAGAAAGAGCCACAACCGGAACGACTGACGTAGGAGCAGCCCACGCCAGACACCGACTTGGAGCCATCGGTAAAAGTCCGGGAGAAGTCATGGTATTCGTGTGTTTTCTTTAGAGACATCATTCGGAGCTCTGCTGTACTTATATCGCATTTTTTTTAGCATGACAAGGCAATATCGATTTGTGGTGGGGAAATCTGCCATGGAGGAGTAGTCGAAACAGCAATACGTGTCACACAACCGGGTCGGATGCTGCAGTTACGCAGCGTCGAGGCAATGCGTCAGCAGAACGGCATAATGCGCTGACTGCAAGACGACTGGCGTGGCATCGATGATCCCGGAAATATCCACGGATATGCTGGATGCTCTGGGTTTTGAGCTACCTTGCATGCATATCTAGCTGCCAATATCCTGCGTCGCAGCGCAAGGGGAGGTTCATCCACCTCTACCATAACACTGTCTGATGGTGAAGTGCGGAAAGCTCCAGTGGCAATCCGGAGGGCTGTGTTATGGATGACATCGAGTCGGCGCTTGGAGGTATCACATGCTCCGTCATAGATAAAACACCCATAATCAATTTTAGAACGTATAAGGGATCGGTACATGAGAAGCAAGATTGATCTGTCAGCCCCATATGAACATCTAGAGACGGTATTCATTACCTGGAGACCTTTTGTACATTTGTTGGTAAGCTCAGTTATGTGGGTTTTGTATGTAATATGGCGGTCCATCCACACACCAAGAAACTTGACTGCCGGTCTGAATGGTATGCGGTGGCCGTTCATACTTATCGTTGGGTTTGCGCAACGGCGTTTGCGGCAGAAATGGACAGCGGTAGTCTTTGAAGTGGATATTGTGAAACCAGTTTTATCGCACCACTCCATCAATTTCGTAACAGTTAATTGGAGCTGCCTTTGTACCGTCCGCACCGTACGAGATGAGAACCACACTGTAAAATCATCTACGAATAATACCCGTCCTACCGATGTTGGTAATCGCCCACATCGTTTATAGCAATGGCGAACAAAGTCACACTTAATACACTTCCCTGCGGAACGCCATCAATCTGCTGAAAAGTGTCAGAGAGGAAGCCATCTATTCTAACGCGAAATGTCCTGTCAGTTAGGAAATTCTTCAAGAAAAACCCCATCGGACCTCTTATGCCAATTTGGTGCAGCTTCATGATGATACCATGCCGCCATGCGGTATCATAGGCACCATCGACATAAAAATATGGCTGCGGTATGACATTGTTTCATAAAGCTCAAGCGTACAACGGAGTCAAGAGCTAAAATGTGATCAAATGTGCTACGGTGTTTGCGGAAGCCACTCTGTATGGAGGTGAGTAATCGGTTGCGTTCCAAAAACCACATAAGTCGTAGGTTCACCATTTTTTCAAACACTTTGCAGAGCGAGCAGGTAAGTGAAATGGGTCGATAGTGAAGTGGGTCCTTGCCGGTTTTGTTCGGTTTACAGATGGGGACGATAAGCGCCCTCCGCCATGCCGATGGAAAGGTACCTCTTTCCCACATTTCATTAAACACTTGTAGAAGAGTATTTACAACTGTTCTCGGAAAATGTTTGATTATGTCGTTGTGTAATGTGTCAGGTCCCTCGGCTACGTTCCTAAGGGAGCTTATCGCGGCAGTCAATTCGGTAATAGAAAACGCATTGTTGTAGTGATTTGTGTCTGATGTGGTAAAATCAAGAGGTAGTTCCTCGCATCGAGCCTTGTATGTCAAGAAACGATGACTGTTTTTGTTTTTCGACCTTTCGGAAAAGGCCCGTCCAATCTCGTTAGCAACATCTTTCGGGTCGATAATATCTCGGCCTCCCATTTGGAGGGTGGGGAGTGGCGTGCGCGTAAGCTTCCCCGAAATGCGCTTAATGCGGGACCACACAGATGACAATGGGGTGGAGCGATTTAACGTGTTCACGTATGTTTTCCATGATTGCCGTTTGGAATCAGCGATAGTGCGCCTCGCGTGAGCTCTTGCTTTGCGAAAGGCTATCAGATTCGTCATGCTGCTGTCGCGATTGAAAACCCGGTATGCCTTCTTCCTAGCACGTAACGCATCCTGACAATTTTCTGACCACCACGGGACTGGTACACGACGTGACGTGCCCGACGAACGAGGAATATACCGCTGAGCACTTTCTAACGTTGCAGCTGTAAACGTTTCCATGGAAACCGATCCTTCCGACCACTGGACACCGAGTCTCTCTTCGACATCGGACTGAAAGGAGCTCCAGTCAGCTTTACTAAAAATCCATCTGGGAGGTCGTCGGCCAGCTTCCACTCTATGAATGAAACTTGTCCAAACTGGAAAATGGTCACTCGTACCCGGATCATCGTCCACCGACCAGTCCAAATAGGAGACAAAATCAGGACTGCAAAGAGTGAGGTCCAGCACGGAGGTTTGTCCCGTTGGCAGTGTAAAATGTGTTGGAATACCAGAGTTAAGAACTACAAGGGGGACATTCCGGATAATTTGTTCAAGGGCACGTCCGCGACTAGAGGTATTCGTTGAGCCCCAAACTTGGTGGTGGGCATTAAAATCTCCACATATAACAGCGGAGGAGTAAGCTGATCTATTGCCTGCGACAGTTCTGGAATTGAAAAGGTGTGTCCTGGGGGCAAGTACATAGAGCATATGGTGGCAACACGGCGGTTAATTATGACCCGAGCAGAGACAGCCTGGATATTTGATGTCGGGTGTACTTGCTGAAAAGGGACTGAGTTGTGGACGGCAATGAGCACACCACCATGTGCTACAGTGTGTGTGATGACGTCCTTCCGTAAAACAGAGTAGTTTTTTAGGTAAAAGGAAGCACCGGAGGAGAGCTTGGTCTCCTGCAGACATACTACTGACGGTGTACGACGGTGTAAAATGTGTTGTAATTCGTTATTACTAGTTCTCAAACCTCTACAGTTCCATTGTAAAATGTCACTCATTTGTCAGTATATGTAAAAGGGAGTCCTACGCTAAGAGCGTAAAAGGCCAAGAGTGACTAAGTCATGGTCTTGTAGTCGGGGGTCTTGGCTTCGTGGGCGTGAGCGCGGGCTTCCAAACTCACTTGGTGATACAGCACCGGGGAGGGCGCGCTTCGTAGCGCGATTCGGAGATGGGGAGGATATTGGGGGGTGTGTGGTTCGACGGGAAGGTGTCTCCGGCGGTCTCATGGTTGCCGCGGGTAATGATGAGTGTGGAGTCACCATTGGGCGCTGGCCCTCAGGCTTCGAGTTCGAGGAGGTTGGCATATGTCGGGTAGTGCGACCCTGTGCTCCTAAATCCGGGGCTCCAGGGCGCACCTGAACCGCAGCATGTCCGATCTTTGGATCTAGGATGGTTGGTGGGGGTGGCGGTGGGGGGACTGGCGTGGTTTTGGATGGTGCAGTGATAGGCTGGATGGGAGTGGGTTCGGTGGGTATGGTGGGTAAGGATTCGAGGATAGTGGAGGTCTTAGTGGGTCTCTTAGACCGCTGGACAAGATGCCACTCTTCTGGAGCCTGCTCTATAACGGGTGGGGGAACTGCGACTTCCGGGGCCCTTGGTGTCGAAACAACGCGCTCTGCCGTATTGGTGGTGTCATGCACAGGGTTTTGTTCACTCATAGTGGGTGGGGTTTCGGTGATATCGACGTAGTCTTGGGTTGGCTGTATGTCCCCTGCAGGTAGCGTAAGGGGCACTCCAAAGGAGCGAAGTAAGGCTATCATTTGGGAGATAAGCTCAGAAACCTTGTTGGGCTGAGTATGTTGTGTGATCAACGTATGACTTTTGACTTTTGATGCGTATGTGATTCTGGGGTGAGTATGTTCATATATATCTCTAGCCTCCCGGAACGTTACTTTTTGTGTGTGTTTAATTGCAATGATTTCTTTCTCCTTGATGTATATCGGGCAGGTCCTGTCGTACGATGAGTGGGGGTCTTGCTCTGAGCCACAGTTTGTACATCGGGGGGTCTCAGAGGTGCAGTGTTCACTTCCGTGATCGTGAGAGGCGCACTTGCCACATGCGGGGCGATTGCGGCAATACTGGTTTGTGTGGCCGAATTTTTGGCATTTAAAACATCTCATCGGGTTGGGAAAGAAAATACGGACCTTAACCCGGATGTATCCCACACGAATCACTGGAGGAAGATCGCTCGTGTTGAGTGTTAGTACGATGTTGTTAGTTGTGACCATCTCTGCACCTCTCCTCAACTTCAACTTTCTCGCTCCAGTCACTCCAAATTCTGCTAGTCCATCGACAATCTCTTCCTCTGGTACATCCCTCAAGTCAAAACAGTTGATGATGCCTCTCGATGAGTTCTTGGTTTTATGGGGTTCTACATAGATTGGAATAATTTCTTCTACCTTCTTGCCATCCTTTCGCACACTGTAAACAAACTTGGTCATCGACAACGCTCTCTCCGCCTCTTCCGCTACCGCAAACTCTACCTCCAACCCTCCATCCTTCAACTTCTCACATCGAATAATTTTTCCAAACCGGTCGCATCCATTACGTCTTTGAAAGGGGGATAAAGAACCAAGGGTCTGTGTTTTCCCTCGAAGAATGAGGATCCGCGGGGTGGCGGAAAACGTGTTGGTTCCATCTAAGCAGGTGGTCTGGCCCTCACGAGAGGGACCAGGAGTGTTTTTAAGTGTTGTTGTTGCCATGTGTTGTGCTTGGTTTCGGCTCCTCGGGCGCCCCACCACACAGGGGCCCAACGGGGGGGGGACGCCTGGGCCCCGCGGACGGGAGGACGCCAGGCGCCCGAGGAGCTATACGGGGCAGGCGGCGCCTTCGCCCGGCCGGGAGAGAGAGACTCACCACCCCGACCGGGATCCAGCGCCGCCCACCGCTTGACCCCTGCCGGCCAGGCTTGCAGGCATTGGGCCAGGGCCCAGACCTTTGGTCTGAGGCGACATGTCACTTGGCCCGTATGGGGCCCTACGGACCCGCCCGCCCCTCCGGGATATTAGGACCAAAGAGGCGTGTTGGTCCCCCGCCACAACTAGCACCGTGCGACGGGGGACCTCAGCCTCCAGGACTCCGTCAACCCCGGGGGACGGGCCGAAGGGGCGCGACTACCCCGATAAAACTGAGCTGGAGGGCAGGACCGGGGAAGTTGTCCTACCTGCTCATGGTAGGGAGAGTTGGTGTTGCAGGGCAAGGTGAAGGACATGGATGTTGAGATGAGATGGGCATTGGAATGGGAGTGTATGGATGGAAGGACGAGCGAGGCTGTGGTAACCCGAGAGAGCGCCATTTCTCTAGCCAGCCGGGCAACGAGGCTGACCCCACTGCGGGGGCAGCACAGCATGGCACGTCGTCGCCCGTCACAGTCCCGGACCCAGCGCAGCATGGCACGTCGTTTGCCTGTACCAAAAGACGGTCATTTAAGTATAATTATGGAACATTCGGAGTATTATTTGGAGATTCACTCCATCCAAAAGTCTAAAACAGACTTCACAAGCTTCTTAATAATGATGTCTCTATTTTCGGGTCGGTCATGCTGAAGGTGAATATTTTTCACTTCACAGCCTGAGGGAATGATGTCTGACCGGAATTGTTGTCCAGTCAGGAACGTCGGTAGGGGATTTCAACAGGCAACATGATATATTTTGGGGGTATTTCTGCCATTCAACGCCACACGCGAATATAGATTTAAATACGTTACGAGACACTTGATACCTGCCTTTGTTGCTGCTGCCATGGGTCAACGACAACAAATGCACAGCACCACGGATGTTTCAGTTGCGAGCCATCGCAACCGGAACGTAGGTGCGAATGATTATCACTTTAACATATCCACCCGATCGGCTGAGGAACTGCACGTGCGCAATCATGTCTCAAGGATTGCGCAAAAGCTGGGAAAAATGGAATGTGGAAGCACACAAATAGATGCAAAGTAGCCTGCAGATATGGCCTAAGAAAATCCTCTGTTGTGACCGATCGGCAAAACCACATGTCCAGTCGTCAATTTGAGTGGGGTATGCGGCAATGTCGAACTTGCCACTCCTACGAGTCATTTTCTGCTCATCAGCACCAGTGCGCAGCCAGGAATTTCTTAAGGGGAGCCTGACCACCAAAAAAGGTTCTTAAACAGTGAAAGCTTCGGGTGCGCGAAGTGCGCCGAATATTTAGGGTTTTACGTGGTCAAGATCTCACACTTTATCGTTTGATGTGGTGTATTTTGGGGGGCTGAGGAGGGGGCCCGGTCCATCTCGGCTGCGTCTCTGGTCAGCACATAGACACTAATCGACACAGACACGCAATGATATCGCGCATTCGTATTCACAACGAACTGATCTCCGCACGGATCTCATTCTTGCTTCTGCCGCTAGATGGGAGGTCTGGAGTGCGTTATCACCGGTCTCATGGACGAATTCGGCGCAAGCTTCAAGAGATGGCACCTGACCCGGCGCGTCGTCACCCTTCTCGTGGTGTGCTCTTCGTTCCTGATGGCTCTGGCCTCTCTGACCCCGGTATGTTTGGCTCTGACAGTGACTTCCCTGTATGGCATACAGTATTCCTTGTATGGCATGGGATGTGTGGCTCCGGCGTCCTTGACTCTGATATTGCATGGTATTGCACCCACTTAACACGCGCACTGGAGGGGGGGGGGGCGAAATCCGCCCACCCCTCCGGTTTTTCGTACATAACTCCAGATGTTACCGGTCGATATACGCCATTTTTGGCGTACCTACTTAGAAATGTTCGTCGCGTCTTTTAAAGCAAGAACAACGAAAATCGGCCGATTTTTTGTTTGTTTTCGAGTTAGAGGCTGTTAAAGTCGAAACATTTCGTAGCGCCAGGCCACAAAATCGGCGCTGTTGCGCTTCCTGTATATTGGCAAAAGGGAAGTGTTCTTGGCAACACTAGCGACTTGTTTGATGTATATTGTTATGCTATATAGTTTCAAGGTCATGTTAGGTCACCGAGGTCAAGTCAGGTCAAGTTCATGACAGGGTAATGGAACCAAACTTGGTCAACTGGAATGTTGTCATAAATGCAAATGACTGTTATGCGATTGATGTCACTTTGCATGTTTCTCCCTACACATCCTGAATACTACTGTTTGTCATTGTGTACCTAAGCGTTTACATACCTTATTCATGTACTTCACTCCTTTCTTCGCGAAGCCGATTGCGCCGAGCCGCCCGACAGAGCAGTCGGGCGGGCGACCCGGTTCCGGTAACTGGAACAGGTAAGTGACCTGATAAAGTGCTGCTACATAGGTGACCTGAAGTCAAATTCCGGGTCTAGCATCTGTATTGCATCATTAGTAATGTCCAAAACATCATTGATGCCCATTTTGGAGCGTTGAAACACAATCACAGCGATCCATAACAATGAGAAGCCAAGCCACGCAAAACAAAACAATTTTGACATATGTGACCTCATTTGACCTTGAAGATATTGACCTAAAGTCATGACATTTGCACACAATAGAGGTCACTACCGTATCCATCCACCCTAAGAATTTCGTTACTCCAGCTTTAATGTGGGCCGAGATCTTAGGGCGGGGGGGGGTACGGAATCCGCCCCCCACCCCCCTCCAGTGCGAGTAGTTTTCAGACGCCCTCCAGGCCGCGTGTTAAAATAATTCCACGACTCACGCTGGACCCACACGTCATATCCCGCTACATTCATAACAAAATAAAAGAGCATAAAGGTTGCCGAGAGGCGCATTGCAACGCGATACGCCAGCTGCTCTACTCAGCCTCTGTGCCTCTCATTTTCTGAAGACGTGGTGCGTTTCCCGGCCGAGTGGATCTGATATCTGGATCTACTTTCCTCGTCGGGTGGATCTTAAATCTAGATCTGTTATACCCGCCGGATGGATCCGACATCCTGATCTGCTTTCCCTGCCGGGTGGATCTGACAAATAGACCTGATTTCCCCGCCGGCTGGATCTGACATGGTTCGGTCTGCATGCTGCTCGAGAAACTTGAACTAATCGTACTAGGAAACAAGGAGGTGAAAGACCACCCTGTTTGACTTGCACGGCGAATTCCGAATATCATTCTTGTCACAATTATGGTCCAATTTCTGCTTACCATAGATCACCTGCCCAGTGATTTAAGATATTTTGGATCACGGTCACATTTGTGGTAGAACAGTTTCAACAGGCTTAGGGAGAGGGACTGATGCTTGGAAGGATTCCATGAGAGAGACTGATGAGGGCATCGGTAGCTCAGTAGCTAATCTGAGCGTCCGGGAAACTCGAGGTACGGGGTTCGATTCTACGCGATGCCCGTCCTTCCTGCCAGGGTGAAAAGCAGGCGACGCCATATAGCCCCGGCTCGTGCGTCGTTAAGTCGCACAAATGAGAGAGGCTGATGTCACGGTAATATTTTAGAAATAGTTCAAATCTGTTCATGAGAACTTAGACGGTAGTCGAAGACAAATTGAGATATGTGGCTTCGATGCAGTCTTTGTGTCGTTTGCGGAATTATGCTGTGCATTTTGACGGTTACTGAAAGGTTTGCCTGTAGACGAGAAGAAGTCGGTCGAATTTACTTGCATTGACTCTGTGACCATTTCAATGGCAACCATCGCCCACGGAGGCGAGGCCACACTATTCTGGGCAATAGTAATTCCAAGCACTTTTCGCCGGAGCTTAGGAACTGGATGTCGCTGGCATAATCCGCAACATTGTGGGTGTGAAGATAAAGATCGTTCGAACACGCGCAAAGAAGCCGGACTTGAAGAGGACAATTCAAAACGCTTTGATACGAACTCAACTTGATGCGTCAAACTGGGCGGAATCTACATGTTCACCCGACCGATGCGACATGGCGGGATCTACATGTTCACCCGACCGATGCGACATGACGGGATCTACATGTTCACCCGACCGATGCGACATGGCGGGATCTACATGTTCACCCGACCGATGCGACATGGCGGGATCTACATGTTCACCCGACCGATGCGACATGGCGGGATCTACATGATCTCCCGACCGATGCGACATGGCGGGATCTACATGTTCACATCAGCAATGTGACAGGGCTGGATCTACATGTTCACCCGACCGATGCAGCAGGGCGGAAGCTATATATTGTTCGTCTGACCGATGCCACCGGATGACATCTATATATTGTTCACCGGGTCTATGCCACAGGACGGGATCTACATGTTCACCTCACCGATGCGACATGGCGGGATCTACATGTTCACATCAGCAATGTGACAGGGCTGGATCTACATGTTCACCTCACCGATGCGACAGGGCGGGATTTACATGTTCACCTCACCGATGCGACATGGCGGGATCTGCATGTTCACATCAGCAATGTGACAGGGCTGGACTACATGTTCGCCTCACCGATCCGACATGGCGGGATCGACATGTTCACTTCACCGATGCGACAGGGCGGGATTTACATGTTCACCTCACCGATGCGACAGGGCGGGATCTACATGTTCACCTCACCGATGCGATATGGCGGGATCTACATGTTCACCTCACCGATGCCACATAGCGATATCTACATGTTCACCTCAGTGATGTGACAGGGCGGGATCTACATGTTCACCTCAGCGATGCCACAGGGCGGCATCTACATGTTCACCTGGCTGGACACCTACTCGGCCGGTCTGGCGTTGCTCTGCTCGGCTCTGTTCGAGGCGATCGCCGTCGGCTGGGTATACGGCAGCCACGTGCTGGCCAAGGACATACAGCGCATGACGGGCAACATGCCCGCCCTGTACTGGCGCTGCTGCTGGAAGTTCATCTCACCGCTCTTCCTCGGGGTGAGTGTCAGGCGCGCACCGTCGCCAAAGACAGATGAGTGACCATTGCGTTAGACCCATACTCAGTGTCAAAAATGCAAAAAGCGTGTTTTCCGGGACATAGTGTGTCGCGGAATGTATGTACCAGCGTCACTGTACCTCTGTCGCTGCTCTGCCTTCTCTTCTCTTCTCTTCTCTCTCTTCTCTGTCTCTGTCTCTGTCTGTCTCTGTCTCTGTCTCTGTCTCTGTCTTGTCTCTGTCTCTGTCTCTGTCTCTGTCTCGTCTCTGTCTCTGTCTCTGTCTCTGTCTCTGTCTCTGTCTCTGTCTCTGTCTCTCTCTGTCTCTGTCTCTGTCTCTCTCTCTGTCTCTCTCTGTCTCTGTCTCTCTCTGTCTCTGTCTCTGTCTCTGTCTCTGTCTCTGTCTCTGTCTCTGTCTCTATCTCTATCTCTATCTCTGTCTCTGTCTCTGTCTCTCTCTCTCTCTCTCTCTCTCTCTCTCTCTCTCTCTCTCTCTCTCTCTCTGTCTCTGTCTATGCTCTATCTCTTCTATCTCTATCTCTATCTCTATCTCTATCTTCTATCTCTATCTCTTATCTCTATCTCTATCTCTATCTCTATCTCTATCTCTCTCTCTCTCTCTCTATCTCTATCTCTATCTCTATCTCTATCTCTATCTCTATCTCTATCTCTATCTCTATCTCTATCTCTATCTCTATCTCTCTCTCTCTCTCTCTCTCTCTCTCTCTCTCTCTCTCTCTCTCTCTCTCTCACGCTAATTGCTACACCCATTGAAGCACTCCTATCTTTCCGTCTACCTGGGAAAGCGTTCCCTCGGGGTGTTTCTCAGAATTCACTCAGCACGACCCGCCACCGCCCCACCACCATTTTGCAGAACCCACTACTGCAATGGTGGGTTCTGGAAGATAACGCAGTTTCTGCCGACTCCTGGGCTATATAAGGAATTTGGCCATAGTTGACGACCGTACAGAGCGTGAAGTTAGGCTGGTTCAGGAGCTCATCAGCGCCACAGCTGACGAGGGCCAGCTGCAGGATCTGGCGCAGGTTGTAGAATGGCACCGCAACGCATATGTTCACACCAGAGCCGATTACATGGTGATGCAGTAAATGAAGAAGGCCCGCGGGCATTGGCTCCGGTGATCAATCTTCACCCACATATACTGCCTGAGTCATAATAAAGCCGATGTTGTAAATTGTGTTTTTATAATCCAGCAAGAGAGGCATTTCAATGAAATCTGACCAACACGTAAATGATGGCCACGAAATTGTCGCACCATCGGGAAATTTGCTAAGAGTTTTAATGTTGGAATGTCAATGAACTTTACACCAAATAGATACATAAAATACACATCGGATACAATGCTGAATTTAAATATGTGACCTGCATGGCCATCAAACAAATGGCATCAGTCGCATATCGATATTTATCATATTTATTCGCTTATCCTCAAATTATATGCTGATGCCTGCAACTTTGCAGTAATGTCTAACAACAAATAACATCCATATCTTCAAAGGACCAGCGGAAACCATGATTATGGTTAGAATATTCTACAAATTGGTGAGACTACCTAACATGATCATACGAACGGGAAAAGCAATGTAAATGGATGATTTGAAAGCATTCTTAAGAAGTGGGACACCCTAATGGACGATGACACCGGTAGCACCGGTGGCGGCTGTGCCTTCTCTCGCAGTCGGTGATGTTGCTGGAGTGGTGTGACGCGTGTGACCCTGTGTCTCCCGTCGCAGTCGGTGATGTTGCTGGAGTGGTGTGACGCGTGTGACTCTGTGTCTCCCGTCGCAGTCGGTGATGTTGCTGGAGTTGTGTGACGCATGTGACTCTGTGTCTCCTGTCGCAGTCGGTGATGGTGGTGAGATGGTGTGACGCGTGTGACCCTGTGTCTCCCGTCGCAGTCGGTGATGGTGCTGGAGTGGTGTGACGCGTGTGACCCTGTGTCTCCCGTCGCAGTCGGTGATGGTGCTGGAGTGGTGTGACGCGTGTGGCCCTGTGTCTCCTGTCGCAGTCGGTGATGGTACTGGAGTGGTGTGACGCGTGTGACCCTGTGTCTCCCGTCGCAGTCGGTGATGGTGCTGGAGTGGTGTGACGCGTGTGACTCTGTGTCTCCTGTCGCAGTCGGTGATGGTACTGGAGTGGTGTGACGCGTGTGACCCTGTGTCTCCTGTCGCAGTCGGTGATGTTGCTGGAGTGGTGTGACGCGTGTGACCCTGTGTCTCCCGTCGCAGTCGGTGATGTTGCTGGAGTGGTGTGACGCATGTGACTCTGTGCCTCCAGTCGCAGTCGGTGATGTTGCTGGAGTGGTGTGACGCGTGTGACCCTGTGTCTCCCGTCGCAGTCGGTGATGGTGCTGGAGTGGTGTGACGCGTGTGACTCTGTGTCTCCCGTCGCAGTCGGTGATGGTGGTGAGATGGTGTGACGCGTGTGACCCTGTGTCTCCCGTCGCAGTCGGTGATGGTGGTGAGAGTGGTGTGACGCGTGTGACCCTGTGTCTCCCGTCGCAGTCGGTGATGGTGGTGAGAGTGGTGTGACGCGTGTGACCCTGTGTCTCCCGTCGCAGTCGGTGATGTTGCTGGAGTGGTGTGACGCGTGTGACCCTGTGTCTCCCGTCGCAGTCGGTGATGGTGCTGGAGTGGTGTGACGCGTGTGACTCTGTGTCTCCTGTCGCAGTCGGTGATGGTGGTGGGCGTGGTGTTCTCGGCGCCAATCAGCTACGACGGCTTCCTGTACCCGCCGTGGGCGACGGCACTGGGCTGGACGTACGCCATCATCCCGGCGCTGTTCGTGCCCGTCGTGGCTGTGCACACACTCTGGCGGTACAGCGGCAACGGACTCGCGCAGGTGGGAGCAATGCACTCCAAACGCAGCACAGTAGGACAGGCTGACAGCGCCACCTTCAGACAAGGTGTGCGAGCGCTAGAATCACAAGGCGTGCGAACGCTAGAATTTCAATGTGTCCGAAAGCTGAAATCACAAGGTATGCGAACGCTGGAATCACAGGGTGTATGAATATTGGAATCATCACAAGGCATACGAACGCTAGAATCAGTTTTGATATGAAGGAACTTCATCCTAACATTGCTTTGGATGGGTGCGATAATTTGCAGTCGCTACCGCTGCCGGGAACACGGTGGCATGAAACGTCGGCAAGGCCACAGAGATGACTGGAACTTGCTCCTATGGTTATTGCTTGATTATTAAAGGTCAAGGGCACACTGGCAGCGTGCTCCTTCGGCTACCGAAACAACACCGAAATATGGTTGATGCCCATCTCAGAAATTTGGGTTTCCGAGTTCACTCCTGTGTATAGAGCGAGCTGCCGTAACTTCACATGCTACCAGAAATGTCGTCGCCAATCAACCGAAAAATGGCCAACTGGATAATATCGCATCAGCAACGGCAGCCTCTTGCAATGAGCATGTTGAAGCAACTGCATACAACTCCTTTAGGTGAGCCGTGCGTAATACACGTGTTTTTGAGCCTGTCAAACCGTACGTTTTCAGTAAAGTAACCATGACAACTTGGTGCACCATTGGTGTCCAGCACGCAGCAGTGTGACCGCTGGATGCTGTTCCAGGCCGTGGCGCTGAGCATCTCACCGGAAGCGGAACACAAAGCCATCCGAGACGGTGAAGAGCCAAGTCGCTTCCGGCTGATCCACTGGCTCAAAGTGTGAGGCAACAGCAACCCTCCCCCTCTCCAGAATCCACGAGGGGAGCAGAAGGTGCAGGGCAGGCCGGAACTGGCTGCAGCCGTCAGAACGGGTGGGCATCGTGCCGTCGTCGTTTGGCAGCCGCGCAACCCAGAGCTTCGACCGGAGTCCGCAGTCTGTCGAGGTTCCACACCTCGGTTGTGGTCAGTGTGTTCCACACCTCGGCACCGACCCGGCCTCGATCAGTACCGACAGTGTTCTATTTCACGTCCGCCAGTACGTTAACAGCTGAGTGTAGGAAGACGCAGGTGGTCGACAAATCTCGAGTTGGTGCGGTCCGAGCCGTCGTCCCCAGCCGCTCGACAAATCTCGAGTTGGTGCGGTCCGAGCCGTCGTCCCCAGCCGCTCGTATCCTGGTGTCAGGGTGCAAGCTGTTCATTCACACGGAGCAGAGCGGCCGGGTGGCGGGCCATCTGTAGCCTCCAGAATCTGTGAGGGCTCAGCAAATGTATCCATGAAGCCAGTGACTGGGCAGACGCCACCAAAGAGCTCGGCCTGTGGCCATCACGTCTCAATGTCTCGGCATGTCGTATGATGTCTCAATGTTTCGCAGTCAGTGTCGTCTTGGCCTCCACCCGGTCGAATCGGGCCACCGAGTTTTAAATTTGGTGGCCTGCAGTTGCGAATGGGCACAGATAGGGTGGAAGGTCGAGGAAATGAACTTTACGTTCCTGGGGAGCGGGAAAAAAACTTCTGGAGGTGATACGCTACGATATATTGCGCGCTTTGCACAGTCCCAAGGGAGAGTCGGAGGAGCCACCGCAGTGACACCTGTCCGTGTGGGCCGGAACCGGCCACCTGCCGGTCTTCCCACCCTGACCTCAGCTGGGGAGACGGGGCCAGGGTAGGAGGCAGCTCACCAAACAGTCCCCTGCACGCACAACACCCGGGACCATCGCGGACACCGACTGGCGTGTGGCGGGCCACAAGGTCGTCCCATGTCATATTATGTTGCATTCTCCAGTAGCGCACATTTGACGTTGGTCGGCGAATGTAGGTGGGCGTGGTTTGTTTTGCAGCCGTTGACGTCACCGACCCGGTCGCACTAGCGCCCGCCCTGCGAGTGTTGCGTGTCCGGAGCAGCTGTTCCATACAGGGTTACCCGGCTGTCCAGGGCAGATATTGACACACAGCAGCTCGCCAGCAGTCTTGTCACATGCATGTGTTTTAGTGTAACCAAAAGAGGAAAATTAAACGTCAGCATTTGCAGGCGACATTGTTGGCCTCGCGGGGCGCCGCTTCGGTCATTGCCATTGGCATGGTCTGGTACCATGCCAGTAAGAGATAAGAAAAAGTACTCCGCAGTATCGTGGCCGTTTGTATCATCAATTTTGAACTCAAAATAGTCAATTCATTTGGAGTTCAGGATGTCGCAATCCGCTCATAGCCAATCGCTTCAGTGTTACCGTGCGCAATCCGCGTCTTGCTGTCAGATTGATGTGATGTTTGTGTTCGCAATGTTGTGCCCCGATGTCATGTTATTGCGATGCCGGCGAGAGTGCCAGACACATTCCTGTGTAGGAGCCGCGCCGAGCAGAGCTCGTGTACATTGTACATTCCAGCACGCATATCTGCAATATGCGTAATTGTGCGCTAAGTTCGGCTGGGGTGCCTATGTGAGCGTCTTGAACGTCGTTTTGTGTGACCAGGGGCTGGCTTAGGTGTTGCCTATGAGCTGCATTGGCATTGGCGAAATACATTGACCCAGTTTTCATTTGGTGTTCAGATTTCATTGGCTAATCAAAACGGAACAACTGTCCATGCACAATATTGCTGGCATCAGCTGCGATTGCTCTCCCTGTGCAAGATATGGCGATGTTCTCCCCATACGGGGGGTGGGGTTGCGACCACCTCGACATTTCGCCTTCAATCCGGTCAAGACCCGGTCAAAAGGTAAACATCGTTAGGCGTCAGACCAGGGGCGTCGATTTGTATCCTTTTGTGGGGGCCATGGCCCCACCAATGTTGATCTTGGCCCCCTCAATGTTGATTTGCCCCCCACCCCCTCCCATAACCTATGCTATTTTTATGCTGAGAAGGTTAAAGGAAAAAAATGAAAAACACCATGCTAATTACAAAACAGTTGATGCCAACCTGCACATTTTGTACTGAAATGAAACAGATTTGGATTGGATAGTGGATTGACTCTCCACCTTTTGCTGCAAAATTGAAAATTTTGTGGAAAAAACAAAGGAGTTGGAATTCCTTCCACTTTGCAAGCACGACTTACATCATAAAATGTTGAGATTAGCTGCCAGATTGTTTGAAAATCTGCAAAGCCACTAGACAACAATTGCATTGTCATAATGATGCTTGCACACATGACCAATGGCAAAATCACATGCATATGGAGCTTGAACTGGATTCATTCCACTCAATTTCCAGTCATTGTCAAACTTGCACACAATCCCAATCCAGTCCAATCAACAATAAGTTTTCATTGAGATTGTGGATATACAAACTATATTCATCTTCAGCAGTCAACCCATCGTACTATAAGCTTGATATGTACCTAGGTACCCAACTATATCCCAATGACAATGCGCATATCAATATATTTAATATTGATACGCAGCACCCCAGTCTCTACCTGCACAAAGAGCCACATGTGAGCCAAATATGTGCCAGCTTATGATACCATGAAAGAAAAAAGGCAGCAAGAAGCTGCATGCACACTGTATTATAAGTCCTATTCTTGAAGAAAGCAATAGTTAGGTACTAAGCCGTAGCTTACAAGACTTTCTAAACGAACCTTGTAAGCAAGGCAGTATAATCAGGTACAGTCAGATTATTTGAACGCTTCGGACTGATTGATCGTGACGTCACCAGTTCGATGTAGCCCGATTCCTATGCTGTACAGTGAGCTGCTGCGATTTCCGAAAAAAACATATATGGGATTATATTGCGCCATTTCGCATGATTCTGGCACCGAAAGAGGGATCGCTTCGCTTTCTTTCACCAATCTATCTACCACTTTTGCTCTAGCAATCGAAACTATCGCGGTATATAGCGTCAAAGTTTTCTTACACACTGCCCAACCCGCATCACAAACTTCGGGGGCAGCTACGCCCAGCCGTGTAGTGCAAAGGTATGAACTCAAACTCGAGATCCAGAGTTGACGGGTTCGAATCTCTCCAAGAACCTTGCTTTTTCAACCGCACTATTTTGCATTTTTAAATTAGGTAGGAACATTACTGCGTGCCATCACACATATTGAACACGCTAACTGCAACCTTAATCCTTGGCAGCGCGGTACATAATTTATCGTCGCTTTACCGATACCTATTTACTGACGCACCCGAGCAGAAATCGGGCATATTCCAAATTCGGTGGAGAAATTCGGCGCAGCCTGGCAATCGCACTCGTGACGTCACAGCTCAGAAACATGGGTCTGTGGCGGCTGCAGAAGTGAAACCACCTGCTTGTAAGTTATACAAGGTCAAAGCCCATCACCAAATGTGTCTGGAGAGACTTGATAGACACTAGCACGTATGAAATGCCACAAATCGTGATGGGCGTTCCTCAGAACATCCAAAATCGTAACATCCAAAGAAAAAATTTCAGTTACAGAAATCCCAGCGCCCGAAGCCTAAATTTGTGGTGGAGGTGAGACATTTGTGGTGCAATTGCACGTAGTGTTTAATCCGGAGGCCAATCTCATGTGACGTCGTACTGATTCGTTTTTGTACTTCGCACCTTCTGATGTATCTGCAGATTGGTGTGATTTTAAATAGTAAATAAATAGCTTGCTGATATTTAATTCCCAAAGGAACAGTAGTTGAAGAAGTTGGCAGGTAAACTTGAACAAGTCCAGTCCATGCTTTTTCTGATTTATGCTCAGGGTTTCTATGTTAATACCACATAACTACCATGTTTGTCTTCAAGAAGAGCTGTTTTTGGTTTACTTTTATTAATATTTTCATTCCACTGCTCTTAGTGCTTTTTCTGCCCAGAATTGGGGTACCTAGTGTTGCATTTCCGTCCAGGGGTTGGCACACCTTTTGGCAAATTTACAGCTTAAGGTAATTTCTGATTTCTTGATTTTTTAAAATGCAATGTTTAGGAATGTGATGAACATGATGTGACCGCTCATTTTGGTAAATTTGTGTTTTAAGGTGTTTTATGAATTTGTGGAATGTATCATTTTAATGCAATGTTTATGAATGCGACTCATATGATGGGACCACTCATTTTCTATACAAGTGCCTACATTTCAGGTTGTGAACAAATTAACACCATAAAAGGCTTTGGATTAGGTGACATAGGGTAAAATATTTTGTTTTAATAAAAATTAAATGCAACATAGCATAACCTAACCTAGCCTAGCCTAACCCCCCTTTGGAGAAAAACAAAACCAACACATCAAGTTTTAAAAATTTCAAGCAATGTACTTTTTTTTAAATAAAAACGTAGCCCAACCTGACCTAATCTAACATAAGCTGCTTTTGAAGAAAAAAGCTCCATTTCTGTTAAATTTTGCAACAATTTTTGCAAAAAATGTCCACCTTAAAACACCTAAACTAATCTAACACAACCAAACCTAGCCCATTTGTTTGCTTTATGGAGGCAAATGTGTACGAACTTGTCTTGTTACCACCTTAAAGGACAATAATTATGGTTAGGTTAGGTTGGGTTAGGTTTTTTCATTTGTAAAATTTCAAGAAGATAAATTGTTGGATATTTTTCCATTTTTGTTTTATAATTGTTTTCTCCAAAGTTAGGTTAGGTTATGTTGCATTTTTAATGTATTTCTTTTAATTGCTATGTTGCCCAACTCAAAGCCAGTTTTTAACGTTATTTTGCTCACAACCTGGAAAGTAAGCATTTGCACAGAAAATGAGTGGTGCCATCAGCTTTGTGACATTCATAAACATTGCATTGGAAATTTAAATAAAAAATATTAATAAAACACCTAAAAGCACAAATTTAGTGTCCTTTCCTCTGCAAATGCATGCTTTTCAATTGGGAGTAAAAATAACACCAAAAAAGGGTGTGGAGTTAGGAAATATAGCGTAAATAGTGTTCAAGATGTAAGATAACCTTACATAGTCCAACTTCCCATACAAGAAATGAATTGTTTTTAATTGAAATTTTCAAGGCATTTTTCTCAAATATTTTCAACTTAAAAACCTAACCTAAGTTAGCCTGAACTGTTTATTTTTTTTGTAGTAAAATAATTACAAAAATTATTTCCCCGTCCATTTCTTCTCACAATTAGACAAACCTAACCCCTTCATGTGTGCTTCATGGTTCATGGAGGTAAAATGTGTGTAAAACTTGTCTTGTGGTTACCTTAAACTGTGATAATACCTGGCTTTTTGGGTAATTTTTCAGCTCATGGTACTCTCTCACTTCTTTCAGAATTCGAAACCTATTCCGTCTTGAGGGACTCCTCGAGTCCGGCAGGGGTCTCCTTTTCTCTTCTTGAGACCTTCTTTTTCAAATTAGACGCCTCCTCTCACGTCTTGGGGGCCTCCTGCTCTGCGTTTTGATTCGATCTTTGCCAATTTTAAGGGTGGCCTCTTATCTTCCGGTGGAATCCTCTTCTCTCCCAGGTCCTCCTCTTCCAAATTACAAGTAACCTTTCCTATCTCAGTTCCCTTGTCATTTTCTGGGGACCTTATTACCCGTCTTGGAGCCTTCTTTCTCGCCTGGGAGCCATCCCTCTTATCCAATGGCCGTTCTCTTCTATTCTAGGGGCCTCCTCCTTCATCATGGGGTCTCATTTCCAATCTTGTGCTGTCCTCTTCCGAATTAGGTGTCTCCTGCCACGTTTCTGGATCATCCTTTCTATCTTGGTGGAACCTTACCCGTTTTGGGGCCTGTTTTTGCGTTTCCGAAACCTCATTTCATATCTACTGGCTTTCCCTTCCGTCTTAGGGCCTTCTGTCATTTTCTGGGGCCTCCTTTCCCGTATTCGGGCCTCGTTTGCAATCCTGGGGGCCTCCTTTGCAATCCTGGGGGCCTCGGTTGCAATCCTGGGGGCCTCCTTTGCAATCCTAGAGGCCTCCTTTGCAATTATGGGGCCTCCTTTGCAATCCTGGGGGCCTCCTTGGCAATTATGGGGGCCTCCTTTGCTATCCTGGGGGCCTCCTTTGCAATCATGGGGGCCTCCTTTGCAATCCTGGGGCCTCCTTTACAATCATGGGGCCTCCTTTACAATCCTGGGGGCCTCCTTTGCAATCCTGGGGGCATCCTTTGCAATCCTTGGGGCCTCCTTTGCAATCATAGGGGCCTCCTTTGTAATCATGGGGCCTCCTTTGCAATCCTGGGGGCCTCTTTTGCAATCCTGGGGCCTCCTTTGCAATCTTGGGGGCCTCCGTGCCAATTGTCGGCACTCTCTTGATTTCTGGGGCCTCCTATCCTCTCCTAGGTGACTCCTTTTTCAAATTCGGTGCCTCCTCTCACATCTTGGAGGCCTCCTCACCTGTGTTTGGACCCTCATTATCCTCTTAGCAGGGTGCTTTTGTGTCATAGTCCCAAATATTCTCTCCTTCTCGGGTCTCTCGGGTCCTTCTCTTCCAAAATGTGGGCCTCATCTGGCTGGTCTCAGTGGCCTTCTCTCATTCCTGCGGAGACCTTCTTACCCATCTTGGGGCTCTCTCTTGCGTCCGGAGAAATATATCCTATCATTCCTTATTTTCTATTGTAGGGGCCTCCTCTTCCATCTTGGGGGCCTCGTTTTCCAAATTAAGAATATCCTGCCACACATCGAAAGCCTTCTTGTCTAACCTGGGTGGCTTCCTACCCGTCTCGGTGGCATCCTTTTCGTCCTGGGGCCTCCTCCCAATCTCTGTCTTATGTCTCTTATTAGGACCTGATTATATTTCGCGGGAGTCTCGTTGCCAGTCTTGGGTCCTCCTTAACAGCATGATCTTCTGTCTCGTCGGCCTCCTTGATCACCTTATGTTCCTGTGCATTTCCGGATAGGGGCCTCCTCAAATTTCAGGGGGCCTCCCCAGTCTCACGGCAGGAGGGGCGACTGCCCCCTCTGCCCCCCGCTGGCGACGCCCCTGGGTGCATGTAATGAACCTCCATCTGCGTGCTGCATGAGAGCATTGCACTTATTGCTTCACAAAGAACAATAACATGTTGAAAGTACTGTATTTTCTGGAACGGAATCCTGTGCTGATAACATTTTCTGAGTTATAAATTTTGCCGATCGGATCTACATCATTTGTGTTAATAAATATGATAAATTCTTAGAAATGCATACACGGGTTTGTGGACAAGAAGTTATTCTGATGATTTCTGATGTATTGGAACATGACAAATTTTCATGATAGAAGCAGGCACAGTTAAAGTACTTATATCTCAGTAAGTGGTCAGTTCACTAACAAGACAGCAAATTCACTCAAATAGCACTCAAAACACCAGGTGGCCCATTATTTTTGCAAGTTTAAAATCGATGATAGTGCTTACTTGAATCATGTTTAAAGCGCATGAAGGAAATGCATTGCTGACACTTGTAATGAACTGATGTTTGTACACAAAATATAGCTCATTATTCTAAATAGCATGGGAAGTATGATGCCATATATCATGGCTAATTTATGGGCAAAATGTTATGCAGCAGATTCCCTGCATTGTTACTTAGTTATTTGGGCTTTAGGGCACATCGACAATGTTGATCATATAGCTCCCTGCATTGTTGTTAACGGATATATCAGTATGTTTGCAAATTCACTTATGAGTGAATCCATACCATTCCCACTGGGGTATAAAAGCTACATCATAACATTTCTTCTACAATGCATATAACATAAACCCATCTCGGTTGTCCTACTTACTCAGGACACCATAGAAGTTAATTAATGAAAATGTTACTTCATCCCCTGTATTGCTAATGTAAACAGAAGTATCTTGAACCATATGTTATGTCCTTCACAGTGTTGCTCCATCCACCTCCAATTCCAACCCTGACCAAACTTCAGGAGCGCATCCATCTCCAAAGCAGTCTGTGGACGAAGGTATGTATTGCAGCATAACTACTGTGATCTGAATTCCATGGTATCCCTGTTGCCTTATAATCCATCCTTGCTGATCCATGTAGCAGATGTTTGACTTTCCTCAAACTGTCTGGATAACTGGGGAGTTGAAATCACATGTGAGTACTGAAACAGATGAACTATTCCTGTATTCCTATGTTGCATCATTGCATGGCACAGTTACGTACCGAATAGGGGAGGGGGGGCATTGTGGGCAGTTGCCTCCCCCCCCCTCCTGACAAGTTGTGGGGCCCCCAAGAATCCGCCGAGCTCATGAAAAAAAATGCGGCATGCTCCCAAATCACGCTAGATGCATGACAGGTCCTACCGGGGCTCTAAAAGTCTCGTTGAGATCACCCAACAAATGAAGCCGGGGAAGTGAAAAACAGTCCGGACACGGAAAATCAATCTGGGATCTCAACAATGGCTCCAAAAACCCACAAAACTTGTTGGGCCCCCAAAAAACGTGTCGTAGCCAGCAAAACCCGCGCAAGGGATCCCAACAAGTGACCACGGGGCCACAAAAAATCGCACTTCGCACTGCATTTTTTGGTCTACAAAAAAAAATTCACGCCGCTTCTCTTGAAAATCTCACTGGGGCCAAAACGTCGCGCCGGAGCCCCACAAGTTGCAGCTGGCTTCCGAAGAACCAATATATACCCGGAATATCACCCTGCGGACACAAAAATTGCGTTAAGGATCCACAAAATAAAAAGTCGTCGGACGCCGGAAAAGAAACCTGTTGGGGCACCGAAAAAAAAAAACGCACCGAGAGCCCGAAGAATCGTGCCGGGGTCCAAAAATAGCCTGCAGGGGCTTACAAAAAATAGACTTCACCACAAAAACCACAAGGAGACTCCATCGAATCGACCAGAGCACCGGAAAATTCAGAATGGGTCCCGACAAAATTATCCGAAAGGCCTTTCTACTCTCGATCGTGCAATCTGCGGAAAAAAAACACGTTGAGCAGCCGCAGCGGCGTACTAAAGGGAAAATGCCCCTCCCTAATGTTAGGCACCAAGGAAATACTTTCACCCATCGTCATCACAGTTCAGATTTGCTGTGCTCTGTTGCTCCATCAAGGCCGGTATGTTTTAGCCTGCATCTGATCGCTGAAGTATTTTTATTTAAGCCGGTGTGTGTTTGTTGGTATGTGGAGTGAGGAGGGTAACGGTGACGGTGACGGTGACGATAGATCCGAGCCCACTATATGGCACTGCAGTCGCATGCTGTTACTCAGAGTTGTTATGTTGACATGTACTGTGCACTGCTCTATTAATTATGTGACTTCACCAGTTATTGGACGATTTTCCCCGTTGGTGAGGATGCTGAATAAACATAAACATACACATCGTCGAATAAAAAATCAGAATTTCTGATGTCTGAAAATATAGTGGGCGAAATCCGATGAGTTTTTGGCTGGGGGGGGTCTAGTGCGTTGGAACTTCGCCCCCCCCACCCCAATGTTTTTTTTTAATCGACACCCCTGCGTCAGACGCAATGGTAATGCGGCCATAGGGGGATCTCCAATTAAAAAATAAAACAGGTAGGTTCCTGATGCCATTCAGGAACTCGGAAGTATGAATCCGGGACAAACGCGCCCGGATGCTCACGAGCGTGTGCGCAAGAAGCATAGTTACAATTTATGTGACTCTGGCTCCATAAAATATGATTCGAAGTGTATTTATTCAAGCTGGCTTGCTTTGAGATTACAATTTTATTGCCACTTATACTGAGATATTGTACATATCGCTACCTTGCGAATAATTGTCTGGAACTATATTCTGGTATTCATGCACTATAGGCGGCGAGCCGCCGGCCGCAGCGCCCGCGGCTCGCCGCCGATCGACCACCATTGATGGCGGTGGTGCTCGGAACCATTGTTTGAACGTTAATGGGCCCCGACGCCAATGTTACAGGCATATCTTCATATATGAAATGATAGGCGATGTGCCTGGCATGATTTCCGCCACCATTGGTATTGAGGCCGACAAGTTCCCTCGATATTGTTTAAGAACTTCACGCTCATGAGTGTCGAAGGGAAAAGAATGCATCTACAACCATACATTTCCCCGACAAAAGCTTGGCGTGGCGAAGCCGATGTTGCCTGGTAATGATCAAGGCTGGAACTTTCTTTTTGTCGTTACGCCTCTCGGTGGCTCTACGGATCCTCTGGGCACGAAATGTCGGCGCTTGACGCATGTCGAGCCATGCCGGAACCTCAATAATGCCTGACAGCTTCAAGTCAGAATGTTAAAAATGACGGTTAGATATCTATGAAAATGGTCGAGTATGACATCAGAGGGCAGTCGATTTTATGCCAGTTTATTTCAGACCACTGGAATTAATTCGCTAATGTAGAACATCTGATATGCAACTAAAATGAACACAATGTGATAATGGACCACAAATCATGGAATTAAGTGCAAACATGACAGGGTTCAAACTGCATGGAAGCTATTCAAGATGATATCAAAATGTAGCACACTCGATTTTCGTTTAGTTAAGAACATTATAAATTGTCAGTGCATTGCACAGAAGCAATTCTATGATAAGAAGTTGTGTGGCCAATGGACAGGTTTCATGTCGGGACAGACCGCATCTCTTTCAAGTTTCACTAGTGATTTTGAATCCTAAAGACGATGGTGGCATTCATTTACTTTTTTATCCATAAATTACTTAAGCAATTCAAAGAAACGCCTCAGAATGCCTCGCTTTGTGATTTGTCAAAATATATGTGACGTCACATATGTAGAGTTCGGCGATGCTTGACTGCCGCCCATTATATCTTCTATTTGGGACGCTGCCAGTTCGTAATAATCGCGACAGTTTTAGGTTGTATCACATCCGATCGTCAAGGGCAAATGGATCGTAGAAAACGGCGTTATTATTATCGTTTGTGTCGATGTTTACAAATGCAAATGCAAGTAAGCTAGACGCAATGTTCATTGGCCTCCCGACGGCCGACAAGATGAGGACGTTATCGAGCGATTCTGCACGCCGAGACAGTCCGCTGATCTCTGCTAGTGGTCCCGCTTGCTGCGACGAACATTTCGATGTATATGTACCACTGGTAGACAGGGGTGCGAGTATTTTGATAGGCGTGGGCACGACTAAGGATGAGGAGGGAGGCTGGAACCGCAGTACTTTCCTCAGAAATGTGAACATTGATGTTTTTCGCATAAGGGTTTAGCTTGAAAACGGCGATTTTATCTTCCACTTTTTGTGAAAACTCCCACAAAGTAGAAGTATAATTTTTACAAAGATGGGAACTTGTTAGTATACATTTTGTTGGAAACAACAAAGATAATTGACATTTTCTAGCTGACTGCAACATGATGAAGATGGCAAGACATTTTGCAAATTTGTGCTTTCAGCTAATTTTTGAATTCTTGGAATTTCTTTTTTCCAGCGCAATGTTCATGAATGTGGTCAACATGATGCGGCTACTCGTTTTCTCTGTAAATGCATGCTTTTCAGTTGGCTGGCAAAATAACACCAAAAATGGGCTTCGAAATGGGTAATATAGCAGAAAAATAATGCAAAAAGAACAAAGTATAGCATAGCATAACCTAATATAACCTGAACTCCCATGGAAAAAATAATCAAAAAGTGCACAAAATTTAAGCAAGTTTTCCTGAAAAAAAATACTCGGAAAGCCAAACCTGATGTAACATGATGTAACAACTTTCTTTAATGAAAAATTTAAAAAATGGAAAAAAACAAGTTTCAAAATAAAAAACTTAACCAAACCTGACAGCCAAACCTAATCACTTTGCTTCATGTAGGTAAAATGTATGCAAAATTGGTTCCGTGAATGCCTTAAGGCACAATAATGCCAAACTGCCGTCACATCTTGGAAAAAAAACTGCAGAAATCCCCGCAGTAGTCTTGTAATGTTTTTCTAAAGCTCGGTGAAATTTCACAATTTGCCTGACATTCCATGTAAAAATTAGGCCAACAATCTGTCAATTATTTGCGTTTAAGGGCGCTTCCACCAAAGCGTGATCATTTAGCGCCCATAACTTACAATTCAGCGGTTCAGTTAGTTATGTGGACAATGCAGGTGCTACCAGGGTGAGTAGATGGCCCGAAAGCCGATCGCTCTCAGAAAGCGGAATATGTTCCCAGAACGAACTATGTCTGAGTCATCAGCCAGGATGTCACGATATGTGTTGAGCCGTGTAGTATTTCCATAAAACAACCTTCGCTCTGTTGAGAAGTGCTCGCACGAGAAAAGTACGTGGCGTACGGTCAAGTTTCCTAAACAGCGGGGACACTGGGGTCTCTCGTCGCCGCAGAGGAGGTATTGGTGAGTAGCATGTGTGTGGCCGAGACGCAGTCTGCACAGCGTCACCTCGTCACTTCTGGATCTGCGATGACACGATGGCCAGTCTCCAATGTGTGGCTTTATCGAGTGCAGCTTATTGTTGGTCTGTGCGCTCCAGGTCGTCTGCCATTTGGTGTTAATATATGATGATATTCCGGGGAGATGGTCTCTGGCTGGCAGTGGAAAAGCACGTGTTTGCGGTCTCCGCGCAGCCCATTTCGCTGCAGAATCGGCGCGTTCTTTTCCCAATACACCCACATGGCTGGGGATCCAGCACAAGTGAACAGTCTTCCCATCCTGATGTATGGCAGTCAAACGAGTCAGAATATCAAGGAGTAATGGGTCAGATGGGTAGAATCCAGTCAGTGCCAAAAGGCTGCTGAGGGAATCAGATAAGATGACATAATCAACATCCCGCGATATCTCGACGTAGGAAAGCGCTTTGATGATTGCAACGAGCTCTGAACTGTACACCGAGGCATATCTTGGTAAAGTAAAACATCTGACAGAGGAACCGCACACAAACGCAGATCCTACTCCAAGATCACCCTTCGACCCATCTGTGAAAATGCGTGTGTATCCTCCAAACGTTTCCAGATGCTCTAAAGTTTTCATCCGAAGCAGCTCAGGGGAAACATTGTCCTTAGGCATCGCTGCGAGTGTCAGGTCAACTGCAGGAGACACCAGATTCCACGGGGGTATCGATGGCTGCTCCACGCACACCACTCGAGATACTCTTGTCCTGCTCTCCTGAAGGAGCTTACGGATACGTACACAGAAAGGCAATGCCGTCCCACGTTGCCTACTGCGGAACAGTGTCAACATGTGTCGCGAGAACACCGCTGGGTACGTGGGGTGGGTGGGAAACTGACGCAACTTGCAGGCGTACCGCATGCCAAGCATTTCCCGTCTTAGTGCCAGTGGTGGTTCGTTGGCTTCTGCCTGCAAGCTAACGATTGGTGAGGTTCGGAAAGCTCCGGTAATGATGCGTAATGCAGCATGGTGTACAGTGTCAAGGACACGCTTATTGGTAGTGCAGGCGCTGTCGTACACATCGCATGTATAATCCAGCTTGGATCGAATCAACGACAGGTACAGCATCATCAGTGTTTTACGATCCGCACCATACGAGGTTCGTGATATGCACTTCAATAAGTTTAGAGATTTAAAACATTTTATCTCAGTGTTTTAAGATGTTGTTTGTACGTCAAACGACTGTCAAACTGCACCCCGAGAAATTTCGCAGTTTGGTGAACAGGAATAGACGAGCCATACAGCTTCGTGTCGAGTTCTTGAGAGCACCGTCTACGACAGAAGTGCATTGCAACAGTTTTGTCTGTGGAGAAGCGGAGTCCATTTGCAATACCCCATATTTCGAGGTGGTTCACCGCAAGCTGTAACTGTCGTGTTAGCGATGATGTGTTCGCGCCAGAAAACCATATAGCAATGTCATCCACGAACAACGATCGTCCTATGCCACGCGGTAGTGCATCCCCAATATCATTTATGAACAATGCAAATAAGGCAACACTCAACACACTGCCCTGTGGAATTCCATTGATTTGGCGGAAACGATGGGAAAGCTCGTGTCTCGTCCGGGTGGACGCGGAAGAAACGATCCTTGAGAAATTCCTGGAGAAAAACTCCCAAGTTCCCGCTGATTCCACACTTCCTAGCCTTTAACAAGATTCCATGTCGCAAGGTTGTATCATAGGCTCCTTCTATGTCGAAAAAGATAGTTCCCACATGTTGTCGGCGCTTAAAAGCGACTCGAATGGCAGTGTCAAGTGCTAAGAGATGATCCGTCGTGGAACGATGCTTCCTAAAACCACACTGTGAGTTAGTAAAAATCCTGCGTTTCCAGAAACCAGGTGAGTCGCACGTTGACCGTTTTCTCCAGGAGTTTGCAGATACACGATGTCAGGGAAATCGGCCGGTAGTGCAGTGGGTCAAGACCACTCTTTCCCGGTTTCAGAACCGGGACCACTATGGCTTCACGCCAAGAATCAGGAAAGTAGCCCTCCTCCCATACCGTTCTGTTCAACGACACCAAAAGTGCGTCAAGTACTCGCAAAGGTAGGTGTTTTAACATGTCATTATGAATTCCATCGGCTCCTTCTGCCACGCTCTTTAGGCATCCGATCGCGGAACGCAGCTCATGAATACTAAATGGTTCGTTATAGCACAGATCATTAGGCGTGGAAAAATGAATTGGCTTAGCTTCTGATTTCGTCTTTTTGCGGAGAAATTCTGGGTGATAATTCCCATCTCCACTGCGGGCCGATAGAGCCCGGGTTATTTCCTCAGCAACCTCAGCAGGGCGGGTCACGTCCACTCCAGCCACATGTAGTACGAGAAGGCGGACCGCATTATACTGGCCATCAATGCGCTTAATACGGGACCATAATTGGGTCGTTGGGGTAAATCGGTTAATACTAGATACATAAAGACATAAAGACATAAAAGATCAGTGCAACTATGAGCCACAAGGGCCCTTCTTGGTTGCACTTTTGGACACTGAACCAGTTGCCCACCAAATCTGTATATCAGCCCTCCCTGGAATACAGAAAAACAAGCCCCCTATTCTTATAATGATTGTCTATGCCGTTTTTAAAGATGTTCAGTGTGTTGCTACTGACAACGGTTCCTGGCAGCTGGTTCCAGTGTTCGACTACCCCGTTGGTGAAGAAAGACTCTTAACCTTGTCCTGCTGTGATTAACTTTAATTTTGAATTGATGACCTCTAATTGCATCATTTCTGTTAAATTCAAACAATTCCCTGAGATATCCCTGTTCCTGACCATGAACAAATTTAAAAACCTCGATTAGATCACCTCTCAGCCTTCTATATCTAAGTGAAAACATATTCAATTTCTTCAATCTTTCCTCATATGCCAGGTTGCCTATACCATTAACCATTTTTGTTGCCCTCTTTTGTACTCTCTCTAAAAGCCAACAATCTTTCTCATAACTAGGGGACCAAGCTTGGCCCACAGTATTCTAAATATGGCCTGACATATGCACAGTAAAGCTTCCTGATGACCTCCTCACTTTTGTATGACACATTCCTCTGTATTGCCCCAAGCATTCTTAGTGCCTTTTTCCTGGCTTCTTGGGTCTGTTTTGATGCCCCCAATTTTGTGTTCAAAATAACACCTAAGTCCTTCTCCTGCTGAGTCACAGATAATACTTGGCCACCCATCAAGTATGGCACCTTCATATTCTGCCTACCTACATGTACGACTTTGCACTTATCAAAATTAAACTTCATTTGCCATTTTTCGGACCACTTCAGAAGCTCGTCTAAGTCTTTCTGCAGCAAAACCTGCTCATTGTGCCCTGTTATTGCCCTAAAGATCTTCAAATCATCCGCAAATTTCAAAACCTTACTGCTTAGGACACATTCAATGCTATTCACAAATATAATGAACAACAGTGGCCCCAGTACCGACCCCTGAGGGACTCCACTAAGAACATTTTGCCATGATGACTTTGTACCATTTAGCATTACTCTCTGCCGTCTATCTGAAAGCCACAACTCTATCCATTTTAGGATGCTACCTGCAATGCCATGGACCTGAAGCTGCATCATTAACCGTTTATGGGGTACCTTGTCAAAGGCCTTACTAAAGTCAAGATATGCTACATCAACATGATTTCCCTGATCAAATTGTTCTGTGGCAAAATTCAAAAAGTCCAAGAGATTTGTGAGACACGATCTCCCTTTTCTAAGCCCATGTTGAGTATCTTGAATCAATCTGTTTCCTTCCAGAAAACTAACCATTCTATCCTTGATAATTGATTCGAGTTCCTTGCAGACTAGGGATGTGAGGCTTACTGGCCTATAATTTTCAACTTTCCCTCTTTCTCCTTTCTTGAAAATAGGAACTACATGTGCCCTTTTCCAATCTGTTGGAATTTCATTTTGTGAAACTGATCTACAAAATATTATACTAAGTCGAATTGCCAGTTCCTTTTCAGCTTCCCGCAATACCCTAGCATAAATTCCATCAGGTCCTGCTGCCTTGTTTGGCTTTATTTTTCTGATATAATTGAAAACAACATCACTATCAATGAAATCAATATCGTGTATCTGATCACCTGTCACTGAACTGTGGTTCACGGTTGGCAGATTTGTCACATCCTCCACTGTAAACACTGATTTAAACTGCTTGCTCAGCTCCTCAACCATCTCACCATCCTCACTCAATATAGTCCCATTTACATATTCCCTCCATGACCTTCGCTTGGCTTCCCGTATAATTCGGCGTGCTAAGGCTCGTGCCTTTTGAAATGCAATCAAGTTCGCCCGGTCGCAATTTCTATTAAATGTTTTAAATGCTCGCTTGCGTGCGCGTATAGCGTCACGGCATTCTGTTGACCACCATGGAACTGGTGAGCGCCGTGGAGAACCAGAAGTTCGTGGGATGGAGGAATCAGCGGACTGAGTAAGCATTGATGTAAACTGCTCCACCGAGAGACCACAGCCATCAGCATTCCTTGGCAAGCATGTTTCCATATTTTCCTCGAATTTTCTCCAGTCCGCTTTCTTTAAGTTCCACCATTGAGGTCTGGAGCCAAGCCTCACCCTGTCACTGTATTTAATAAAGATAGGGAAATGGTCGCTACCAAGTGGGTCGTCGGAGGCCGACCAAGTCATATAATGCGCCAAGGATGGGCTTACAAGACTTAGGTCGATCGCAGAGGTAAGACCAGAAGGAAGAGCGTAGTGGGTGGCTGCACCCGTGTTTAAAAGACAGAGGGCTTCGTCCAGAATACAACTTTCCACAGCTCGACCGCGAGAGTTTACCGAGTCGCATACCCATGCGACGTGATGCGCGTTGAAGTCGCCGAGGAGCAAGACAGGCTGGGCCAGTTGGAACATCAGGCGACTGAGCTCCATAGACTGCAGCGAATGCCCAGGAGGAAGATAGACAGAGCATATTGTTATAGTATGACGAAGGAATTCAATGGTGGCAGCGACTGCTTGAAGAGGGGTATCCAGCGTTACCTCCTGATAAGACGCGCTATGATGTACAGCCAGAAGTACACCTCCGTGCGTAATGGTCTCCGATGCCTTGTTTTTCGCAATAAGAGTATTTTTTTAGTCGGAGGGAAGAATGTGGTGGTAACTTTGTCTCTTGGAGACATACAACCATCGGGCAGTGCTGATTTAAGAGTCTCGAGGTCAATCATGTTTGTCCGAACCCCTCTCCAGTTCCATTGTAAAATTAGAGGCATTAAAATGCTAGTGAGGGGTAGTAAGACAGCTTAGAAGGGCAAAGTCGCCGACTAAAGTTGACTAGTGCTCCTAGGATGCACCCAAGTGGGCGTTGGTCTCCGCGGACGCTGAATGCGCCCGCGGCCGAGTCTTAGAGGCTCCACCATCCGGTGACGAATCCGACCAGGGGAGGCCCGTTTACGTCCTCCAGTAGGGGACCAGCGGTGGGGCAGCATCTCGCCTTCACGAGGAGGAACAGGTGGTGGCCCCATCACCTCACCTGAACCCCTCGCATGGGAGTCCTGAGTAGTCGTGGTTGAGGCGTCGGCCCATGGAACTCCAGCGGCCGTGCGCAAGGCGATGGGTCTCGCGACCCACCACGGCTTCTTAGACCAGAGGCGCCCAAATCAGGAGCCCCGGGATGAACATCAACCGTTGCTTATCTTCGGGTTGCAGTGGGCGGCATCACCGGGACGCGGCGGGAGGCCACACCACTCTCCTGAGATGACAGAAGTGGGTGGAGGAAAGAGGATGGCTTTGGAAGCGGAGGGAGTAGATGGGGGTGAGGGGGTTCTGGACGGTGCAGGGATTGGATGGGTTGGGGTGGAGTCGGTGGGGGTGGCGGGCAAGGATTCCAGGTGCTCGCTGGAGGGCTTGGCGGGTCTCTTAATCCGTTCGACAGGATGCCATTCATCAGGAGCTCGCTCTGCAGCGGTCTGCGCAGAGGCAACCTGAGGGGCCAGTAGCGACTGGGCAGCGCGTTTTGCTGTCTTGGAGGACGTTTCTACAATTTGATTTTGTATACGAGTGGTGAGAGGGACCCCGACCACGGCATCAGAAGCCAGGCCTAGCTCCGACACTGGGGTACAGATGAGTCCGAAGGATCGTAGCAAATCAGCAAGTTGAGAAAGAAATTGGGACGCATTGGTAAGCTACCGGTGAGTGGTAGCAGGTTGTGTGTGTTTTACCTTGTCTACATATCATACCTTGGGATGTGTCTCCATGTACATTTCCCTTGCTTGCCGAAAAGTTATTTGTTTGGAGCACTTCAGTGCGAGAATTTCTCTTTCCATCATCTGTGCTGGACAAGCCTTGTCATATGCAGTGTGCGGAGCTTGTCCCTGGCCGCAGTTCACACACCACACTTCCTTTGATGCGCAGTCCGCACCGGTGTGCTCCAATGCGCCACATCTACCACATGTCGGTCTACCACGGCAAAACTAAGTGGTATGTCCGTATCACTGACAGCAAAAGCAGCGCATAGGGTTGAGAACAAAAACGCGAACCTTCACCTTCAGGTACCCGACGTATATCGCAGAGCGGAGGTCTGTCGAGTTAAAAGTCAAGATAATATTGTTTGTACTTTGTAGGTCATTCCCTCTTCTCACTTTCATTCTGCGTGCATCGACGACACCCTGCTCCGACAAGCCGTGAACAATATCCGCATCCGAAACACCCTTCAGGTCAAAACAGTTGATAATACCTTTCGAAAAGTGTTTTGTCTTGTGGGGCTCCGCTAGGATTGGTATCGAGACATTCCGCCACCTTCCATGGTCTAGTACACTGTATTTGAATTATGTTGCATCCAGGGTTCTCCTCACTTCCTCTGCGCTTTGAAATTCCACCTCAATGGCTCCGTCCCTCAACTTCTCGCATCTGATTATGTTGCCAAGCTGGTCACATCCACGCTTTCGCTCAAACGGCGAGAGCACAGATAACTTTTTCTCAGAGTCGGTCGACCTGAGGACTAAAATTCGTATCGACGACGGCCTGGGGTTCGAGCCGGTGTTTGGATTCCCACTATGGGAAGCGACATTGGTCGCAGGGCGGGAGGGGAGATATGCAGGACGATACGCCTCTGCCGGTGTCGGGTCTCGTGTACGGCTTTCAATAGGCGAGCCGGTGTACTGGCCCTTGTTGGGATGTCCATAGTGGGTTTTTGTTTTGGTTGAATCCGTGGAAGTGTGCTTGGTTTCGGTTCTGCGTGATATTCCACCACAAAGGGGCCCTACTGGGGGGACGTCTGCTGCCGTGACAGCAGGTCGCCAAACATCCGCGGAACTATACGGGGCAGGCGGCGCCTTCGCCCGGCCGGGAGAGAGAGACTCACCACCCCGACCGGGATCCAGCACCGCCCACCCCTTGAACCCAGCCGGCCGGGCCGGCAGACACTGGGAAGAATCCCAGGTCCCCGGCCCGAGGCGACGGGCCACTTGACCCGTATGGGGCCCTACGGGCCCGCCCGCCCCTCCGGGATATTAGGACCAAAGAGGCGTATTGGTCCCCCGTCACAACTAACACCGTGCGACGGGAGACCTCAACCTCCAGGGCCAACAATCTGTCAAACTATCACAATACCGATGTGCATTTGAACTGCATCTCTATATATTTGCCTATATATTCCACCAATCATGTGATGTGAAATGTTCAATATTCACAAGTTCAAATAAACTTCGCATGCTATTCATTGATCATTTACCGAGTACTTACATTGGGATACGGCTTGCAGTGTACCACTATGGAATGCCAATTATGGAACTAGGTATAATCAGCTTCTGATGATGCTTATTGGGGTTTTAGGGTGCGTCAACCCCAGTGGGTTATATTGCACCCAATTTATAATCAGCTTCTGTTTTGCTGAGAAGCCATGGTGTGTTCAGGTAAGCCACACATAGTTTGTCATTGTCTTTTCCATTACTTTGCTCATTTTACCCATAAATATAATAATTTTACTCATTTTACCCATAAATATAGTACAAGCTTTTGCTGTTAGTGCTCACCGCATTGCGCCGGATTTGAAACAAAAATGTTAGTTGCTGTATCACCACCATAATAGATTACTTACCCTTGCAAGCTTCATATTTAGGTTAAAAATTGGTAGCATTTCAGTACCGCAAACCCTCGCCTTAGTGTCCATGACACGAGTCAGTTGAAAAACCTCGCATGAAACAATACAACGTATGGTTACTTGTGCGTTTCAGGCTTAGCGGCCTCGAGACCCCACATATGTGACGTAATTGCTACAAGAAGTTTTTTTTTAATCGATGGCAACCCCTAAGTGAAATTATTAAATTATGCTGGAAATGCTTCTCCTGCGAGAACAAATATTTCAGTTTTGTCTACCAAGTATTATTAACGTTTTTTTTGCCACCAAAAACCAATTACGTGAAACTTGTCCATTACTCTCATTTAGCTTTGAAGGCAAGGTAACGGGTGAAATGATTTGATGATGAAACGAACTATACTTCTTAAGAGAGCTTGTTTACATGTAGTTCAAATTTGACCGTTGTAAATTACCTGTGCCTCCTATAGAAAGTAGCATTTGGCATTAATCATAGCAAGCCCACTCTGATGGTGTTCCTTCACAAGCCCACCACCAGAGCAGCGCCACCGGTATTATGTCAGCTAATGACGCCCAACAATTACCGAAAATACGTGTATCGGCAACTTCATGCAACGCAACGAGGCAGTGTATGGAGCTTAATGTGGTTGTGGTTATTGGTTTTACGACACGTCGACCGTTGAGTCATGTAGCGTCGCCAGTCTCTCACGCCGATTGGTCGCGGGCGAAGATTAGCGACAAGTGAGACTCGAACCCACAATATTTAGATTGTGAGACGGGCAACTTACCCCAAGACTACTCCTCCCCTGGAGCCTATTACGAGCCGCGAAATAATCATCAGAACACAGATGAAGTTCATACGAATCTATCGAACTTTTACATATCGAAACCGCCCGCTGACACCTGGTGGTGTTGGTGCAGACGGTCCCGTGTTTGCCCTGCTTGTCGGACTGTTTGTGACCTGCAAACTTGGGTATTGTGCCAAGGTCGTCCAGATACCAATCGTTATCGATACTTCGTACTGAAGACGTGCCAGATGTCGGGTGGATAATACGCCCCCACTCAACGGACTGACCGGATGACACAATATGTTTATAGAAAGTCAAAACACTCAGAGCTTGAACCGTGCAGACAGTTCAGAATCAAACGGATAAGGCTTGCGCCGTACTGATAGTCGATCTTACTGGATAGCACAGACTGCCGACACAGAGGAACATTGTTGTTCGCACCAGCAGCAAACACACACAACAGTATGTCCAGTTGTCACGGGAGCGAGTACAGGACGGCTCGTTCTCGGAGGTTTGCCAGGTTGATCCAACAACCGGTCATCGGGGGTCCCGTATATATATACGGTTTGCGCACGTGTAGGTCGAAGCTGTTCGCGGTGTGAAGTACAGAGCCTGGGATTGGTCTGCTTGGAACATGCATATAGCGAGGGTCACATTGGAAGGATGTTTTTTTTCGTGGTGGCATGCTGAGGCTGATTCAGATAAGACAGTGTGTAGTATGGTGTTGGTGTGGTGTTAGTTTTGGTGAAATAAATAGAGCGAAATCCGTGCAGTGTAACGGGTGAACATTTAACTCCTTGTGTTAGGAAGATTGGACATTCCTTTTAATGCTTACACATGCAGTGATGAACATTCAGCGTGTGCTAAGCAAGCACAGGTTACCTTTTCAAAAATGAGAACAGTCGGTTGTTTTACAGACTGTTTTGCACATGTGTGTACATGCCTTGCCTCTTGTCGCCGCTTCAGAAGAACAGGGCACGACTGGGAGCTTCCAGAGGACATTTCCGCAATCGCACGCATTTTTAGCTCCGAAGCCATTTTTATGTTGTGATACTTCAGTAATCATCACAGTTCATATCCACCCGTGCAATTCAAATCACATAACATGCCCAGAATGGCGTCTCAGTATCAATCAGTGACGCAAGGACATCACTCAATCAACGGACCAGGTTGGTTGCTTGGTTATTTGTGCTTAGGGTGCGCATCACAATACACGGATTGGTGATTTACAGCGACACGTATGTCGTTTATGATTGTCAATCAACGGATTGACAATCATAAACGGCATACGTGTCACTGTAAGGAAGCACAAATCAAATTGATGCTCCCCACCATACGCGAAGTAAGTTCGGTGACACAAAAGGCTTAAAAGCGAGAGAAATAGGGAAACTCGACACATACTTCTGATTCCATAAGAAAACCAAGGAAACGTCCAGGAAATCACCCATGGAAGAACCTCCAACTTAATGATCGTCTTGGTACATTCCAGTAGGTTGGTTGGTTGGTTATTGGTTTTACGACACGTCGACCGTTGAGTCATGTAGCGTCGCCAATCTCTCACGCCGATTGGTCGCGGGCGAAGAGTAGCGACAGGTGAGACTCGAACCCACAACCTTTCGATTGTGAGACGAGCATCTTACCCCTAGACCACTCGTCCCCTACATTCCAGTAGGCAAGGAACCAAGGCAAACATGGCACTTATACGGTGAAAGTACGATTGGATTTAAAATGGCTCACCAATCCCCCCCCCCTCCATTGCGAAATTGGTAGTCTTAAATTTGGATTTGGGTTAGCTTCCGAGTAATGTTTAGAATGTAATAGCCATTACATTGATCAAAAGCGGGTGGGGTGAAACCTCTACCCGATCTCTAGCATACCCGATTATAATGCAGCACATATACAAACACAAATATCATTCCACAATAAGTACCTTTGTAGCTTATAACTAAATCACCGGAGACAGATGCGACACGCATTGATGACACCTTAACATCACATTAATAATAATATTGCCACACAGCTTATGACAAGGGTACAAATATAAAATGCGGCACTGTTTATCGTCGTTGGGTGCAGTGAACAATTTTCGTCGCACGCTGACACTCTGTACATGACCCTGATTTGTGCCGCTCCCGCTGCCGACCCTTGCTATATGCCCTTGTTCTCGGCGTGGCGGTTCCGAATGCAGTGCACTGCCACTCCTCATGATGTGGCTTGTGGCACTGCCACTCCTCATGATGTGGCTTGTGGCACTGCCACTCCTCATGATGTGGCTTGTTGCACTGCCACTCCTCATGATGTGGCTTCCCCCAGCACAGGACATTCTGCAACACAGAGCATGGTGCAGGTACCCTCCAGCCGCAGAACACTCACAGACGCATCATATCGCAATATTAGATGAATACTAGAGACGCGCGATGCACACCACGGCTTCCTCAATCGTCATTTTGTCATGTTCTACCTCGCCACCAGCCCGGCACACGCATAGCCCAGCCTTCGCAGCGCGGCCGTCCGTTCCGCGCAGGATGACGTCATCACCGTCCGGGCAGGATGGGGTGCACGTCCAGCACGCAGAAGGTGGAGCGACACGTGGGGCAGGGGCACTTTGATGCCAGCCACGTCTCGGGGCTGTCCTGGTCCTGGCGAGACGCAAACCTGCCGGTACAGGTGGGTACATGTCCAGTCGCGTTGTGTGGTGCAGTGGTGGGCCACGAAAGACCACCTAGGGCCGACAGGATCAAAAATGACTGCATTTGCAGATTTGTATGCCATATTTAACAGCATAATATTATGTTATGTGAATGCAGACCTGAGCACAACAGAAGGATACCACACGAGGTAACAACAAATGTTATTGATTTGACAACAAAAACCCGCGGTAATGAAACGACATGCCACTGCTCTTGCGGCCTAATTACTGTACATACGTAGTAATAACAATGAATACCTAGTGTGCGCGGGTGTTAACTGTAGGCGTAAACTCGTGCAGTCAAATGGCCATTTACACATTTTCGGGATGTATAGCGGTTCGGAATTCCAGCAGCATGACAAGCGGCTGATCCACCCACTATTCACACTGATTTTGTTTTAGGATGAACATCTGCGCCCATCAGAACGTTGTCATCGCACGATAAAACGACTCCAAACTCGCTAAAGCTCATCTCATCTTTTTTTCGGATGAACGATGGGAACGGATCGGGAATTCAAACAGAGGCGGATCCAGCCGACTATGCCGAGGGAGTCAACTGGCCTCGCGGAGGGGCGAAGTTCCTTGGTCGAACAAAACGGTGTTCCAAATCTCACGAAGCCCATATAATTTGAAATTATATTGGAATAAGGTTCAGTTTAGATCAATATTATCCCAGTAAGCAAAAGTGTCGAGATGGTACTCCTGGAGGTCACGTGAATGTCAATAAGCAGTTGTCTAGATTCTTCCTTTCCCGGCTAGATAAAAAGTACATCGAATTTTAAAACTTTTGAAAACGTCTTGGAAAACCGTGACGATGACGAAATGCCAACAATTCAGGATATTTTCTAGCCTTTTTCGCAGGTCACTGAAGGAAGATATGAGCCTAATGGTTACCAGCAATGTTGTTGTTATTATTGGGGTTTAGGGGCACATCAACTGCATAGGTTATACAGCGCCCATAACTTCGTTAGTCAAACCAGGTGCGAGCGTATCGGCGTCGAGTAAATGAGAGGACTGGGGGTCACAACACGTTAGCGCATTTCATGGTGACGGTATTTTGCGATGCTTTAGCGTCCGTATGCTACCTTGGTGGGCGTGAGTACACCACGTCAAATCAAACCGCAGAAAGGAATAGGAATAGTTCAGCGACATAGTGTGAACCGTCGCCCAGCAGTTCCATCACGGTGGGCGATGGGGTTCCAAAGAAGCGGCGACGTTCCGCTTCAAGATGACGACACGCGCTAAGAATATGGGCCACAGAGCTTGTCGCTGCAACGTGGACAGGCTGGTCATTCTTCCGAGCACAGAAGGTAGCGGTGTGTAAAATATGTGTGTCCAAGACGTAGGCGGCACAAAATCACTTCCTCACGCCTCGATCGTCGCGAGCAAGACTGCCAAGCACCCAGGCGAGGTTTTAATACTTTCAGTTTGTTGGCCAGGACAGCATCCCAGGAAGACTGCCACTTGCTGTGCAGGTAAGCAGATATACTGTGGTAAAAGTATCTTGCAGGGAATGGTAACCGACGCGTGTATCGTGCATTCGTATAGCGTTTGGCTGCTGCGTCGGCGAGCTCGTTTCCAAAGATTCCCACGTGGCTTGGGATCCAGCACAGTACCACACTTTTCCCCTCCTGAGCTAAGGAGGAAATGAGCATCAAGGTGTCTTGTATGAGGGTTAGGGGGTAAGAACGCTTGAGGGCCAAAAGGCTGTTCAGAGAATCAGACAAGATCAGGTGTAAATCCTCGTCGCCTATCTGGATAAAAGAGAGAGCTTTGGCAATAGCCACCAGCTCTGCTGTGAAAACGGATGCCTGTGGTGGAAGCGTAAAATTCCGAGTAGTGTTACCACATACAAACGCGCTACCGACCCCTGTGTCTGTTTTAGAACCATCGGTATACGTGGCTGTATACCCCTCGTACGGCTGGATGGTCTCTAGAGCTCGTGCTTGCAATTCTGAGCATATAGTACTTTGTTTGCTATATAAAGATATATAGAAAGATAGTACTCAGCTATAGAAAGATCAACATTTGGGGAGATCAATTCCCATGGGAGAGTTCTGATTGGTGTTGTTCGGAGAACACTACGTAGCGCGATCCCACTATCTGGCAGCATTTCTCGAATCTTTACACAGAACGGATTCTAGTGTGGAGACCAGACCGTCTGTGTTGAAACAAACGTAAGGTGTGGGGTGAAAATACCGCTTGATATGTGGGATGGTCTGGAAATTGTGCCAGCTTGATAGCGTACCGCGTGCCCAGCATCTGACGGCGCATGGCGAGCGATGGTTCATTTGTCTCAACAAGGAGGCTCGCTGTTGCCGAGGTGCGGAATGCTCCAGTCGCAATACGAAGAGCCGAGTAATGTATGGTGTCCGGAGTACGCTTGGCTGAATCGCTTACACAGTCGTACACAAAGCTAGCGTAGTCAAGTCTTGAGCGTATCAAAGATCGATATAGGAGAAGTAGGATTCTCCCGTCCGCCCCGAAGGTAGTACGAGATATACATTTTAAGATGTTCATAGATCTAAAACACTTCACACAGGCCTTTAAAATGTTCTCTATACGTAAGTCGCGTGTCAAAGTGCATTCCGAGGAAGGGAACCACGGATTTGCACGGGATGGTTTCTCTGTAGAGGCTGAGCGACATGTCCGGACAGCACTGTCGCCGCCGGCAGAAACGGATGCAGACAGTTTTTGCAGTCGAAAAGCGAAACCCATTAGCAGTACTCCATCGCTGTAGTCGTGTGACGGCCGACTGGAGCTGCCTTTCCATGGATGAGATCTTCGAAGCCGGACACCAGATCGCGAAGTCGTCCACAAACAGCGATCGCCCGATGGTCGTTGGGAGGTGGCCACCGATGTCGTTTATCGTAATTCCTAACAACGGCACGCTCAAAACGCTGCCCTGGGGGGTATCGATCTGAGAGCCGATTGTCCACTCGGACGCAGAAGGATCGATCGGCTAAGAAGCTTTGTATAAATGTACCCATCTGTCCACGTACACCGTGCTTAAAAACTTTCAGAAGAATGCCGTAGCGCCAAGTCGTATCATAAGCGCCCTCAATATCAAAGAACACAGCGCCAATGTGTCGTTTGCGCTGAAACTCAGTTCGTATGACTGTGTCCAGGGATAAAATATGGTTAACTGTAACAGTTTTTTTCTTCTAAAACCATACTGCACGTTTGTAAAAATGTTGTAAAAATGTTTGTAAAAATGAGTGTTCAAAAAACCACATGAAGCGAACGTTCACCATCCTCTCCATGAGTTTGCACAGTGATGATGTGAGCGCGATAGGTCAATAGTGTATTTGATCAAATCCGCTCTTGCCAGGCTTCAGGATCGGTATTACTGTTGTGTCTCTCAATGAGGATGGAAAGCCTCCACTTTCCAAAAGCCGTTGAAAATTTGTACGAGCACTTGGAGCGCAATGGATGGCAGGTGTTTCAGCATATCGTTATGCACGTCATCGGGGCCCTCAGATACACTCCGCAGGGCGTTAACGGCGGAAATCAGCTCAGCTTCGGTGAACGGCGCGTTATATGGGAGTATCTCGGATGTAGACAAATCTATGGTGGACCGTTCGTGGCAAATTCGGTGACGAACAAATTGTAGATCCGAGCTTCCCTCTCGGCTACGCTCTGATAGTGCACGTCCAATCTCATTTGCGACGTCAGATGGGTCAGAAATAATTCGATCTCCTACCTGTAAAGCAGGTATTGGAGCAGACGTTAGTTAGTTAGATATTGTGGTTTAGGGGCGCATCGACTGCATAGGTCATATAGCGCCCATAACTCAGTCATTTAAAGATAAATGCGAGTGAACGTCAGTTCGGATAACGAGTTACAAGACGATGCCGAACCTGTTCATGGTAAAACTGGTGCTAGCCATTTCTGCAGCAGCATGTTAAGGACCGGTGTAAATCACGGAAAACCAAACTTCCAAGAGGAATTAAAAAGCTCTTCTGAGTGAACAATGTCCGACTCATCCCCTACTACTTCCCGAAGCGAGACAGATGTACGTCCAAAGTGACGTCTCCGTTCGTGGGCAAGCCGGGGACATGAGACTAAAATGTGTCGCACTGACATTGGTGCGGTGCACCTCGGGCACCGTGGCGTCTCGTCACCGCTGAGGAGATACCGGTGTGTCGCATAAGTGTCCCAAACGACACAGGGACACAGGGATACCTCGTGTCCTCTGTTTCGGTGTGATGATGAAGCCCACTCACCAATACAGGGCTTTACAGTCTTCAACTTATTGTTTGTTAGAGCGTTCCAGCTTGGCTGGCACTTACCCGAAATATAACCTTTGACAGCTGAGTAGATGTTCCTAGCAGGAAGCGGGAGGGAACGTGTGTACGGGGCCCGTGCACCTCGCTTCGCCGCAGCATCCGCGGCTTCGTTCCCAGAGATTCCTACATGGCTCGGAATCCAACATAGAATAGCCGTTTTTCCAGCGCAGGTCAGCAATGTAAGCCTACGTAAAATATCTACGTAAAATGCCTAAGAGAATCGGTGTAAATTATATGCTGCGTGTCATCACATGTCTCGATAAAACTTAGTGATGTCTAAGGCAACCAACTCAAATGTATAGACAGATGAATGTGGCGGAAGCGAAAACGTCCTGACCACTGTGCACACTACAAAAGCACACCCAACACAAGACTCGGCCTTGGATCCATCTGTGTCTGTAAAATGGCTGTAAGATGCCATTAACTCTAGTGCCTTTATTCTGAATTCCTCGAGAACGACTTCGCACTTTTTGAGATGTGACAGCGAAATGTCAATGTCTGGAGATGCCAATGTCCAGTGAGGGATTTTCATTGTTCCGACGCGCATCACTCCGCGTAATCTCATCCCGCTGTCCTCGAATAGTGTACGAATCCTGACACAGAAGGAAACACAGTTCACAGCCCGTCGTCTTCTGAAGAGAGCCAGGACGCTTCGCGAAAACACGGAACGGTACGTTGGGTGATTTGGGAACTGTCGCAGCTTGCAGGCATAACGCATACCGAGCAGTTCCCGACGCATAGAAAGCGCTGGCTCGTTGGACTCTACCAAGAAATCGGTGTGGTGCGAAAGGCGCCGGTGCAGATACGGAGTGCTGAGTGGTGTACCGTGTCTAGTGTTCGTTTGGTGGTCAGAGCTGCGCCGTCCTAGACAAAACATGCGTAGTCCAACTTTGACCGAATCAGGGAGCGATATAGCTGCAGCAGGGTTGGTCTATCGGCCCCATACGACGTACGCGCAACCACTTTCAGAACGGTCATATACTTAAAACACCTATCTCTAAGCATCCTAAAGTGATGCCTATGCGTAAGTCGGTTGTCTAAAAAGCCGCCGAAGAATTTGACAGCCGTCTCCGTTGGAATTTCTGAACCATATACCCTGATTTTGATATCTGGACAGTTTCGACGCTGGCAAAAATGCACGGCGACCGTTTTTGTCGTCCAGAAGCTGAAGCCATTCACCTTCGTCCAGCGCTCCAGCCTAGCAACAGCAAGCTGCAACTGCCGCTGCAATATTGGTGTTGATGTGCTGGATGACCAGATTGTAAAATCGTCCACGAATTGTGAACGGGATATTGACGGCGACAGGCAGGATCCAATGTCGTTGATGATAGTGGCGAACAGGGCGACACTGAGCACACTGCCTTGGGGAATTACGTTGACCTGTTTGACCCGAAACCGACGGTTTGCTAAAACGTTTTGCAGAAAGACAGCCATACATCCTCGCAGACCGTATCAACGTAGCTTCATCATAATTCCATGTCGCCATGTGGTGTCGAAAGCAGCTTCAATATAAAAAACACAGCTCCGACATGTCGATGTTGTGCGAAAGCTGCTCGGATTGCAGTATCAAGTGTGACTAGGTGATCAATCGTACTTCTGTTAAAAAAACCACACTGTGCATTTGATGAAATGTTCTTGTCCTCCAGATACCAACAAAGCCGAGCATTCACCATACGCTCCATCAGCTTACACATCGATGACGTGAGAGATATGGGGTGGTGGTGTAGTGGTTCGAGTCCACTCCTTCCAGGCTTCAAGACAGGCACAACTATGGCTTCCCGCCAGGCCTCTGGAAATTCGCTACTCTCCAACAGATAATAAAAATAGTCAGCAATACATCTTGTGCGCATGGTGGAAGGTGTTCAATCATGTGATTGTGGACCAGGTCTGGACCCTGGGACACGTTCCTGAAAGAACGAATTGCTGAGGTCAACTCGGCCTTGGTGAATCGTTTATTGTACGTCAGCTGTTCTGAGGTGGAAACGTCCACTATGTTTTCCTCGCTGCGGGTGCGATGCCGAAGGAAATCGGGGTCGCAGTTTCCGCCTGTACTGCGTTCTGAGAGGGCTTTTCCGATTTGTTGGCGACTTCAGTAGGGTTCACGATGGCTTCGCCCCGTATCTGTAATACCGGCTGGGGAGTTGTGGAGTAGCGCCCAGATATTCGTTTTATGCGCGACCGCCCCTCACCATTGGATCGATGGCCTGGTCCGCCGAGTCCTTGGGGCACACAATCCCCCCCCCCCCCCCACCACGGAAAGATCGTGGGGGTAGTGGAGCAGACGAGAATTATCCCGCGATCCTGCTACCGCGATCCTGCTAATGCGCGTCCATACTTGGGCGGCTGGTGTTCGATGGGTGAGTGTGTTTAAAAAAGACCGGAAAGATGCTCGTTTGGCCTCCAAACAGGTTCGACGAGAAAAGGCTCTGGCTCGGAGAAACGCTATGCGATTTTCGGGGGTACAGTTGTAGTTGAACACCCTGAAGGCACGTTTGCGTGCACTAATGGCACTTCCGCACTCGTCCGTCCACCACGGGACTGGGGAACGTCGAGGGGCACCAGAAGTCATAGGGATGCAGTCAGTAGCACAGTTGATGAGCTGTAAGGTAAAAACTTCTATGGATTTGGCAAGCTTCGGGAGCTGGCAGAAAAAAGTTGCATCCAGTCTATTCTCAAACTCATTCCAATTGGCCTTTCTTAACTTCCATCATCTTGGTCTTGGCCCAAGAACTACTCCATCTTGGTAAGCCAATCATACTGGGAAGTGGTCGCTGCCTAATGGGTCGTCGGCCACCGAAGAAGTAAAATACTGGAAAAACTGTGGACTGCACATACTTAGGTCTAAAACCGACTTACTTCCAGATGGAAGAGCAATATGTGTCGGAGATCCTGTGTTTAAAAGGCAGAGGGCTTCGTCGTGAATGCAGGATTCCAAAAGGCGACCACGTGGATTTGTAGTAACACATCCCCATACAGTGTGGTGGGAGTTGAAATCTCCCAACAATACAACTGGGGAAGGAAGTTCCAGCAATAAAAGATGGAGATCTGCAGCGGGAAGTGCGAGTCCAGGCGGCAGGTACACGGAGCAAATTGTCATTGCATGCTGATTCAAGTTGATACGAGCAGCAACAGCTTGAATACAGGTTTGGAAAACTAATTGATGTACAGATATGCTGTGGTGTATAGCCAAAAGAACGCCGCTGTGCGCAACGGTGTCAGTCGGAATATCCTTTCGAAATACGGAGTATCCTTGATGGTCTTTACCATTTACTGAAAGACCATTACCCTCCCTCCCTTTACCATTTACTTATCGACAATACAGGTTGTTTGCTATTACATACTCTGCACCAAAATCCTGGAATAGTGTAATTTGCCAAATATTTCCCAGAATAGAACAGGTGCCAAGGAAAAAAATTTGCTAAAGAAATGTCTTAGACGTTACTTTATGAAATTATACAAATCAAACGAGAACTGAAGACAGAAGCTAGTTCATGTAATTCATAAAGATAACTTTGAAAAATTATACCTTGCCATAGAAGATGTCACTGTTAATATATGGCAACACAGAAAAGCATGATGTGCGTGAATGAATGTTTTTTGTTTTGTTTTGTTTTTTGTTTCTTTTTTGTGATGGAGGATTCTGTTAGGTTCGTATTCACCCATGCATATTCTGCATGAGTTATCTTCGTCTGAATGCTTTCATCTTTTCTGTACTCCCCCTAACATTTCAACTTGTGACCCTGGGAATTCCGTGGGCGCTACTAGCGTGCTACCTGCCCATGGTTTTCCTGGGGTCTCGTTTCCTTTCTACTCATTGGTGGTAGTCCATCTGCAAAAAGAAAAAGAAAATACAGAAGGGATGATAATAGTATTGGTATAATCACATTCTGTTGTATCTCTTGCTTGCATCCCGAGGCACCCATGTGTTGGCTGTCCTGATCTATGGGCAGCTCACCTAGGGAAGCCCCACATTGAAAGACCCAATGAAGGTGCATACAGCCAAATTAGGATAGGCTGCTGCTGCATCTGATATGGGGACAATACAAAAAAAAAAAAAAATGGTGCAACGGGCGTCTGGCACCAGCTTCGTCTCTTGGAGACAGATGCCAGCTGGGAGATACTTGCTGGCCACAGCCTGGAGGTCCAATAAGCTAGTTTGCAGCCCTCTGCAGTTTCACTGTAAAATGCCATGTGAGGGAAATTCATTGTAAAATGCCAAAGCATTACAATTTGAATTTAAAATGGAATACAATACATGTTGCTAAAAATAGCTAAGACACCAGATGCCAACTAATGTCGTTCGGTTGCCGGTTTTGCAACCGGAGAGGTTTGATGTCGCGGGCGCGACCTTGACATACCAAATTATGTTGGTGACACGGCCCCGGGCAGGGCGCGCTTCTCAACGCGGCTCGATGTCGGGACAGAAATCGGTGTGTGTCCGGCTCGAAGCGGGGAGACTTCCGGGTGTCCCATCACATTCCAGATTGGTGGCGAAGGCGGATGGGTCGCTATAGGGCGTTGGCTCCCGGGCTCCGGGCTCGAGGCGACGGACTCTGTGGTGGGGTGGTGTGGTGTGGTGTGGTGTGGTGTGGTGTGGTGTGGTGTGGTGTGGTGTGGTGTGGTGTGGTGTGGTGTGGTGTGGTGTGGTGTGGTGTGGTCGTGGTCGTGGTCGTGGTGTGGTGTGGTGTGGTCGTGGTGTGGTCGTGGTGTGGTCGTGGTGTGGTCGTGGTGTGGTCGTGGTGTGGTGTGGTGTGGTGGTGGTCGTGGTGTGGCCGTGGCGTGGCGGTGGCGGTGGCGGTGGCGGTGGCGGTGGTGGTGGTTGTGATGGAGGTGGGGTGAATTGGAAGTAGATGGCAAGGATTTGGGTCCATAGGATGGTGCTGAGAAGGGTGTGGAAGTGGAGTTGGGAGATGAGAGGGGGAAGAGATGAGAGGGGGAAGAGGTTTGAGGCGGGTCGGGTATTGATGGATGGAAGGAATGCTGGCATAGGTTCCAATATGGAAGCAGAAGATTTGTTGGGGCGCTTCCTCCGCTGTACCTCACGCCACTCTCCCTCCTCTAGCTCCAAGGAGACAGTGGCGGAGACTTCAGCAGGCAGCCTCCTTTGCACAGAACTTACTGCATGTGCGCGAGATACGGAGACGTCGTGGGTCCTTTCTTCATGTATAGGTAGGGTGTCAGTAGCAGTACCGCTACGAGTTACTCTCTCTCTCTCTCTCGATGGCAACGTACTCTTTCCGTCAGTGGTACACACGCCATGCCGAAAGAGCGGAGGAGTACGCCGAGCTGCGAGAGGAGGTCCGCGGCACTCCCTCTCTGAATTTCTGGTGGAGCGAGTGTGGTTTTGTTGGCTTTGGCGATAGCTGCGCAAGATACCCTTGGGTGGGCCGCATCGTAATCCTGCCTGGCCTCTCTAAATGATAAGTTTCTCGCAACCTTGACACACATGATCTCTCTTTCCTTTAGATATGTCGGACAGGACCGGTCATACGTAGTGTGCGGCACCTGGTCGCTCCCACAGTTGGTGCACCACGGTTTGTCCGCGCTGCATTGTGGGCTTTCATGTTCAGGTGATGAGCACCTGCCGCAGAGCGGGCGATTCAGATTTGTTTGGTATGCCCAAACCTCTGGCATCCATAGCACCTCATCGGGTTTGGGATAAAACGAGGAATCTTCACCCTGACATAACCTATGCGAATATCAGGTGGCAAGTCAGGTCGGTTGAAGGTCAAAATAATGTTATTGGTTGGTACCATAGTGTTACCCTTACGAATGCGAATGCGTCCGGCCTCCGTCACTCCAAACTCATTCAGGCCATCAACAATATCTTCGTCGCTCACCACTAAAAGGTCGTAACAATTGATGATGCCTTTCACGGAGTTTTTCGTCTTATGCAGAGACCAGCATCGGGGTGGAAACACCATGGCTCCCTCATGGTTACGGATCGTGAACTTAATTCTGTAGCTGTCATTGCCTTTTCTGCGTCCTCGCAGTTTCCGAACTCTACCTCAAGTCCCCTGTATCTCAGTCGTTCACACCTCAGGATGGATCCAAATCGGTCACAACCATAACGACGCTAAAAGGGTGACAAGTCGCAAGCGGCCTTGATCCCTCCAATGCTTTGAAAACAAGTGTGCGAAAGCTATGGGTTTGCACATTACAATTGGTCACGCGCCCATACCCCTCAAGGGTTTGGCCAGTCTGGTCCTTAAGAGAAGTCTCAGGATTTGAATTTTGATTTGAATTTGCCATGCAAAATGATTTGATTCGGCTCTTCGGGACACCCCACCTCCTGGGGGTTCAACTAGGAGGACGCCTTGATCCCACGAATGGGAGGACGCCAGGTGACCGAGAAGCTATACGGGGCGGGCGGCATCATCACCCGGCCGGGAGAGATACTCACCACCCCGACCGGGATCCAGCGCCGCCCACCCCTTGACCCCTGCCGACCAGACCGAATGGCACTGGACCGAGGCCCAGAGCTTCGACCCGAGGCGACAAGCCGCTTGACCCGTATGGGGCCCTACGCCCCCCCCGCCCCCGGGATATCGGGACCAAAGAGGCGTGTTGGTCCCACGTCGCAACTAGCACCGTGCGACGGGGGACCTCATCCTCCAGGACTTCGTCAACCCCAGGGGACGGGCCGAGGGGGCGCGACTACCCCGATACAACTGAGCGGACGGGTAAACCAGGGGAAGCTGGCCTACCCGCTCGTGACAGGGGAGGGGTTGGTGTTGCAGGGTTGGATGAAAGACATACAAAGGGTCGCTGGCACGGGATGGATACTGGAATTTGAAGAGAGGGATGGACGATGGAGACTACGTGTGTCCCGGAAGCACCTACGTGTTTCCACACCCCTTATCGGAGCGGCTGTTACCCCGAGGGAGCGCCAATTCCCTGGCCAGCCGAGTAACGAGGCTGATCCCACTGCGGGGTGGATACCAGCAATTAATTATGGTTCCAAAAGCGTCACGGTTGGGCTGAACCGACTCCGCCCAGGTCCGGGTCGCTCAGATGAATTGAACCAACTTAACATATACATGGAAACGGACTCGTTCGTGCTTCGTTCTCGCTCGTGTAAACCTTGATGGCATCCATGTACGTCAAATAGTTCCATGTTGATGGAAACCAGCATGATAGTGACAACTCAGCGACATAAATTCACCCTCCCGGCTCAACTGACTTCTGCCTTTCACCACTGAATAAGTGCGTACAATTTGACGTGTTGCTGTTTTGAACAGCAAGTACAGCAATGCAATCGTAACTAGACTCTAAAGTCCAACTGACCGGGTGCTAACAGGCCAGCAGCAACAAACCGCAGGTCTCGGACAAAAATGAGCAATAACCCAATCCACAGCCCACGGCGGTCCAAGTGTTCATCAGGTGGCTATTCGGGCACAGCACGAAGCGAGCTTCATTGAGCTTGAACGAGCTTGAAACTTTAGGAATTAGCGGCATATTGACTGAATGGATAATACATCTGTTGAAAAACGTCACACCGACTGACAACTGGTCACCCGGTTCCGGTATTGCGTAGATGATGACGGGTAATTTAAATTGTTCATGGACATCAGTGCTTCATATGGTCGTCAATGTGCCCGTCAACATGAGCAGCGCGGCAAGCATACGACTCAGGATAGGAAGCCATGTTTAAGAGCTGGCTTTTTTGTTGAGTCACACCCAAGTGCCACTCACCGCCCCACTATCCAGTTAGCCACCAGCACCTCCCAGTCGAACCCTGTATCATCACGTCTGCCCGGCAGTCGCACTCTCGGTGGTCAGAGTGGCTCGTGGCCGCGCTACTCACCACTTAGCGAGGCAGTCCAGACACCACATGGGTCGGCAGTTGCACTCTCGACACGGGTTGCCTGTGCCGAGCATGCCGCACTGTCGCAGCAGGCGGACGCCGGCCGGCACCTCACCACAGCCGATACACGTCTCCAGCTCCTGCGACGGCCGCAGCTGGTGAGTTGGCACACCCGGCCATACTCGCACCGGCCAGTATTGGCACACCCGGCTCCCACTGGCCACACCCGGAGGCCGCGCTGGCCACACCAGTCAGACGGCTTGGCCGAGCTGGGCCAATGGCTATCAGTGCTGATCCGGACCGCCACTACCACGCACACTACACTGACCGTGAGCACCGCATCGGTCCAACAATGATGGGTATTCGCTTGGGTCGATTGGTTTGTGCCATACAGCGTGGCATATCTTTCACGCTGATTGGTCGCGGGCGAAAAGTATCGACGGGTGGGACTGGAATCCACACTCTCGGTTGGGAGACGGGCACATTACCGCAAGACTACTCACCCCCTGTACAACAATCAGCGCACACACCACAGCACAGGGCGCACCGGCGGCAGCTCAGGACGCCGCACCACCCACCTCTGACACTACAACGGCCAGGTTATCGTCCACCACCCTGCGGAACGCGTCGACGAACCGCTCCGTCAGCGTCTGGTGGATGACGACGTTGCGGAAGTTGCGCACGCGCCGACCGAGCCGGTGACGTACCTCGGGCAGCTGGTCGGCGCTCACCCTGGTCAGGTCAGGAACACAACTGTATACTGCAGCCTCAATGTGCCAGGATGTGGCTAACCCACCATCCGGTCCTCTCCTGGTGTCCAGTTTATGTTTCATTTTTGCTGAATGCGGCCGAAGCCAGAGCCTCTCCTCAGCGCCTGTTGTGGACTATCACCAGATTCTTGGGACACATCCATCTTCGAAACGTTAAACTTTTTATGATAGCAACATCGTGCAGGTAGAAGCATGTTGACGTTTTCTGCCTGTTACAAGCCCATTCCTAGCAAATTCCGGGTATATCTAACAACGAATGAAAAAAAAACCTAACTCTGACGAACATTCTGGGGAAAGAAGCGGCGATACCCAGGAAGCACATCAGCCCTATTCCATCTAAGAACATGGAAATAGTGTAAGAAGGATAAACACGTGTCGTGAATCGGATAGCCACTGTTGAAGTAAGCAGCGCACATGCCCCACCACCCACCTGATGTAGAAGTCGGCCACCGATGACTTCATGCTCACCACCCGACACGTGACCGTCTGAGCGGTACGCTCACTGAGCACGTGCGGCTCCGAGATCGACTCCAAATCCACACTGACGTCATCAACGCGGATGACGTACGCGGTGTATGGCGTCAGCTTGATCAGCCAGTTGTCGGTGATGATGACCCGGTGGGCGGCCACGGCGTCCGTCGCCAGCTTGTCCACGCTTAACAGCCGGAACACACAGTCGGCCGTCGGGTCATGGTGGACGCAACGTGTTAAAATAATGGTTTTTCGTTAGGTGTAAGATGTCAAAACGGGCACAATACGATGTTGAAATTCGATATGGAAGCGATGTCACTGAACACATCGTCAAGTACTTGACACTTAATTTGGAGCCAACAGCATAGTGTATGCTTTTCGTTCATTTTGCAAGACACCCAACATAGGGATAGCTATATGAATAATTATGTTATTCACACCAATTATTTATATTAGCAATACCATACCATGAACACATGACATTGCATAACAGACCACATCACAAGTAATCACCTTAATGTAATTATGCTATGATATGTTCATGTGTCATAATCTGTAATAGTGAGTGCAAGCATGATACTTCACATGTGGTACTGTTAGAAGCAAGGCATACATATTTCATCACCACACATCAAGAAACACGATATTGATGCTCCTTTCGGAAGGATGTTTATTCAATGTTTAGGAAGTGGCATACTTCACCCTACTTAACGAATAACTTGTCCGTGCCACAACGACACACATGGCGGAAGTGTACTTCACGATATGGTGGGGAAAGGTAAAAAAGAATGCCTTTTTGTTTTGTTTTTGCAAGAACATACCTGCTGAATTTCGCCAAAATTACATAGAGGGGGAGAGAGCATGAGAGCATGACAGCAAGAGAGCGAGCGAGAGATACCAATACAACTGGTCTCTCCTTACTATGCACCTAGCAACAAGTAATTCAGAGGAATGATTGTCTCAACCCCTTGTCTTACCTTAGATTCATCAGTGCCAGGGAACAACGCGGGCACAAGCACCGCACACTAACACATATACATGTGTTAGTGACAATGGTGTATGTAGCCATTCACAGATACATGAAGCAATCAGCTTCACAGAGGCAGAGCATGCACAAACTGAGCCGGATGTCACAGGCTCTGCCAGTCAAATTCATGGTTTGGAAAGCTGGTGGTTATCAGTGCCTATACCAGGCAGGACGTGCCGGGAGCGGCCGGGACGGGCCGGGACGTGCCGGGACGTGCCGGGACGTGCCGGGAGCGGCCGGGACGTGCCGGGAGCGGCCGGGACGTGCCGGGAGCGGCCGGGACGTGCCGGGAGCGGCCGGGACGTGCCGGGAGCGGCCGGGACGTGCCGGGAGCGGCCGGGACGTGCCGGGAGCGGCCGGGACGTGCCAGGACGTGCCGGGAGCGGCCGACAGCCGCGCGGCGCCGCCGGCACTCACCTCCGAAACTCGCGGTTGATGTCGGCGGCCACGTCACGCCACATGCCTGCCTCGCTGTAGGTGGTGAGCACGGCCGGCAGCGGGTGGCGGCGCCAGTCGTCCGGCAGCCAGCTGCGCCACCTGAGCAGCGCTGCCAGCGCCACCAGCGCGCTGACGGCCACGGCGGCGCCAGACCAGCTGCCGGCCAGCAGGCGGCCACCGCCCGCCCACCACAGGCCCACAAAGTAGCCTGACAGACAGAAAACGGCACTGCAACAAATGCTATCATCTGACTTTGCTGCCAATCACATACTTTAGACTGTATAATATATTTCATGCATGAATAGCTCACCAATTGGGGAAATCATCTTTACAGAGCACTCTAGACCAGGGTTGGAAATCATCTATGCAGAGCACTCTGAACCAGGGCTGGACAAATAGGCTGTTCCTGGATATTTTGCTTCCAGAACATTATTATCTTCTGACAATCACCCTATCATTTTTTTCCGATTTGGACGTTGAATGGTGCTGCTAGACAATGAACTGCTCTGTGATAGTGATCAAGATTAAATGGGAGTTCACAAACTAAATCTAAGATTGAGGTGGAAACCTTGCCAAGCCAAGTGAATTTTATGGCTCTGCATGATAATTATGGTTCCCAATGGGTTTTTTGGTGGCCAGTTGGTCTTTTTTGGTACCAGTGAGCATTGAGCATGAGCATGAGCATTTCTCAGCATGAGCATTTCTGGCACAATCCTTGTTTGTGCCTTGTGATTGCCCATTTCAGGTAAAAGGCTTACTGCCTGGTGCACTCCTGGTGGACATGCATACCTGGCATGCCTTCATGCATGCCTGGAAGCCTTTCTACACACCTGAACTTAGACCTGGCTGCATTGTATTTAAATCTTGGCATGCTGCTGTATGAAAATAATGAACAGGTTAATTATATTCAATGAATAGATTGTAATCCAATCAAATTTGGAAGAGTAGCTTCATCTCTCTGTATTTCATTTTAGTGCACTTTTGTTATAATCTTTGACAAATATTGATCAGTGGTAAATATATAGAAGACCCTAGGCCAACTTTTGGTCACAAATGTCTTTCTGGTGTTCTATGATGTGATTTGAATGAAACTGGTATCATTTTCTTTGGGAAATGACAATGTTTCAAGATATAAGCAGTTATAATTGAAGCATTTATATCCAAATTAATAGCTAACTCAACAAGATAAGAACATCAAATGCATTAAAATAACTTAAAAACACTAGACACATTTAACAATGCAGGTACATGCTATTCCCTCTTACCTGCACAAAATATGGGAAGTGTGGCAACAGGATATGGGGTTTGGGTGGGGTAATATATAATGAAGAATAACATAAAATTTCAAACTTAAAAACCTAACTGAACATTCTGATGATCCAAACTGCAGAGTATGGCAAATAGCTCAACAAGGCACACCAGATGCAGAAAATTTGTAGCAAAACACATTAGGGGCAAAAATCCATACCAGCAGGATTTGAAAAATTGTACATTAAAAAAAAAGAATTATTCAAAGACAGTTCAGGCTAGCTTAGGTTAAGTTAGCTTGTGTTTGTTTAATTTGAAAATTTCAGAGAGAAAAGTTTGGAAATTTCCCATTAAAAAAAATATATATTTGCTTTCTTGCATGGCAGGTTAGAGTTAGGTTAGGTCATCATTTTTTATTCATTCTGAACATCACTTTTTATGCTGCTACCCAACTCCAAGCCCCTTTTCAGTGTTATTTTTCCTCTGAACTGAAAAGTATACATTTGCAGAGGAAATAATTGGTCACAGCATGTTCAGCACATTCATAAACATTGCATTTAACAAGAAATTCCAAGAAATCAAAGTACCTTAAACTGCAAATTTACCAAACCTGCTAGGTAGGTAGGTAGGACCTAGGTATCTATTTGCTTAAGGACTTAAGGTACCTAGGGGAAGAGGGGGGGGGGGTATCTGAACATGTTCTGTTTCCTGAGCACCTACCTTTGGTCGCCTCCCACATCATGTTCAGTGCATAAATAACAAAAAGATGGTGGTATTCATAAATGATGAACCTGTCTCTACCAAAATATGAAAGTCTGATCACATAATTCTACCTATTCTTTGTGTATGGAGGTTGCAAAGTTCACAGGAACCATTTTAGGCTTCCAAGAGCAGTTGGCTCAAGGAAACCATCAGGAAATGACTTTCAATTTTTTTTGCAATTACACCAGCAATTTTTAGTGGCTACTAAAAAAGCTTGTACCACAACAGCTACAGTGAGGTAATCCTGAACAACAACATTTTCATGTTCAGAATATGGCACACCACTATAAAATAATCATCTGTTTTAAAGTTGCTCTTTGCAAGTGGTTAGAGGATTTTCATTGAAAGGAACTGTTTGAATATGGATAGCTTGTTCATTTTTTGTGTTCAGTAAACACAGTACAATTACTGGTTCAGCCATACAGAAGCAGCAGTAGAGCTATTTGTTGCATAATGCCTTAAGTGTTCAGAAACCCCCCTCTTCTCCTACATAGGTACCTGACCAGTATATGTAATGGATACTCTAATTTTGCTACTTGCATTATCAATCTGAGATTACTATTCTCTTCTAATTCAGGGGACTGGCATACCTACAGCCTAACTAGGTACCTGCAGGAAAGGGCTTGATTGGCTACATAACTCATCCTTAGATGATGTGAAACTTGAGAATTTGGAGAGCCAACCAAGTGAGAACCAGATGAGAAGCACTACTGAGCAACCACCCCATCCCTCACCCTTACTAAGGTGCCTAGGTAGGCAGGTGCCCATCTACCTAGGTCGGTAGGTAGTTAGGTACCTAGGGTAGGTAGGGAAAGAGGGGGGGTTTCTGAACACTTAAGGCATTATGCAACAAATAGCTCTACTGCTACTTCTGTATGGCTGCACCAGTAATTGTACTGTTTACTGAACACAAAAATGAACAAGCTATCCATATTCAAACAGTTCCTTTCAATGAAAATCCTCTAACCACTTGCAAAGAGCAACTTTAAAATAGATGATTATTTTATAGTGGTGTGCCATGTTCTGAACATGAAAATGTTGTTCAGGATTACCTCACTTTAGCTGTTGTGGTACAAGCTATTAGTAGCCACTAAAAAATGCTGGTGTAATTGCAAAAAAAAATGAAAGTCACTTCCTTATGGTTTCTTTAAGCCAATTGCTCTTGGAAGCCTACAATGGTTCCTGTGAACTTTGCAACCTCTGTACACAAAGAATAGGTATAATTATGTGATCAGACTTTCATATTTTGGTAGAGACAGGTCCATCATTTATGAATACCACCATCTTTTTGTTATTTATGCACTGAACATGATGTGGGGGACGACCAAAGGTAGGTGTTCAGGAAACAGAACATGTTCAGATACCCCCCCCCCCCTTCTTCCCCTACCTACTTACCCAGTGGTAGACACAAGTGTGAAACTATATTGCATGTTGTTCTCTTGATGTGGTATCCTACGAAATCAAGATGTTCTGAACCGAGAAATGTAGCAAACAACTTCTCAGCTGTTAAACCTGCCACAATAAATTCAGTGGGTGGAAATATTTCACATAAGGCAAACACAAAGTAGAACAAGGTCCAAATCCCTGCACTAGAATCTGGATCCATAGGTGAAGCCCACTGTACGTTTTTAAGGTAGCGGCTGGAGTGATTGTGAATTAATTCGTGGTCTAAAATTATGCGAAGCGAACGCAAACCGCGAACACAAACAAACGAAAACGAAGCCAAACTGGGTTAACTTAGCTAAATACCAAACCAAGTTAAATCGGTCAAGAATATGTTCGTCACATATCGGAGATTGACGCGCAGGAAGTCACATCTGGCAGCTCAAATTGACGACGTCTTCCGCACGGTTCTTCTAGATATCTTCTGGAATATATGACGAAAAGTTATGACGGCACCAAGCCTTGAAGGCTAACTTTGGTGTACCTTTTAATAATGGTACTTTTGCGGCGTTTAATGCGTGCTGCCAGACATTGGTCTTCTCAAGGCTATTTCTTGTATAGCATTGGTATTGTATCACTGTAAGGTTTGTTTTAGAAGTCATGTGGGCCATAGCTTTCTTTTTGCTTTCTTTAGGAATGTAGGGCATGTAGGTAGGTACCTAGGCAAATATCAAGCTGATAGTGTGATGAGTGGGCTCACTAGCGGATCCAGGGGGGCATTCCGGCCATGGCCCCCAAGCGCTTCAAAGGGGGGCCATACTGTCTTTTGGCCCCCAAAAAAAAAAAAACCCAACAAAAGTAAACTAAATTAAAATGCAGTAACCTTTGCTGATGTTAAAAAATAGCGTTCCGGGTGAAATAATCTCCAATTTTAAAGGTATTTTGTTATAATTGTTTGAAAGGACAATATGGTAGCATAGTAGATTCTGACACATCGAGGGTTCTATGCTGTTGAAGTTCTGCTTACAGCAAGAGATGACGAAATCAGCAGTTTCATTATTCATCCGTCAGATAGGTTCATGAAGTTTGTTTAGCCAGTAACGGGCAAGCGGACCCAGTGAGCCAGATTTCGAAAGCGGAATTTGAACAGGATGTTTTATGCGAGTGGCCAGTTGAGCCCAGTTGAGCAGCATGTTTCGTATGTTGGTGTTGGGGCAAGGCCTTATAGCCATATAGGTGTTGGGGTCAAGGGCGTCGCCACCGGGGGGCAGGGGGGGAAGTCGCCCCCCTGTCGTGAGACTGCGGGGGCGCCGCCCCCCCTGAAATTTGAGGAGGCCCCTATCCGGAAATGCACAGGAAAAAAGTGAGCAAGGAGGCCGACGAGACATGAGAGGAGGCCTCCAAGATGTGAGAGGAGGCCCCTAATTCGAAGAAGGAGCCACCTAGGGGAAGATAGCAGGCCCCAGAAATCAAGAGAGTGCCAACAATTGGCACGGAAGCCACCAGGAATGCAAAGGAGGCCCCCAGGATTGAAAAGGAGGCCCCCGTGATTACAAAGGAGGTCCCCAGGATTGTAAGGGAGACCCACAGGATTGCAAAGGAGGCCTCCAGGATTGCAAAGGAGGCCCCCAGGATTGCAAAGGAGGCCCCCGTGATTACGAAGGAGGCCCCCATGATTGCAAAGGAGGTCCCCAGGATTGCAAAGGAGGCCCCCAGGATTGCAAAGGAAGCCCCCAGGATTGCGAAGGAGGCCCCAGGATTGGAAAGGAGGCCTCCAGGATTGCAAAGGAGGCCTCCAGGATTACAAAGGAGGCCCCCAGGATTGCAAAGGAGGCCCCCAGGATTGCAAACGTCTCCAGGATCGCAAAGGAGGCCCTGAGGATTGCAAAGGAGGCCCCCATGATTGCAAAGAAGGCCTCATAATTGCAAAGTAGACCCCGGGATTGCGAAGGATGCCTCCAGGCTAGCGAAGGATGCCTCCAGGCTAGGGAAGGAGGCCCCCAGGATTGCAAAGGAGGCCCCATGATTGCAAAGGAGGCCCCCAGGATTGCGATGGAGGCCCCCAGGATTGCAAAGGGGGCCCCCAGGATTGCAAAAGAGGCCCCAGGATTGCAAAGGAGGACCCAGGATTCCAAAGGAGACCCCCAGGATTGCGAAGGATGCCTCCAGGCTAGCGAAGGAGGCCCCCCAGGATTGGAAAGGAGGCCCCCAGGATTGTAAAGGAGGCCCCCAGGATTGAAAGGAGGTCCTCATTATTGCAAAGGAGGCCCCAGGATTGCAAAGGAGGCCCACAGGATTGCAAAGGAGGCCTCCAGGATTGCAAAGGAGGCCCACAGGATTGCAAAGGAGGCCCCTGTGATTACCAAGGAGGCCCCCATGATTGCAATGGAGGTCCCCAGGATTGCAAAGGAGGCCCCAGGATTGAAAAGGAGGCCACCAGGATTGCAAAGAGGCCCCCAGGATTCAAAAGGAGGCCCCCAGGATTCAAAAAGGAGGCCCCCAGGATTGCAAGGGAAGCCCCAAGGATTGCAAAAGACTCCTGGATTACAAAGGAGACCCTCATGATTGCAAACGAAGCCACCATGATTGCAAAGGAGGCCCCATGATTGCAAAGTAGACCCGAGGATTGCGAAGGATGCCTCCAGGCTAGCGAAGGATGCCTCCAGGCTAGCGAAGCCTCCAAGCTAGCGAAGAAGGACCCCAGGATTGCAAAGGAGGCCCCCAGGATTGCAAATTAGGCAAAGGAGGCCCCCAGGATTGCAAAGAGGCCCCCAGGATTGCGAAGGAGGCCCCCAGGATTACAAAGGAGGCACCCAGGATTTCAAAGGCCCACAGGATTACAAAGGAGGCACCAGGATTGCAAAGGCCCACAGGATTACAAAGAAGGCCCCCAGGATTGCAAAGGAGGCCCACAGGATTGCAAAGGACTCCAGGATTGCAAAGGAGCCCCCATGATTGCAAAGGAGGCCCCAGGATTCCAAAGGAAACCCCAGGATTGCGAAGGATGCCTCCAGGCTAGCGAAGGAGGCCCCCAGGATTGCAAAGGAGGCCCCCAGGATTGTAAAGGAGGCCCACAGGATTGCAAAGGAGGCCTCCAGGATTGCAAATGAGGCCCCCAGGATTGCAAAGGAGGCCCCTGTGATGACAAAGGAGGTCCCCATGATTGCAATGGAGGCCCCCAGGATTGCAAAGGAGGCCCCCAGGATTGCAAAGGAGGCCCCAGGATTGCAAAGGAGGCCACCAGGATTGCAAAGAGGCCCCCAGCATTGCAAAGGAGGCCCCCAGGATTGCAAAGGAGGCCCCCAGGATTGCAAGGGAGGCCCCAAAGATTGCAAAAGACTCCAGGATTACAAAGGAGGCCCTCATGAATGCAAAAGAGGCCCTCATGATTGCAAAGGAGGCCCCCAAGATCGCAAAGCAGGCCTCCAGGATTGCAAAGGAGGCCACCAGGATTGCAAAGGAGGCTCCCGTGATTACAAAGGAGGCCCCCATGATTGCAAAGGAGGCCCCCAGGATTGCAAATGCCCACAGGATTACAAAGGAGGCCCCCAGGATTGCAAAGGAGGCCCACAGGATTGTCAAGGAGGCCTCCAGGATTGCAAAGGAGGCCCATATGATTACAAAGGAGGCGCCAGGATTGCAAAGGAGGCCCACAGGATTATCAAGGAGGCCCCCAGGATTGCAAAGGAGGCCCACAGGATTGCAAAGGAGGCTCCAGGATTGCAAAGGAGACCCCCAGGATCGCAAAGGAGGCCTCCAGGATTGCAAAGGAAGCCCCCAGGATTGCAAAGGATGCTCCCGTGATTACAAAGGAGACCCCCATGACTGCAAAGGCGGCCCCCAGGTTTGCGAAGAGGCCCACAGGATTACAAAGGAGGCCCCCAGGATTGCAAAGGAGGCTCACATGATTGTCAAGGAGGCCTCCAGGATTGCAAAGGAGGCCCACAGGATTATCAAGGAGGCCCCCTGGATTGCAAAGGAGGCCTACAGGATTGTCAAGGAGGCTATCACATCAAATATATCACAACAAGACCTTTAATAAAATAGAACTCGATGTCCAAAAGTTCACACAGAGACTCGATCGAATGGACCCCAGCACCGGAAAATTAAGAACAGTTCCGGCAAAAATTACCCGGAGGGCTTTTATACTCCGAAAGGTGCCATCGGCTGAACAAAAAACTACTTCGGTGGCCGCAGTGGCATATCAAAGGGGCAAATTCCCCCTCCCTCCTAAGAGGGATATGCTCCCAAGAATCGAGCCGAGGCCCCCAAAAAAGTCGCGCTAGGGCCACACAAATTCGCGTCGGTCCACCAGAGTTTGCGTAGGGGCTCCAAGTAAATGCGGCGGGCCCCAGAAAACTCGCTCCGAGGCCCGAAAATCTGCAACAGGAACCGCCAAGATCGCGATGGGGCCACAGCTAAGTACAACGCGCCCCGCAAACTCGAACCGGTCCCACCAAATATCGCGCTCGGACCCATAATTCCCATCGGTATTACCACAAATTTGGTCTGGGCAGATCTGGGCATCTGGGCAAAAATTGACGTCGGGGCTGCCAACAATTGGCGTCTAGGGCTCCACATAAGCACCGTGTGACCCCCCAAAGTCGCATTGGTATCCGAAAAAGGATGCCGGAGCCCTCCAAAATAAGGAGGGATTCCAAAAATGTCCGGGTCAGGAAAATGGTTCCGGAGCACCGAACATATCATCAGATGCTTTGAAAAATCGCGTACGGCATCGAAAAACATACCGGAGCTCGAAGAAAATCGAGGTGAGATGGAAAAACATGGCGCCAGGGACTCGAAGAATGAGGCCGAGATTCGGAATTTCAAGAAAATTCAGAAGAGGTCCACAAAAATCGCGTTGACCCCAGATAACTGGCGTTGGGTCCCCGGAACCACGCGCCTGGGCGCGATAAGTTGCGCTAAGACCCAGAAAATCGCACCGAAGACCCAAAATCGTACTGGGCTCCACAAATGTGCGTCGGAAGCCCCAAATAATCACAGCGGGACCCTAAGAGCACAACGGGGACCGAAAATGTAACTGGCCCTCCAAAGCGCAGTCTCGCAAAAAGCGACAGGGCCCCAAAACATGCGTTGCAGCCATAAATAAATATAGCGGGAACTCTAAAAAAACACACAAAAAAACACCGGAAGCTCTCTAGGCACACAGGGGCCATGCGACCGCACAAGGGCCTGAAAAGAGGCTGGGGTCGCAATAAGCAACATGGTCCCAGAACGAACAAAAATACTGGGCACTAAATAAATACATTGAGATCATTGAAAGCGCCCCGACAACTAAGAAAAAATCATCCGTGCACAAAGAAGCAACAAAACCCAAAACGAGCCGTGGTTTCGAAAATGCACTGGGCCTCTAACAAAAATGGATTGGAGCCCTAAGACACATCCGTAGACGAAGAAATACGAAACGGGTCAAAAGAAGTACACTCAGGCAGGGCCTAGGTTTGGTAGCCAACCTGGAAACATGTTTAATCAAAGATATGAGGTGCATCAAAGCTCAGCGCGTATCCGCATTTCTTCATCATAAAATATGAGAAGTGGGGAACTAATGATCGAATTTAATTAATCGAATTTTCGCAGCGAACGCCCATACAAAGCATTTCATCACGTCAGATGAGGCGCAAGTCTATCATGTGGCAGCAATTAGCAAAGCGTAGGAGACCCAGCAGAATCCGTAGCATCGCACGAAGTGTGGCGAATGCGCCGAATGCGCAAGATGGGTGTGCACATGCACTAACGTTGGCGTCGTGGCGACCGGGCACTATGAACTGGAATGTCTGAAATTGGTAAATTTTACATTTTAAAGTGATCTGTGCAGGTGTAATTTCAGCAGTGCAAGGTGACTTATCAAGGGATACCAAAAGAATACATTCGAACAGGATGGGGGAGCCAGGGTTGAAATCCGACGAATCAGAAACGATAGTGGTAGTTTAGGCCCCTCGACAGGATAATTTATTTGGTCACTAATGATTTTATATAACAAGGTCCCCTTTGACAAAATAGTGGTCGAAATCGGAAGACTTTTTATTGAGTAGGTGGACCCCTCCAAATACGTTTGCCCACCTCCCCTTGACTCAAGTATAGGTACGTCACTGGCACTGGCGGATCTAGGGGGGGTGGGGGCATTCCGGCCATGGCCCTCAAGCGCTTCAAAGGGGGGGCCATAGTGTCTTTTGGCCCCCCCAAACCAATAAAAGTAAACTAAATTAAAATGCAGTAACCTATGCTGAGGTTACAAAATAGCTTTCAGGGTAAAATAATCTCCAATTTTAAAGGTATTTTGTTATGATTGTTTGGAAGTCCAATATGGTAGCATGGTAGATTTTGACGCATCGAGGGTTCTATGCTGTTGAAGTTCTGCTTACAGCAAGAGATGACGAAATCAGCAGTTTCATTATTCCTTCGTCAGATATGTTCATGAAGTTTGTTTAGCCAGTAACGGGCAAGCGGACCCAGTGAGCCAGATTTCGAAAGCGGAATTTGAACAGGATGTTTTGTGCGAGTGACCAGTTGAGCCCAGTTGAGCAGCATGTTTCGTATGTTGGTGTTGGGGTTGCTAAGATGAAGAGACAGGCTACATTCACTAGCGGATCCAGGGAGGGGCCATTCCGGCCATGGCTCCCCCGAAGCGCTTAAAAGGGTCTTTTGGCTCCCCGAAATCAACGGAAGTAAACTGAATGAAAATGCAGTAACCTTTGCCGAGGTTAAAAAATATCGTCTGGATGAAAGTATCTCCAATTGTAAAGGTATTTTTATAATTGTTTGGAAGCCAATATGGTAGCTTAGTACATTCTGACACGCATCGAGGTTCTATGCTGCTCAAGTTCTGCTTACAGCAAGAGTTGACAAAATCGGATCTGCCAGTGTGTACACGTGCACGAACGTTGACGTGGTACAAGACGTTGAACGTGAACATGAACGTTTTGGTAAACAAGAACACAAATCCCGTTACTTAGAAGCGGTGGAGGTAGGCTGGGGCCCCTACACAGGAAATTATGTTGTCATTAATTATTATTGTAAAAAATGGGTCCATTTGACAAATAATGGTAGAAATCCGATGCTTTTAACCAAAAATAGTGGGAGAATGGGCACCCTCCAAATCCCTTCGACCCCTCCTCTGATGCAATTCCTAAGTACGCAACTGGGGGGAGGGGGAGGGGGGCTGACGCCGAAAACCGGAAGTTCCCCCCCCAAACCGGTGGGCTAGATCCGCCAGTGCGTTTGCTTATTTATACCATGGTATGGCCAAGGGCGTCGCCACCGGGGGCAGGGGGGGGCAGTCGCACCCCCCTGCCGTCAAACAGGGGGCGCCGCCCCCCCTCCCCTGAAATTTGAGGAGGCCCCTATCCGGAAATGCACAGTAAAAAAGTGAGCAATGAGGCCGAAGAGACACGAGAGGAGGCCTCCAAGACGTGGGAGGAGGCCCCTAATTTGAAGAAGGATTCACCTAGGAGAGGATAGGAGGCCCCAGAAATCACCAGAGTGCCAACAATTGGCACGGAGGCCCCCAGGAATGCAAAGGATGCCCCCAGGATTGCAAAGGAGGCCCCCAGGATTGAAAAGGAGGTCCCCAGGATTGCAAAGGAGGCCCCCAGGATTGCAAAGGAGGACTCCAGGATTGCAAAGAAGACCACCAGGAATGCAAAGGAGGCCCTCACGATTGCAAAGGAGGCCTCCAGGATTTCAAAGGAGGCCCTCACGATTGCAAAGGAGGCCCCCAGGATTGACAAAGAGGCTCCCAGGATTGCAAAGGAGGACACCAGGATTGCAAAGGAGGCCCTCAGGATTACAAAGGAGGACTCCAGGATTGCAAAGGAGACCCCCAGGATTGCAAAAGGAGGGCTCCAGGATTGCAAAGGAGGCCCCAGGATTGCACAGGAGGCCCCCTAGGATGGTAAAGGAGGCCCTCAGAATTGCGAAGGAAGCCCACAGGATTGTAAAGGAGACCCCCAGGATTGCAAAGGAGACCCCCATGATTGCAAAGGAGGCCCCAGGATTACAAAGGAGGCCCCCAGGATTGATTGCAAAGGAGGCCCTCAGGATTGCAAAGGAGGCCCCCAGGATTGCAAAGGAGGCCCCAATACGGGAAGGGAGACGTAATAAAATGAGAGAAGGCCCTAAGACGGAAGAGAAACCAGTGGATGAGATGAGGTTTCGGAAACGTAAAAGCAGTCCCCGAAACGGGTAAGGTTCCACCAAGATAGAAAAGGATAATCCAGAAAAGTGGCAGGAAGCACCTAATTCGGAAGAGGACGATATAAGATTGGAAAGAGACCCTATGATGCACGAGGAAGCCCCTAAAATAGGAGAGAATGGCCATTAGATAAGAGGGATGGCTCCCAGGCGAGAAAGAAGGCTTCAAGACGGGTAAGAAGGTCCCCAGGAAATGACAAGGTAACTGAGATAGGAAAGGTTGCGTGTAATTTGGAAGAGGAGCCACCTAAGAGAGAACAGGAGTCCACCAGGAGATAAGAGGCCAACCTTAAAATGGGAAAAGATAGAATCAAAACGCGGAACAGGAGGCCCCGAAGACGTGAGAGGAGGCCCCTAATTTGAAAAAGAAAGCCTCAAAAAGAAAAAAGGAGGCCCCTGCCGGACTCGAGAGGAGTCCCTCGAGATGGAGTAGGTCTCCAGGGCCGAATGAGGCCCCGACGACCGGAAGGAATTCCCAGGAAATGAGAGAAGGCCCTTAAAATGGGAGTGGTAGGTAGCAGGTATGGAAGGAGGCGAGGTTTCCAAAATTGAAGATCCCCTCAAGACGGGTAAGCTTTGCGAGGACAAAGGAGGAGGCCCACGAGGCGTGGCAGAAGCCCCTAATTTGGCAGAGGATGCCCCTGGAACATGAGAGGAAGTCCCATGCCATGTTAAAAGGGCCCCAGGATGTGGGAGGAGGTCCTCCAAAACGGGAGAGGAGGACCATTGAATATGGAGGAGGGTAGGACGGACGAGAAGACGTCCAAATCCGGTAAAGAAGCTCCAGGAAATGAGACCAGACCCCTAAGACGCGAGAGGAGGTCTATAATTTTCTAGAAGCATCTGAAATGGCAGGAGTCGTGCCGGGGTACTTGAAAATCACGACATGGGCCCAAAAAGATCCGGCCGGGCCCCTCCAAATCTCGCTGAGCCTATGGGTACGAAAAATTCACGCCCGGATCATGAAAATCACGCTAGGGGCACGATAAGTCGTACCGTTCCCCAACAGTATCATTTGGACACTGTGTCCTTCATTTGTGTCCAGGACACAAATGAAGCCGGGGCAACGAAAAACAATCCGGACATGGATAATCACTCTTGGGCCCCAACAATGACACCAAAAGCATCCAAAATGTATTGGACACCCACAAAGTGTCGAGGTCGCTAAAACTCGCGCTAGGGATCCAAGCAAATGACGTCGGGACACAAAAGATTACATTGGACTCAAAAAGTCGCGTCGCAGCCTTCGAAAATATCACTGGCGACCAAAAAAGTCGCGCCTAGACCTCAAAGGTTGCTGCTGCCCCAAAAATCAATTATCAACCGGGATGTCACTCTGCGCCCAAAAAAATTGGTCAAAGTCCCCGCAAAACCCGTTGGGCACTGGAGAAAAAAACGTGTCAGGGCACCGCAAAAAAATCGCACCTGGAGACGGAAGAATCGTACCAGGACCCAAAAATATTACATAAGGACCTATAGAAAAAATAGAACTCCTTCGGTGGCCGGAGTGACATATCAAAGGGGAAAATGGCCCCTCCCTCCTAAGAGGGATATGCTCCCAAGAATCAAGCCGAGGCCCCCAAAAGTCGCGCTGGGACCACACAAATTCGCGTCGGTCCACCAGAATACGCGTAGGGGCTCAAAGTAAATACGTCGGGCCCCAGAAAACTCGCTCTGAGTTACGAAAATCTGCAACAGGAACCGCCACGATCGCGTTGGGGTCACAGCTAAGTACAACGCGCCACGCAAACTCGAACCGGTCGCACCAAATTTCGCCCTCGGACCTACAATTCGGTAGTACCAAAAATTTCGCGCTCGGACCCATCGGTAGTACCAAAAATTTGGTCTGGGCATAAAAAATTAACGTCGGGCTGCCAACAATTGGCGTCTATGGCCCCACATAGGCACCGTGTGACCCCCAAAGTCCCATCGGTATCCGAAAAATAAAGCCGGAGCCCTCCAAAATCAGGAGGAATTGCAAAACAGTCCGGGTCAGGACAATGGTTCTGGAGCACCGAACATGTCATCAGATGCCTTGACAAATCGCGTACGGCATCGAAAAACATACCGGAGCTCGAAGAAAATCGAGGTGAGATACAAAAACATGGCACCAGGGACTCGAGAAATCAGGGCGGGATTCGGAAGTTAAAGAAAATTCAGAAAAGATCCACAAAAATCGCGTTGAGCCCAGATAACTGGCGTTGGGTCCCGGAACCACGCGCCTGGGCGCGATAAGTCGCGCTGGAAGCCAGAAAAAATCGCACTGAAACCTCAAAATCGTACTGGGGCCCCACAAATGTGCGTCAGAAGCCCCAAATAAACACAGCGGGACCCTAAGAGCACAACGGGGACCGAAAATGCGACTGGCCCTACAAAGTGCAGTCTCGTAAAAAGCGGCAGGGTCCGAAAGCATGCGTTGTAGCCATAACTACATATATATACCGGGAACACTAAAAAAAACAAAAAACAAAAACACCGGAAACTCTCAAGGCACATAGGGGCCATATGACCGCACAAGGGCCTGAAAAGAGGCTGGGGCCGCAAAAAGCGGCCCCAGCCTCTTTCCAAAACGAACAAAAATACCGGGCACTAAGTAAACACATCGAGATCTTTGAATGGGCCCGGACAAAAAAAAAAATATTCGGTGCGCAAAAAAGCAACAAAACCCTAAAACGAGCAGGGGTTTCGAAAATGCGTTGGACCTCTAACAAAAATGAATTGGAGCCTTAAGACACATCCGTAGACGAAGAAATACGAAACGGGTCCAAAGAAGTACACTCAGTCAGGGCTTCGGTTCGGTAGCCAACCTGGAAGCATGTTTAATCAAAGATATGAGGTGCATCAAAGCTGAGCGGGTATCCGCATTTCTTCACCATAAAATATGGTAAGAAGGGAACTAATGATCGAATTTAATTTATCGAATTTTCGCAGCGAACGCCCATTCGAAGCATTTTATCACGTCAGATATGGCGCAAGTCTATCATGTGGCAGCAATTAACAAAGCGTAGGAGGCCCAGCAGAATCCGTAGCATCGCACGAAGTGTGGCGAATGCGTCGAATGCGCAAGATGGGTGTGCACGTGCACTAACGTTGGCGTCGTGGCGACCGGGCACTATGAACTGGAATGTCTGAAATTGGCAAATTTTACATTTTAAAGTGATTTGTGCAGGTGTAATTTCAGCAGTGTGAGGTGACTTGTCAAGGAATGCCAAAAGAATACATTTGAACAGGTTGTGGGAGCTAGGGTTCAAATCCGACGAATCAGAAACGATAGTGGTAGATTAGGCCCCTCCACGGGATAATTCAGTTGATCACTAACTATTTTATTTAAAAAGTTCGCCTTTGACAAAATAGGGTCGAAATCGGAAGAATATATTCAGTAGTTGGACCCTCTCCAAATACGTTTGCCCCCTCCCCTTGACGCAAATATGGGTGTGTCACTGGTCTCCCAATAATTTTCAGAACTTACGCCCATGGAGCAAAGCCAACATTGCGGGGGTAAATTCCCCCTCACAAGCATACAAAACAACACCGATGCCCCATATTAAATGGGAAGAATGATGATTTAAAATGTATTTTATTCCTACAAAGTTGTCTTCTGTGATTACAGCCTGCATGATTAGAGCTTCCCAGCTTCAGTACCTTCTCAACGACATAATTTACAAAATGGTACAGCACAGCGATAACCATGGGCGTGACGGCGTGGAATTCGAAGGTTTTGCATTATGTATGCATTGTCATTGTTACATTGTTGCATTGCCATTGATGCATGGTTGTTCAATGCTTGTTCTTGCCGTGAATTTATTCGCGGAGTATTTATTAGTTTAGCTTCTGTGCCAAGTGCCTTACAGCCAGCACCAAATGTTATGAAAAAATTAATAAATCCCTAAGATGACGATCAGAAAACCAATTCAATCCACTTCTCGTTGTCACCTTCGTGAAATTGTTGTCCTGGGACTGAGAAATGATCGTTTAAGTTTGTTTATGAGATCAAGCTGGTGGGAATGACTAACAGTAGTGATGAACCTAGCTATATTCAGTTAAATTTGGTGAACAAAGAAGTGGGTTGATCAATGGGAGATATCTTTAAGATATGCTCAGCACAAGCCCTATCAGCTCGCTACAATCTAGAGGCCAGCGGGAAGATTCTTCTTGTCGATAAAGCATAAAGATATTGGTTTGTTTTGGCACTGACGTATTGATCTACATTTGCTTATTTATACCCTGGTATGGCTCGGTTCTCAGCGAAAAAAAAAATTCTTCCTATTGCGCTTTGCGTAAATTATATACCATGCTAGAACAAACAAGACATCAATATGAAATCATGTTCCCATTCGGGAACCATACTAAGAGCCTAAAAAGCAAGAGGAGGCCCTAACACAGTTGAGGCCCCTTTTCGGGGAGCAGGAGGCCCCCTATCAACATTGCCCCCCCTGGAAGAATTTCGTGGCGACGCCACTGGTTGGGGTTGCTAAGATGAAGAGACAGGCTACATTGACTTATTTTTTTAAAAAGAATAGCAAGAGGAGGTATGTATTTATATCCTGAATAAGAGATAACTGGTGGGTTTGCATGTAGGGGAGATTCGGGTGGTAGGACCGGGCTATCAAAGTTTAAGGGTATTACTGCAGTTTAAGGTATCTACGAGACAAGTTTTACACATACCCTCATGCACTGGCGGATCCAGGGAGGGGCCATTCCGGCCATGCCCCCCCCGAAGCGCTTAAGGGGGGCATAGTGTCTTCCCCTCCCCCGAAACCAACAGAAGTCAACTAAATTAAAATGCAGTAACTTTTGCCGAGGCTAAAAAATAGCGTCTGGATGAAAGAATCTCCAATTTTAAAGGATTTATATACATATATGTAGTCGCTGGGTCCGAATTGCAAACACGTCTGACAGCTTTCAAGTCCAACCCGCCCGGGCGTACCGCACGTCCGGTCACCGTCAGCTTTATTCTCACACTCCCGCGGCCGGGGATCTTTTGGCGCGAAAGCAACAAGCCAATCGGAATGCACGCGTCGCCTTGGCGACGCGCGGGACCATGACGTCACCCGTGTACACTCTATAAACCTTGAAAAAAGGAGTGGACACGCACTTAACGCACATGACCTAGACATGACACCGGAGCGAAATGGCACACGATGTATCGCCACGCTGTTCGAACTATCGTCACAAGTGGTCGTCAGCAGCATGGCAACGGGTTTATCCGCAACACAAAGACTGATGTCACGACTGCGCAAGACCGTCGCAAGTCTTAATAGGGTACGCACTAGATTTCAGCACAAGGCATCTAGCACTCGCCATAGGCGCCCAAACGACTGAAGCGTTCCACAATCCGCACAGACATTACACAGTTTCACAATGTGGTGTAGACCCGAAACAAACCGCCCATCCACTAACGCATCCCCGGCGGGATCCTCATTTCCGCCCAACGCTAGTTATAACAATTGGTACACAAGCATCTTATTCTAACATCGCGCAACCTCACATCATACACGCGTTTACACTGTAACTAACGACTATTCTAACAACACCCAACCAGGAGCTCGCTTAACCCGACTCGATCGTCGCAACACAGTTGGCGGTACACTCGGGGGAAGTCCAGGCCCGGGGTCACCTGTCTCTGACCCCACTCTCTCCGCGGATGGGACAACATCAGGGCTTTCTATTCCTAAGCTAACCGTAGTGCCCGTCAACGCCGATTCTCTCCTGACAGCGGGGCACCCATCCCCTTCTTCCCTCTGAACGGAAGTTGCTTGGGTGGGACCCAGATCGCCGCTGTTACTGTCGTCACCACCAGCCGCTAACGCATCCGCGCCGAGATCCCCACTTTCCCCAACGACGCGAGTTCCGAGAGCGGTGCTTCCGGTGGAAGTATGTGAACCCCCTTCGCCTCTAGATTCCAGCACGCCAGGTCGGAATATGCCACATCGAACGGGTGGTGCGGGTGACCCAACCCTGGACGCCGGGGCGAGCGGCTCACCGACGCTCTGCCTCTCATCATCCACACTCAAGCCACGTCCTGCTAGTGTGTCTGTTACACCAGCTGCACATCCAGGCACTGCATCCCTGGTCACCTGAGCGGTCGTTGGTTGCAGTCTGTTATGATGCACTAGAATCGTCTTTCTGCTCCCGTGCAGACGTATCCGATAATTTACATCACCCACTCGGCTTAGGACTGTTGCCGGCTTCCAGGGGCGGACAAACTTATAATACTGACCTCTCGGCACGACACTCTTATACAACAGGACCTGATCACCAGCCTGAAAGGTATGCTCGCTCAGCTTCTTTTCGTAGGCTCTCTTGTTGCGCTCGTGTCGCCTAATCGACGCAGCGATCCCAAACTCTCTCGCTTTGCGCAGACTGGTACACATGTTGTCCACGTACTCGGACACCGTCCGAGATTTCGCCACCGTAGGCGCGTGCAGATTCGCTTCCGCTGGGAGCCGGGGCTCTCGAGCGAACATGAGAAAGTAGGGCGAATAGCCGAGCGACGAATGCACCTGGGACCGATACCCGAGCATCAACAGCGGCAGATGAACATCCCATTCCGAATGATTGTCATCTAGATATCTCGCCAACATCGTGATGATAGTCCGCATTATCCTTTCGACCTTTGAGTTACCTTCGGGGTGGTACGCGGAGATCCGTGATTTTTCAATGCCGAGAATACGGCAGGTTTCCGTCATGACTGACCCTACAAAATTCGCGGCGCAATCGGAGCGTAAGCGCCGTGGACAGCCGAACCGAGCGACAAACTCGTTCACAATGGTCGTCGCCACTGTCGTCGCTTTCATATCCGGAAGAGGATACACCTCACACCAGCGTGTGAAGTGATCACACACAACCAACAGATGCTTGTTCCCGCTTCCGGTAATCGGCAGACCGGTCAAAAAGTCAATGGAAATCGTATCAAAAGGTTCATCTGAGTAGAGCTCACCAAGGGATGCACGTGGCCGCGGGATCGGTTGACTGTGTAAGGTGCACTTCTGACACTTGCGACAAAACTCCTCGGTTTCAGCCGACATCTGACTCCACCAGAACCGAATCCTCGCCTGGGCCAACAATTTCTCGGCCCCAAAATGTCCTCCTGTTGGACCAGCATGAAGCGAGGTTAGTACTCCCGGCACCAGCTGCCTTGGAACCACCAGCTGCAACTGCTCGCTCTCACCAGCGCGTGGCTTGTACATTCGATACAAAATGCCATCAATGAACTGCAGTCGTCTCCACTGCTTAAACAGTGGCTTAGAGGAACCTGACACCGTGGTTCGTCGCGGCTTAACTCCAGCCGACAAATGTTTCCCAATTTCACTTATGCTAGGGTCCTTATCCTGTTCCTGTCGCAGATAACTCAAGGAACAGGAGGAAGCATCCACCTTGCGAACTGACTCAGCTACTTCGCCGGTCTGTGTCTCCGCATCCACTCTGTCTGCCGGACGCCTACTCAGCGCGTCCGCCACCGGATTCTGCACACCCGGGCGAAACACTATCTCATAATCAAACTCGGACAAGATCTCAAACCAACGAGCGAACATGCCGGAAGTCTGCTTGAAGTTTATGAGCCATTGCAGGCTGGCGTGGTCGGTACGAATACTAAACTTACGGCCCAACAAATAGTGCCTAAACTGCTGCACGAACAGAACGCACGCTAGCAACTCTTTACGAGTTGTACTGTAGTTACGTTGAGACTTGGACAACTTCCGACTCGCATACGCCAGCGGTTTCTCTTCGCCATCCTGTTCCTTCAGGAGAACGGCTCCAGCACTCAAGTCCGAACAAACACAGTCCAGAATGAACATACCAGCGTCCGCGCCGAACCTGGGCAGCGAAATCACAGGCGAAGTCGACAGCGCCACCTTCAGTGCTTCGAACGATGCTAGCGCCTCCTCTGACCAACTAAACTTTACGTCTTTCCCCGTCAGCGAAAACAGCGGCGCTGCCATCTCAGCGAACGATCGCACATACTTCCGAAAGAACAATGCTAGCCCTATAAAACTACTCAACTCTTTTTTGGGTGCGTGGAGTGGGCCACTCAGCCAGCTGCCGGGTCTTTTCAGGGTCAGCAGATAAGCCCCCGGGGGTCAATACATGACCCAGAAATGTTACTTTCGTTCGGAACAACTCGCACTTTCCCGGATTCAACGTAAGACCTGCCTGCTGTAGCCTTTCCAACACAGCATCCAGCTTAGTCAGGACATCATCAAAGTCTGCTCCATGCACTATGACGTCATCAAAATAGTTCACGCACGACAGGGGACGCAAATCACCTAAAACTATATCCAGCAGACGCGCACACGTAGACGGGGCCGACTTGCACCCGAATGGCATACGAACAAACCGATGTGCACCGAATGGAGTCACAATCGTAGTCTTATCTCTATCCCGTTCATCAATGCTTACTTGAAAATACGCATTATTCAAATCTAGGACACACCACATCTTCGATCCTGCCAAGATCTCAGTAGTGTCATCAATCCTCGGAATCGGATATGACGAGGGCGTCGTCACGGCATTCAACTGTCTCATGTCAGCGCACATCCTGTACTGCCCACTCACCTCGTTCCGCAAATGGGGTGGTACACGCCGGGCCGCCTGACTCACAGGCGCATGGTCACCAGTATCAATCGTATGCGTCGTCACCGTGGTGTGGCCCAAATGACCATCAAACATCGACTTATGTTTGTCAATAACTCGTCTGACCGCCTCCTTCTGTGCGTCTGACAATGGGGACTTACTCAGGTCAATATGCCCACTTGGTTCTACGTATTTCGAAGCTGGCTCGCCGTCACTACCCCAGGAGTGCAAGCTGTGCTCGCCGAACCCACCTCAAGTTCGCCAATTTCTGAGCGTCTAGGAATGCTAATTGGCTCCGTCGTAATATTACGGACGACAAATGGGACAGAACTCCCTACTACATCGACCACTGCTGGAACAAACTCGAGACCACAAATGTTCAACGACGGCTCCACTACAGCTGAGCCTATGTAGTCACAATTGGGCACCCATGCCCTCAGAACTGTTCCTCACCCGGTGCAATTATGACACTACTCGACATCACCAAACGACCAACTGACACGGCCTCCGCCGACACCGAGCGAACTGACTCAGCCGGGGTTAATATCAATCTCCTTCTCTTCATATCAATCACGCATGGACAAGCTCGCAGAAAGTCAAGCCCCAGTAGGCACAGCACATCTATGTGGTCCGACACGAAAACACTCATGATCACTGGCATTCCGTCAACATGGAAGCACAGA